>JBCNJP010000006.1:52436312-52547265 GCA_039602395.1 Deinandra increscens subsp. villosa | reverse complement strand
CTTTACTTTTTTTCTGGGTTTTTAAGATGCCTTTTTATCTCTCCCTCTCTACTACAGATATCAGACGCATCTTCTCTCCCTCATCGTTCTAGGGTTTACAATTTCTTTGTTTTCTTACTTCAGTGGATTGTTTCTTTGTCGTTCCAATTCTTTATACTTTCATAATCGTCTTCTTAGATATTGATCGTTCTTACGTTTGCAGATTTCTTGCCGATCGGTATTTACGGTTAGCAACAGGTATGAAATCGGATTATGATGTTCATTTTGTAATCGTATATCTTCATTTCATTTAGTTTTTCTCTTTTCCTATGAAATTACTTACCTTTGGTAAATCTGAGTAGGTGTTATACTTCAATTTGGGTTTTTAATCATTTTAGGTTATCTTTGGTTTACATGTATTTTGAAAGTCCTCATTTTCGTTTCAATTTAGGCTTCTTTTGATTTTAGGTTATCTTTGATGATGCTCATTTTCGTTTAAGTGTTTAAATCAATTTGCGAAATTTCTGTCCTTTTACTCTTCTATTTGTTAGTGTTGTTTATCTTTTTTCAACTTATATTTCTTTGTTTTGCCTGGTAGAGACCTAAATTGAATATGCATGTTTCAGTTCTTTGTGTTGAAATTGTTTACTATTGAAAATTGCATATTTCTTTACAATGGTTTAGCAACTTGGTACATTTCTCTTACTAAAGGACATGTCTTTTAGTAGTTTCTTAGGATAGTATGTAATACATGGCCATTAACTTTTTGAAAATAGGTAGTTAACCGAATTCTTTATAGTTTGTTGTTTAATATAAAGCCCAGTAATACCTGTTTGGAATCATTTGAAATAGAAAGAAGGGTGTTGATTTCTTTGTTTTAGAGTCACTATGTTTGTTTATTTTATGGAAGCTTCGTTTCCATAGGATTGTAAATATTTTAAGCTTCTTAGTATATTTGTTTTTAACAACAAAAGTTTATTTGCATACCACTATAAATTTGGTTTCGTCGCGTCTTAAATTTTTGTAACAGAATGAAACTTGCCGACTCATTTTAGCATTAAAGGTCTGTTTTGATTTTGTCAAATTAAGATGCTCATATGAAGTCTAATTAATGTATTTCACATGATCTTTAATTTATTTTATCCCTCGTATTTGAATGTATTGAAATAACTGTAGTTGAAGTGTTGGTGCAACTAATATTTTTTGACATAATATTGCAGGCTGCTGAATTTTTATGGTAACGGTATTTGTTCTGTAAGTTTGTTACAGTTTATCTTATATATATTTTTTTTGTTTCTATTTTTTAGTTTGTTTCTTATCAAATTTTTATACATTTAAAATTTGAAGTAAGTGGAAATAGACTTGGAATACATAATTTACACCCTTTGGGTTCCAATCTATTTGTATTTCTTATTGTCTTACTGTATCTTATTTGTAGGTCTTATGTATTGTTCTTGGTTTTAAGGTAAAATTTACTTTCTTTGTTCTTATGTTATATGTCTTCTTAAATGTAAATGCATCTTTTCATTATTATGCATTTAAAGCTTACTTTTGTTGCTGAACGACTTTATTTTCAAAGTGAGAAAAATGACATTATCACCTTTACTTTTGAATATGAATTATTAATAATTTTGAGTGTAAAGCACAGGAAATTCACGAATACTTCTATCTTTGGTTGATGGGAATTGACACTGATTGGGTAGTTCCTCAGTAGGCCAAAACATTTGTTCTCATTGTGAGTAGAATTCGTGATTTAAAAAGAGTAAAATTGAATCTGTAAAGAATACAGAGAGAGTTTTAAAGGATGGAATTCAAACAGTACAATGAATAAGGCTGAAATCTTTCTTTGAGTTTTATTACACTGTCATCTTTTGTGTCTTCTTTATAGAAAAAAGTCAAAGCCAATAAAAGATGCATAGTATATAAGAAAAGCATCTAATCATTGTTTTTTCCATGCATAAATGGCTTGATACAACATTATGTCATTTGGAGTACATATTTACTTTCTAATATGAAGCCTTATTTCAGAAAATATAATCTCTTATATGTCTTATTTTCCATTTACATTTAAAAGGAGTAAAAATGAATCCGTAAGGAATACATAAGAGTGTTTTAAAAGATGCTATACAAACAATACAATGAATAAGTCTGAAATCTTTCTATGAGTTGTATTTCATTGTCATCTTTCATGTCTTTTTGATAGAACAAAGTCACCACCAAGAATAGATGCATAATATATCCTCCATGAAACACTATGGTGTAACATCAATGTTTCTTTATTTAGTGAAGTCTAATATAATATAGTTAGTAGCATTCTTGGGTCTTTTTGGGGGGGAATTTAAATCGACCCCAACATGTTCAGTATGGTTGTATACGTGACATGCTTGTGCTCACACCAGTCCTTGGAAAAAGTCTAAGAGTTTAAGTAAAAGAGGTCTTTAACAGTTGTTTGGCATTAGCAATAGTTATATATTCATTGTATTTGCTAAAGACAACACACACCATGCATATATAATTACAAAAATAGTTGTAGTTCAACAATGTAGAAGTAACATAGAAATAGTTTAAGTTTTGATAAACAATTACAACATCTCCAGTTAAAAGTGTCACGTCTACCTACCACAAGAGAGTGATCCAAAGCAACCGACACAGATTTGTTCCTTATTTCACTCAAGTTGTCCAATCATTTGTAATATCATCCAAGTGTTTCATATTAGCCAACCTACACTAAAATTTTCGTTTTTTTTACCAAAGGTTATAGAAAATAAAATACTTTTAAACATTGCCTATTATGACTTTTTATAACTCTAATAAAATTGTAAACTAAAACGCGGGTCTGCAAAGAGAATATGTCAAAATAGATGTCAAATATTTCACTATCATAAGAACACTAAATATGAGCACTCTTTAATGGCACTAATGTAGAACTGGTTTTCAGTTATTAACCACATTATCCATACCATTTTTTTGTCATATAAAACTCAAAATTAATCACATCTTTACATGGAACAATCATATTATACAACCTATTAACCACATTATCCATACCATTTTTTTTGTCATATAAAACTCAAAATTAATCACATCTTTACATGGAACAATCATATTATACAACCTAATCTTGTCGTAAATTAAAACGTATTTAAATAAAATAAGCTTAAGTAGACTAAACACAAAACAACCAAGTTAAACTCAAGTAAGCTCTAATGAGTTGAAACCATTCAGACACTACAAATACAAATCGAACACCAACTACATTTTATAAATAAAATACTCTCATTAATAATGGTAGAAGCTTATCACAAATCATTATTCAGAGGAAAATAGCATGCATATGCTTATAAAACATAAAAAATTTAAAGAGTAATATAAAATATTTGGATTCCTTCCTAATTATAATTCAGATGAATTGAAGGTAACCAAAAAAAAGGAATAATACCCGCAAGAGGAGCCTCTGAGTGGTCTCGTTTGGATCCCATAGAACAATAATTATGAATCGAAACCTGAACCATGAGAAGAAACAAAAAAATCTAAGTGGAGCCTCTGACTGGTCTCGTTTGGCACACCCTTTTTGTAATGAGACATTTTGCAATAAGACATTTTGAAGTGATTGTAACTTTTATTGAATACATCTCAAGCCAAAATATGAAATATGTACCTTCCAACTTGATTTCGAGGACGATTTGAGCATTTCATATAGCAACAATACAAAACGATAATCACTTTTCACATTGTAAATACCCATAAACAAACATAAAAGAATGGGAAAAATTGAATCTTGTAAATCGATTAAACAACAAACACCCACAAAAACAATTATAAAACAGATTGGATTGATAAGTAGAGATAATTTGCTTATTTTCTACGTTTTCTTTATTTTAAGAAGATATGAGATTAGCATACTCTAAATGAATTGAAAAAAAAATATCAAATTGATTGAAAAAACACAAATGATTCTAAAGGAAAAAAACAAAGATCTCCAATCAAGTAACTTCACCGTAAGAAATTATAATCAATTGTTTCCATCTTGGCCCAAAATCTTAAACCCATACATCATTTAGCAGCATAGAGTAAATACATAATCTTCAATTAAATAACTTCACTATTAAATATTTCATTTTCGTCACACACCTGATGATGAAAGAAAACTAAAATCGATAATAGATAAAAATGTTAAAACAAATAGAACATGTAAATTAGGGTTAACCTACACTTTCGGATTAGATTAAGAGATATAACCTTCACACATATTAGGTAAATGTAAATATACTTAATAAACATATGGTTAATCTTTCTGCACTCATCTACATAACCCACATATATCACATGATAGTTAAGGAAGATGGGGAAGATGAAATTTCTAAAGATAATTGACTGCGAAGATCATTATTAGTAAGAAACTACAAACAAAAATAGTGGTGCTACAAAAAATTATTAAAAGATCGAAATAAAACTTTGTTTTTTGATTTTATAGGCCTCAATCTTGTTTATCTCATTAGATATAAAATACGCTCCAACAAACGAAGCACACATCAACTATCAATTACAACGCTAAATAACATAATTTTCATAAAGGTAAAGTAGGACACATCAATTATCAATTACAACGATAAATAACATAATTTTTGTAAAGACAAAGATGACATTTGTAGGGAAAAAATACAAATTAATAATAATTAAGAAGCAATTAATAGATTGGTTAAATAATTTGTTTTGGCTGGTGGAATAAAATTATTCTTAAGAAAATAAACTTAATTTTGGCTACACACCCAAATTTATTTTGACTATACCCTCAAAGTTTAAGATAAGAATAAGAATGGATAACTCGATTTCACACATCAAAGTTTGAAAAAAGAAGCATTCCAGTTGACCTCTTAATTCCACAATATAAAGACCAAATATTGGCTCATACAATCATCACCACTTAAGATTTCCATATTGCAAAACTAATTATAACTAAAATCCTCAAAATACCATGCAATGGGTCATAAAGAACACTCGTAAAGCTTTGAGTTTAAAGGGCTGAATCAACTATATACGAAGATGAAGAAACATCTTGCTATCAATTGCAATGCAAATCCTACAGAATGATTATCTAATATTTCAGGACTAAACAAATAAGGAAGAGGCATGGAGGAGAATGAATTTAAAATCCAATGGGAATCTTCCAGTAGACTTATAATCCTCACACAAAATTAAAAATCTTAAATCTAAAGTGACACAAATTAAACTTTTTTCCCCAAAAGACAACCCTAATCAAATGTTAATAATCCCAAGAGCGAGAGAAAAAAAATTGTTAAGGAAAACAAAGACAACAACAACGGTAACATAAATTGACTCACCTCAACGCAATCGACTTGAAGATTGGCAAGAGTGAAACACGCAAACCCCCATCTCTGTTTATGGAGTTGCACCCTTAGGCATCAGAGTTGTATTCAAAGCAGCAAGTGTTGTATCTATTCTTGAAAGTTAGAACCCTAAGACGAAAATCGTGACAAAAAGCATTAACCTGGGCCTGAACTCCTCCGATCTACACCTTTGTCGCCAATTTTGTAATGGAGAGAGAAACCCATTAGTGTTCAGAGGCAATTATCCAGAATCTACCATAAGTTTAAGAAATTGCCCATTTTACCCAATTGTGTGAAAGTAAAAAAATAAAAGAAAACGAAAAAGCAAGTTTAAGAGACCGTCCATTTGATCCGATTGTGTGAAAGTAAAACAAAAATAAAAAAGAAATTAACAGTTACTTTATACTCTAAATCAATTCATTCCTAATTGTTTACATGCATCTCGAAGCTGTTATTTTTCTTGAGAAGAAAGATATTGACTAACCGAAAAAGTCAAACGTCACCAAACAGATCCTAAAGACCTAAACCTTATCGTAGAACAAACTCAGTCTCTCCGATTCAAACCCTAGAAGAAAGATATTTTTCCTAATTTTTTACCACCCCCACTTTAAATCCCCCAAACCCTCCTCTCTCCGATTCATTTCATCGCAAAAATATGTCGAAATCGTCGATCTGTTTCGCCTTATCAACCCTAGCTCTCGCCGCCTTCTTCCTATCGCCGGCCGTCGCCAACGTCGTCGTCCTGACGGAGGACAACTTCGAGAAGGAAGTCGGTCAAGATCGTGGCGCTCTCTTCGAGATCTACGCTCCTTGGTAACTGAACTGATCTCGTCTTATTGATTAACTGTGTTTTTTGTCGAATGGATTAGTTGAATTGTTATTTTCATTGATATTTGGATATCGCCGGCTAGCGTTCGTTGTAAATTAGTTTTGTGATTTAGTGTCTAATGTTTATACAACTCGTTGATGTGTGTATGGGGATGAAATTCGGTTTTGATCTGTAATTTGCATCTCCCGTTAGGAGATTGATTTGCTAACCTGGATAACAATTTGCCAATTTACCTTTAACAATTTCACAGCACTTAATAAAACAGAGATCACCAAATAGTCCCTTAATCCTCTACTGCGTTTGTTTCTTTCTAGCATAGCATGCATGTGAATGTTATGTTTTAGTAGATGATGACGATTTGAGTAAATTGTTTTTTTTATTTCAACACACTTCTTTCTTTATCTGCAAAATAAGAAGAGGAAGGAAGTTACAACTGAAATGCATAGATAGAAGTCAAAGATATGTGATAGACGATTACCAATTGGATGAGGAAAGTATCCTTGTTCTCGGAGTGAAATAGGTTAATAGAATATTATTAGTATATGTATGAAAAAACACTTACGATTCCATTTCTCAAGAGGATCCATTTCTCAACTTGTTTTTTGATTCCTCTAAGAACCTGCGAATTAGAAAGGAAAAAATTAATAAGAACAAATAAGAAATAAACCCAAACATAAAAATTGTAAGGCATCACACATTAGCCGCCGACGTTACATTTTATTCACGTCGGACCAAGCAACAAAAGTCTAACGGATCATATATTACCCACCGACGTTACATTTTTTTCACGTCGGAAGCAAGGTCATGATCATCCTACATTAGCCCCCGACGTTACATTTTTTTCACGCCGGGAGCAAGGTTGAAAGACTATAGGAGATGACGAAAATGTAGAAAATTAAGATAAAGAATAAACTTACACGTCTTTAGGAGATGACGGGTGGGGAAACAATCAAATGGGGTTTGCATGTCTTTATATAGGTTCAAAAGCTCATAAATGTTTTAATTATTATATTCTTAATACAATAAGAGTTAAGAATATGGATGATCTTATAATTATTAATCATAATAACTATTATTATTATTATTTATTATTATTATGGTGATAATAATGGTATGCGAGTTGAGAATGTGAGTAGTCATTTCTTTAAGTATTCATTTAAATGATAGTTAAGAAATTAAGTAATCATATTTAGTGAATTCAATTATGATTTACGTATTAAGCATAGAATTAAGCATTCACCACCATGATGATCATGCATGACCATGTATCATGATCTTAATTAAATACCATGCTTAAGCATGTAGTACCAAATGCTTGCTTTCAAGTAAACCGTATTTATGATTAAGCATTTATGAAGGTGCAAAATAGTGCCATTGCTTAACTTTTATATATATATAGATTATTAACCAAAGAATAATTGTTTAAAGTTTATTTCATTTGAAACATGATTTGTTTTAAAGCTACGTTTTAAGTCACAACATTTAAAAAAATAATTTCAATTTCATTTAATATTTCATACACATGTCATATTCATTTCTTTTGAAAGTTTAAGACGTTGTTTCAAAACATTACATGACGGCACTTGGATTTATAAAAGTTTATTTATTATAAACTTTTAGGTTGTCTCAATAAAACATGATAAGTAATTTGGTTTATAATTCCAAACATTTACGTTTTCGCGTATATCGCCGTATGGGTCCCGGTTTTATTACTACGCAACGTATTTTCATTTTAATTACCTTGATCCATCAAAGTAACTATAAAAGCTTATAAAAAATATTTAAAGTCAATTGCTTGACTTTTGATTATTTTTATAAAAATCCTTTATAAAACATATTCATTTTACAAATGTCTTTTTATAGAAAATTCTCCATTTTTATAAAATGTCTTTAATTGGTTAAAGCTGGTAATAAATCCAAGTATTTATGTCAAATTAATCATTTGACATATATTTTATTCTTACTATTTTTAGTAAGAATCGTGTAACATTTTTGTTTGTTTTGAAAGACTATTATAGCATTTTAATGTGTTAGATTTTTCCAAAACAAGTAATTTCCATATGTTCCTTCCTTTGTTACTAGATGATAGCCATAACATGACATAAAATACATATGTAACCATTTTTAATCTTTTAAATCTTGTTAGGAGATTCATGTGTTTAATTAACATCAATCTTAACATGTGACATGTCTAATTAGCATCATAACATAATCCATGATCTAATCCACTAACACATATAGTGTTAGGACCAATTAATACTATAAACATGATATGTAAATAAATTTACTAACACTTAAGGTGTTAGGACCAAACTAATCACATGATTAATAATATAAACACCCATTTCTTGTTTCATCTCATTTACTTGGTTATTCTTGTTAGTTATTTAATCTACTAACACTTTCAAGTGTTAGGACCATTTATTCAAACAACACATTAATTCAAGAACATCTAACTCATTTTATGAGTTTTATGTATAATATCCATTTAGGGTTTTGTTCTTGATTAAAACACAAGTAAAAGCATAAAATAAACATGATGATCCTTGGTGCACTTGAATACTTTCTTATGATTTCTTCAAGTGTTTCACCCATCTCCATGGCTACTTTAAGTTCCAAGAACACCATGGAAATGTTGAGATCAAAGAAGAATGGGGATAGAGAAGAGATTAGATTGCTTAAACAAAATGCAAGTAATTAAAGGTTTTTGTTTGTCAAGACTTGGTGGTAACTTGGGGTGTTAAATCATGTAAGAAAACATAGGGGAATGTGGTTTAGAAAACTCATAATGGGTGAGGAGGAGGGAAACCGTGAGATGGTGGTGGTTCGGTGGTGGCTCCGGTGGTGGCGGTGGGGCTGAGCAGCGGCGGCATGGTGGTGCGCTAGTGGTGGCAGCTGGCGGCTGTGGTGGCTGGGCGGTGGTGGTGAAGCCAGCCAAGGGAAAGAGGGAGAGTGGAGTGAGTTGGTGTGGTGGAGAGTGGATGGTGATGGTTTTTCTTATAGGTTAAAAATGGGTTATTACCCACTAGTTAATCACTTGCCCAAGAGTAAGTACTCTTGCCAACTAATGGGGTAAACTAGGCTTATTGTCAATTCCTAATTCACCCAATTTATTAACTAAGTGTAGGTAATTCTTTTATAAATTGCTCATGTTTAATAAATAAGTGGAAGCTTTTATAAAATATGGAATGGTTAGTGATGATTCAAAATCACAACTTTTATAAATTAAATTCTAGTAAGATTTAACTATAAAGGTGGTGGTTTTATAAAGTTGATGGGCCAAAATTTTATAAAAGTTATAGTGGGCTTAATTTATAAAAGTCGTGGGTCAAACAAATTAAATAACTTGTTTGTGGATTGGGCCGAAGCCCAAAAGAATTACAAGAGAAAACGGGTCGGTTTCTCAGTTGGGCCGAGAAGGAAATGGATCGGGCTTGGTCCGGTTCCTCGAGTGGGCCGAACAGGAAAAGGGCGCCGATTCTGGCCCAGGCCGATTGGGCCGCGGGTCGGGCCTCCGGGTTGGGTCGATCACTTGGTTAGTCGGGTTCAGACATTGGATCTAGTTTCGGGATTGTTCAGGTCGTTTTGGGCCTGTTGGGCTTAACTGGGCCCGAATGGGTTGTTGGTTTTCATTTGGCTAAGTGTTGACAACGGAACAGTTTTTATCACATTTTTCTTCATAAGAATGATTAAGGTGAAACAGATTATTTTGTTTTTTTTTATAAAATATAAAAAGCCTAGTTTTTATATTACATTTTTATTATTGAAGTTACATAATTATAATATGAAAATTTTCTAATTTTACGGGAATATGTTTCTAGTACAAACGCGGGATTTAAATACGTCATCAGTTATCAGTAATTTAACAGTTTAATCACATAGATAAAGCACCTAAATATTTAATTATAAGTCAAACCAAAGGGATTTGACCTGATTTTGGACAAGGTGTCACACCAAAGGAACAAGCAGATAGGGCCTTCAGTACCCTTGAATCGAGGAGGATTGCATGATTTGAAATGCTTGAAAGAGCAAGTGATAGCAGCAACATTGTTGACTGGGTTAGCATTCAAGCCTTGCTGAATCTGCACCATCATGTTGGGAATGACCTCTGCCATCTATTTGGCAATCATCGAGGCCATTTTGATGCCGCTATCACCCTTACGACGATCATTGTGACAAGTCGACATTCTGAGAAATAGGGTAGATAATCATGAGACACAAGACTGGATGTGATCGATAATCAATGAGGCCAATTGAAAAACGCGTGTATTAGTGAATCTTGAAGTGATGTACATAGAACACCCTAATCAGTGAGAATCATGGCAAACATAATAGCCAAATCGAATGATTTTATCAAAACACGATGGAGTGGTCTTCATTTCTCGATTGGGAAACTAGAGTCGTTGACTAATCATGGTAAGATCCTAGTAATTGACGTGCTTTGGCCTAATATGTTTCAGTACTTTCATCGAGGTGTCCTTGCTAAGCGTCCAGATCCGTCAATTCGAATTAGTATGCAACGCTTTTCCAATGAGAGACCTCGACTACCGGTGCTTTCACCCTTCCAGTTACTACACATCAATCACCAAGATCCCACTTCTGACGAAATTATAATAATAAGAAACTAATTCTCCTGAATGGTACGTAAGGCACCATAACTAAGGAAGGAGGCTAGGAAGCCTCAAGTGATTTTTGTGTAAGTGTGTGCTGATCGAAGAAGGCATCAATTTGAAACAGGCATAATTAAGAAGCAAATATAGGACATATAAATCATATGGGCATGTTATGCATGAGGCACTCATGCAGGACACCTAAGGCATAAGTCTAGGTCAAGACAGTTATAATAACCTAGATCCCTACAACCATGCCTCTGATACCAATCTGTCACACCCCGACCGACGACGATATACGTCGGGGTACGATGATTGTCTAGTTGCACACAACACTATTAATATTGCGATATTCTTTATCATCCCAATTCATATAAAATTGATAATACATATAATGATTCACGTATAACACAATAAGGTACAACAAATTAACACTATTATTAGGTCACACTAAGTTCGCATGCATCCTATGGCGTCATCAATATGAAATCATCTTCTTGCAAGGAAACCTACAACATGTACAAAATAAAGGTCAACTACGAATAATTGGTGAGTAAACATAGGTTTGATATACCACAATAGATTAAACATGCGATCCACGAGTGATATGATATTCTCATATGATAAACAAGCATTGATATAGAACACATAGAGTGGCGTAATCCGACCCTTGACAAATAAGGCTTCCAATCATACAACGCCAGCTACTGGTCAAGTTAGGTGGGATGCCAAACCAATAGATCTATTATTGTAACCCCGACCTTTTTAGTGTTAATAATTACGCCTTGACATTGACATTGACATTAAAATAGATTCCATCCACAATAATACCAATCCACACAAGTTCAACATACTAGAACACACATAACAATCATAGAATTCGTATGAAATTTGAAAGTAATGAAATAGATATTTGAGATTGACACGATGTACATGTTACGCCCAAAAACGATAAAAGATAAGGGGCTATGAACACTCATCTGGATTTGAGACACCGACGGATTTGAGACACCGATGGACAATGATACCAACTAATGAGATAGCTAGACCCCGAGGATAACTTTGACAACTAGAGGATGATAAAGAATAAGTGAATAAGTTATTTCACTTTATGACACACATTGATACAATTGACTCAGCACACGTTGGTGATGGTGATACGTAAGTTATGAGGGTCAATCCTAAACTAAGGATGTAAACATAATGTCCTAGAGATAAACACATTCTTCATGAAAGTTAATTTAAGTCTACAACATAGCTATATCACATTGTGCACAACCTTTCATACAATTTCGTCATGAGAAACCCTAGATCTAACATCAAGATACATGCGTGTCATAGATTTAGTCATATTACCACATAAAGATCAATTCTTGATGATGCGTCACATAGATCTACTAATAACAAACATGCATAGCATAGACCTAACCCTAATTCAACATAGAGATGCAATCTTGATCATGAATCACATAGATCTAGCAATACTCAACATGCATGACATAGATCCAACCCTAATCTAGCATAAAGTTGCAATCTTGATTATGTATCACATAGATCTAACAATATTCAACATGCATGACATATATCCAACCCTAATCTAGCATAAAAATGCAATCTTTATCATGTATCACATAGATCTAACAATATTCAACATGCATGATATAGATCCAACCCTAATCTAGTATAAAAATGCAATATATATCATAGATCTAACAATATTCATCATGCATGATATAGATCTAACCCTAATCTAGCATAAAGTTGCAATATTGATCATGAATCATATAGATCTAGCAAGACAACATGCATGATATAGATCCAACCCTAATCCGTCACAAAAATGCAAACTTGATCATGAATCTCATAGATCAAGAAAGGATCTTCATATATGACATAGATCTAGCCTTAAACTATCATAAAGTTGCAATCTTTGATCAAATAAACCATGGATATATCATCATACATCATGTATGACATTAATCTAACCTAATTGCATGATAAAGCTCAGATCTTGACAAGTAATTTCAAAGAGTTGCAAGAAACTTACCGAAAACCGAAAATAAGGGATGAAATGGGGTGAAACAAGCTTGGATCCTTCATGATTTGGCTCCAAAATCAAGATGGAATGATGAACATATGAAGAACAGCTCTTTAAAGCCGTTTTGGGGGTTGGGGAGAGGAGAAATGAGGATGGTGGAGGCTAATGGGGTATTTAAAGAGGAGAATTAGGGTTTTGCTGGAAAACGCACTTTAGGCGTATCACCTAGAGCATGTGTATATTTCAAGCGATACGCTTGGAGCTTTCCCGAAAGTTATGTTGCCCGTTTCCTTGTTTCACGTGCTCGTTTTGCAGTTTCTGATGTTTTCGAGTCCCGTTTCCACCCAATTCATCATTCCATCATGTTAACCATATTTAATCCACTCAAAACAAATATAAATGTAGGGATATGATCACGTATTAATAAGCGTATGTCCGGAAAGTATTTAAGCCTACGGGGTTACACGTCTCGACACTAATGTATTTGTATTAATTAATTAGTTAATTAATATTTATCACGAACATTTAACGAGAAGTCGTTAAAAACTAACGGTTAATTGTTAACAGGGGTGTTAGTTGTAATTAGAGAGAGTTATAATTGGATTACAATTGAGAGAAGGCTTAGGGATAGGGCCTTAGGCCGATTTCGATTAGGGCTCCCTATCTCAATCCTTAACTTGTTTTCCAAGTCTCCAAACACTATAAATAAACCTTATGGGTTTAAGGTTTAAGTGTTGATTTTATCTGATAAAGTGAAAACCCTAAACTCTCTCTCTTTCCTCTCTAAAATTCGGCAAAAAGAAAAGAACCCAAGGGGGTTCGATTTCTTGTGTGGTTCGACCAAAGCCTACATCAAGAGGAGTTCGTGAATGAGTACTAGCATACGTACATCGGTGTGTCGTGTGTGCGATCGTAGAGGGATTTACTTCAAATCCTATAAGATCTTCTCTTGCCGAGCTAAAAAGGTACACGTTGTCTATCCGGTTAGTTAGATTAATTCATAGGATAATATTCGCTGCGTACTCGTGTTTAAATCGATAAATTGTTATATAACCCAAAAGTGGTATCACGAGCCCCCTGTGATTTTAATTAATTACCGGGAATAAAAACTTGGAAGGGGGGTAACCAAATCAAGATTCTAGCTTTTCGATCCACTTAAAATCGTGTTTTACAAATGGAAAAAGGTTTCGCAAATTAGTAAAAACGAAAAACCCTAATCTTGATCGAAAACTGGTTCTCGACCCGTGGCTTGGTTCCTAATCGAAAACCGGTTCTCAACCAGTGGATAGGTTCTTGATCGAAAATCGGTTCTCAACCCGTGGCTTGGTTCCCAAATCGAAAACCGGTTCTCGACCCGTGAATAGGTTCTCGATCGAAACTGGTTCTCAACCCGTAGGTTGGTTCTCGATCGGAAACCGGTTCTCGACTCGCCCTTATGTTTCCGATCGTAAACCCTCATTTCGATCGTAAACCCGTAACTCGATCGAAAAATTGGTTCTCGACCAGATCGTAAACCCCTAATCCGATCGAAAACCCTCATTTCTCGACTTGTTCATCGTAAACTCGAAGTCGTCGTGATGGAAATCTTATTTTTTTTTTTGGATCGAAAACCTCTAGCCGAATCGGAAACCTTAAATTTTAGGTCTAAAATTTGATTTTGTGATCTAAAATTAAAAACCCAAGTTTTTTTTGTTATTTGATAATCAACATGTTGTACCTTTAATTATAAATGTTAAAAGGAAGTAAAAACCATGAAGTTTCATGCAAATCGTTTATGGTTTTTACTTATATCAAAGAGGATGAAAATTATGTTAGATAATTAGAAACCCTAAGATTATGTGATTATTTGTGATAATTGTGACATAATAAAAGGTTTTATTGCAAATTTGTTTTATGAAAATCGAAATTTGCTTAAATATCTATTGAAATATGATTTTGTTTATAAAATAAAATTTGTGTCCTAAAACTCAAAAGAAACACCGGCTCACCCATTTGAACACACTCTAAGAGAGGTATAAGTCGGGTCGCCATGCTTCCCTAAAGTGGGTAGGTTTTTAATTGCAAAAGTGCAGACCTCACCCCTACGCTTCTTTGTGTGTTACGAATGGAGCTACCGAGCTCTTTTGATTTGGAAGACAAACTAAGAATTTTTATAAACACATTATGTGGTGAAGATGTGCATGAATCTTCACACATAACATTTTTGATCACACATCAAAAATTGTTTTGACCCAAGCAAAACTTAAGTCTTTGCCATCCACCTTGAAAAGGACACTTGTGGATGTCATCTTACTCATTGGTACACAATGGTAAAATGACATTTACATGGCAAATTCCCACTCATTGGTACACAATGGTGGACAATTTGCGCGTTCTTAGTTGGACGACTTAAAGCGAGCTAGGCGGTGAGACCCTTGGCCCGTGGCAAAAGATGGGATGAAACATGACTACAAATTACTTGGTGCAAGATTCACAAGTGTTATTTGTAGGTCCCATAAAATCTAGGAATTGTACTTGGAGTACAATTATTGATCGTCACTTACCTTTTGAGTGCATCATTTCTAGCAGATCAACTTATGAAATGATGGCATGTCAATTGGATCCTAGCCTTAATAAGCTTAATTGTTTAAAAGTGTTTAAACATTGGGTAATTAAATTTATTAAGGAAAAGATTATCGAAAATACTGATTTTTGAACTTAATCTGTTTTGTAGATGGCAACAAACCCTCCTCAAAACAATGTTGGTCATGCTTTTCGTCAAATGTTTGAAAGAGAAAAGCTGAATGGATCTAACTTCAATGACTGGTATCATCAACTAAGGATCGTCCTTAGAGTTGAACGTAGGACCGATGTCCTTGAAAATCATTGGCCGACCGAGCCAGCTGCTAATGCTTCTAATCAAGAGAAAACGTTCTACAAGGCAGAGTATAGCACGATGAGGTTGCTTGCATGATGATCTCGAGTATGACTCCCGATCTTCATAAGCAATACGAATTTTATACACCTTGTGATATGATCAAAGAGCTAAAGAAGATGTATGAAAAACAAGCTGGTGTTGAATTGTTCGACCTAGTTGTGGAACTCCACGACTTGAAGCTTGAAACTGGTAAATCGGTCAGTAGTCATGTGCTCAATATGAAGAGCTACTTTGACAAATTGGAATCGCTCAATTATGGGTATAATCAGGCTGTGGCAGTTGGCATGATCCTCAAATCTCTTACGAAGGATTATAAGGGATTTGTGCGCAACTACAACATGCATAGTATGACTACAACTATACCTAAGCTTCATGCTATGCTTGTCGAGTATGAGAAAACGATTCATAAGAAGGCCACTGAAACACCCCAAGTTCTTATGATCAAAGGGGGAAAGATCCAAAAGGCTAAACGACCGCAAAAGGCGAAGGGCAAGAATGATGGTAAGGGAAAAGGCAAGGCAGTTGCGCTTGTTCCTAAAACCAAGCAAACCCCTCCGGCCGCAAAAGAGCATCCGGCTAAAGACCAGATCTGTCACCATTGTGGTGAAGTTGGACACTGGAAGAGGAACTGTCCTACCTATCTAGCTGAGTTGATGAAGAAGAAAAAGAATACTAGCGGGGCTAGTACTTCAGGTATCTTCACAATTGAATTATTTTCCTTTTCTAAGTGTGATTCATGGGTGTATGACACTGGCTGTGGAACTCACATCTGTAATTCGTTACAGGGTCTTAGAAAAAGGAGGAAATTGAGGCCTAGAGCTTTGCAGTTGTTTTTGGGAAATGGTTTGCCAGCAGTTGTGGAAGCTATAGGAGAATATCATTTAATTCTGCCTTCTAGGTTAATAATTGTATTAGACAATTGTCATTATGCACCTTCTATTACTAGAGGTGTAATTTCAGTTTTTTGTTGAAAAACCAAGGATTTATTAATGTATTTAATAATATCGGTATTTCAGTTTCTAAAAATAATGTTCATTATTTTGATGTTGTTCCTTGTAATGGCATTTATGAAATTGATATACGTGGTTGTGTTTCAAATAATTCAATGTACAATATTAGCAAACGAGCCAAAACTAGTTTGGACTCTACCTATCTTTGGCACTGTCGTCTTGCCCGTGTTGGCAAAAACCGCATTGAAAGACTTCAACGTGAAGGGATCTTACAATCAAATGATGAATCATTTGAAAAATGCGTTTCCTGTATCTCAGGAAAGATGACAAGAAAACCCTTTCTGAACAAGCCGCAAAGGGCTAAAGACCTACTTGGACTCATTCATACTGATGTTTGTGGCCCATTTAGGCATGTGTCAAGAAAAGGTGCTAGCTACTTCGTGACTTTCACAAATGATTTCAGTCGTTATGGTTATGTTTACCTGCTTAAACATAAACATGAAGTGTTTGAAACATTCAAAGAGTTCAAGAACGAAGTAGAAAATTAACTCGGAAAGACTATCAAGATCCTTCGTTCGGATCGTGGTGGAGAATACTTAAGCCAAGAGTTTAAAGATTATCTTAAAGCGTGTGGAATTGTCCAACAGCTTACTCCTCCTTACACTCCTCGGTATAATGGAGTGTCTGAGAGGAGGAATCGAACCCTACTAGAAATGGTGAGGTCGATGATGAACCTTACAACTCTCCCAATATCATTTTGGGATTTTGCTCTAGAAACCGCTGTACGCGTTCTAAATATGGTTCCAACCAAGAAGGTTGAAAAGACACCGCATCAATTGTGGCATGGAGAAGTCCCTGTGTTGTCTTACTTAAGAGTCTGGGGATGTGAGGCACTTGTGAAGCGTGATACGCCTGACAAACTACAACCCAGGACCACTAAGTGCATCTTCGTAGGATATCCAAAGGAAACAATGGGTTACTACTTTTACAATCCTTCCGAAAATATTATTCGTGTTGCTCGATATGCTGAATTCTTTGAAAAGAATTTTATAGCTCAAGAGAACAGTGGGAGACTTGTAGAACTACTATAAGATATGTCACCTTCTGAAACAACTATCAATCATCCACTTGGGGGGGGGGGATGTTCAAAGTGATGAACCTCAAGTCGATGATGTTGCGATTCCACTTCGTAGATCCGAAAGGGTCATACGTAACCCGGATAGATGGATTGGTCTAGTCGAATCCGAGGAAAACGTATCAGGAGATCTCAATGAGCCTCCGAACTTCAAAGCTGCATTATCAGATCCGGAATCTGACAAATGGCTTGAAGCTGCGAACGTGGAAATGAAATCCATGAGAGATAATTAAGTTTGGAACTTGGTTGATCTTCCTCCTAACACGAAGACCGTTGGGAGTAAATGGATCTTCAAGAAGAAGACCGACATGGATGGAAATGTACACACCTATAAAGCTCGTCTCATGGCGAAAGGTTATACTCAACGTTTTGACATTGACTATGATGAGACCTTTTCATCAGTAGCTGACATTAGAGCTATTAGGATTCTCTTAGCCTTAGCAGCGTACTATGACTTTGAGATATGGCAAATGGATGTTAAGACTGCCTTCTTAAATGGTTACTTAGATGAAGAAGTCTATATGGATCAACCTGAAGGGTTTATTGATCTAGAACATCCCAACCAAGTATGCAAGCTTCAAATGTCCATTTATGGACTAAAGCAAGCATCCAGGAGTTGGAATAAACGGTTTGATGAAGAAATCAAAAAGTTTGGTTTCGTTCAGAATCCCGATGAGCCATGTGTATATCGCAAAGCTAGTGGGAGTAATGTTACTTTCCTTGTCTTATATGTAGATGACATATTGAATATAGGAAAACACATTCCAATGTTGCAAGACGTAAAATCCCATCTTAGAAAGTGTTTTGCCATGAAAGACTTGGGAGAAGCAGCATTCATTCTAGGAATCAAGATCTATAGAGATAGAACTAAGCGGTTGATTGGACTAAGTCAAAGTGCTTATATTGATAAGATCTTGAAGCGATTCAAGATGGAGAATTCCAAGCGTGGTACAGTACCTATGCAGGAAGGACTTGGTCTATTGGTCAAACAAGGTGCTTCTACACCTGATGAGGTGAAGCGTATGCAAAGAGTCCCTTATACTTCGGCTGTAGGCTCTATAATGTATGCGGTGAGATGCACTAGACCTGATATAGCGTTTGCGCAGAATATCGTTAGCCGATTTCAACAGAATCCATGTGAAAGTCACTGGACTGCTGTTAAGACCATTCTCAAGTACCTACGGGCTACTAGAGATTTGTTTTTTGGTATATGGGGGAAATCCAGATCAAGAGCTCAAAGTGACCGGATACTGCGATGCTGGATTTCAGACTGATAGAGATGACATGAAGTCTCAGTCTGGGTATGTCTTCGTTCTAAATGGAGGCGCTGTGGATTGGAAAAGCAAGAAACAAACCACAGTTGCTATGTCTGCAACAGAGTCTGAGTACATTGCTGCTTCGGAAGCTACAATGGAGGCAGTCTGGATAAGGAAGTTTATTTGTGGGCTTGACGTGATCCCTACAAGTAACTTGCCTATTGATATGTACTGTGATAATACTGGTGCATTAATCATTGCCAAAGAACCTGGAGTTCAGAAGGGCGCCAGACACTATGCCAGGAGATATCACTATGTTCGTGAGCAGATCGAACTAGGTGAAATCAGATTACTCAAAGTTCACACAGATATTAACTTAGCTGATCCTTTCACGAAAGCTTTGTCGAGGCCGAAGCTTGAAAGGCATGCCGAGGGCATGGGACTTAGATTAGCTAGTTAAATCATGTATGTCTGATGTTCGGTATTTGGATAAGGGATGTTAAACAATTTCTATTTACATAATGAAATAAAGTCCTTGATATGTTTGATTTCATTTAATAGTAAATTGTGTCCTATATTTGCATGTTTAATCCTTGAGTACTTGTCAAGTATTCTAAATTGTCCATTGTCGATTAACTATATGGGAATATAGTTAAACTAAGACAAATCTGAGTGATTGGTAATATTCTTGGAATATATAATGGATGGTCCCACCAAACTCACATGGTATTCATAGGATGCATATCGGACTACCCCACTAACGAGTTGTCACTTTATGGATCGTCGGCATTAAGTGAAATTCGTAAATGGTTGCTTTACTTATCCTTAGACTTGAGATACAAGTAGGTCATGCGTGTATGGATTGCACCTACTTGATATAGTTCTAACTATCCTGAATAAGGTAGTACAAAAGGGCTATTTTCAGTAAGTGTAGTGAAGTATGTGACTGGACACGTGTAATCAAGAGGATTTGTTCCTTCAGCGTAAAAGTTGAAGCATATACCACTGGGCCCCTCATTGGGACTAATTAAGATGTCTGCATGGCCATGCCCAAATGAAATCCAGATGTGTCTCGATTTTGAATTTGGTAAATTATAATTAGTTATGGAATGAGAAACAGAATTGTTAAAGTATGAAATGACCTTGATCCATATTCATATTTAACAACGGTAACGGTAACAAAGGGATAGTAAATGACTGTACCATTTAAATACACTTTGAGAAACTGTACTTAAATATTTCCGGGAGCATTGGCGTGTTGCTAGACGCTAACCAATGTTATTACCTTTATTACTACGAGCTCAAGTGGGAGCTGTGGGGATATGATCACGTATTAATAAGCGTATGTCCGGAAAGTATTTAAGCCTGCGGGGTTACACGTCTCGACACTAATGTATTTGTATTAATTAATTAGTTAATTAATATTTATCATGAACATTTAACGAGAAGTCGTTAAAAACTAACGGTTGTTAACAGGGGTGTTAGTTGTAATTAGAGAGAGTTATAATTGGATTACAATTGAGAGAAGGCTTGGGGATAGGGCCTTAGGCCGATTTCGATTAGGGCTCCCTATCTCAATCCTTAACTTGTTTTCCAAGTCTCCAAACACTATAAATAAACCTTATGGGTTTAAGGTTTAAGTGTTAATTTTATCTGATAAAGTGAAAACCCTAAACTCTCTCTCTCTTTCCTCTCTAAAATTCGGCAAAAAGAAAAGAACCCAAGGGGGTTCGATTTCTTGTGTGGTTCGACCAAAGCCTACATCAAGAGGAGTTCGTGATTGAGTACTAGCATACGTACATCGGTGTGTCGTGTGTGCGATCGTAGAGGGATTTACTTCAAATCCTAGAAGATCTTCTCTTGCCGAGCTAAAAAGGTACACGTTGTCTATCTGGTTAGTTAGATTAATTCATAGGATAATATCCGCTGTGTACTTGTGTTTAAATCGATAAATTGTTATATAACCCAACAATAAGTACGTCACATAACTCATAACGATGCACAAATTAGGTTAAATTGCATATTTTGGTTGGTTTTGGCGTACGTATCGATTTTGGGCAATTCACCAACGATTTGTGATATGATCAACTGTGTGATGACTCGAGACATAATAACTAACCATAGGACCTATAATTCAGCCTAATTTAACATACGGTACACAAATTCAAGATTCCCGGTAAACGGAAAATCGCGTACCGAAATCGCGTAAAAGCTATAGATTTGCTTTGTTTTCCATTCAAGGAATCCAATTTGAATCCAATTGATTTCAGTTAGGTATTTCATTTTGAAAAACCATTATAGTCATTTAAAAACATTATGTGGGTTATAAATGTCCGAAAATTCTCCCGGTACTTAACAATTCACAAATCGTTAAATGCAGGGTTTCAAAATGGGTCGGGTTTTATAATCAGAAAAGTGCAGATGTTACAGCCTCTGTTTCCTCATCTTTGCTGGCTCTGGTCCAGCCATCTGTTCATCGAAAAACTAACCACTGACGATCACAACCCAGATGCCTACCCCTTCGCTTAAGTAACAATTTATAATTGGCATCGATGTCCCTTGCAAAGTCAAAAGAAAACACATGCGTCTCCCAAATCCTTCGCAAATTCAGTCACGATTTACAACTCTCATTAAATTCCCTCCTCTCAGCAGGAATTCGTCGTTCTCCGCGAAGTTAAAAGGACAACTGACACTGGAATTGGAGTTAGTTTCTAGATGATGGGTCATGAAAAACTTGTACAAGAACTGATCTCCACTAACGTGGTAAACCTCGTGTATCATGTAACACCCCAAAAGTTAAGGTAATAAATTTATATGTGTTTATATATTTATAGGTGTGTGTTTATATTATAAACATGTTAAAATGTTAAGTAATGTGTAATTGAAGTTATAACGATAAACTATGAGTTTATCGGGTTAAAATAGTAATAAATACGTGTTTGCATGTTATATAAATGTTATATATGAGTTATATTATTGATACATGTATACACATGATGATATAGGTGAATACGTAGTTGCGAAGATATTTGATAGAAAGAAATATAGGCGAAATCAGAATAACAGTTAGATAAATAGTTAAGTATATCTTATCGTATTGCACGTCCCGAGGCTTAGATGATTATAAGAAAAAGTATTATGATATTTAGGAACCTTAGATGCATGTTTTATATAATATCGAGGGTTAAAGATGGCATTTGGGAAAGTTCTAGGCTTGTTTGAAAAGCAAAAGAGGAGCTCATGACAAGTGTCATTTTTTTGGTTGATTTGGTGTCATATTCACTTGTCATGTGTCATGTTCACCACCCCTAGGTGTCAAAATTTATGCTTAGTCATCATGCCATGTGTAAGCATCAGGTTAGGAGTGTTTGGCTATAAATAGGCCATAAATCCATCCATTTTTCCTTGCTAATTCACCTAAAATCAACCTAAAACCTCTAAGAAACCTCAAGAACACCAAGAACACTCTAGCTTGCATTTTTGAAGATTCAAAGGGAGTTAGGAGCCCATCTTCTGGAATATATCAACTTAAGGTATGTTTAACATAAGCCGTAAATTAGTTTCATGATTCATAACACTTAGATATGCCTTTTAAGAATAATGCAAGATTAAGGTTCTTGAACATGTTTTGTTGAGATTGGGAGTTCTAGTGGGAATCATGAGTTGAAATTTGGTATGAAGCCTTAGAATAACATGTTTTAAAAAAGCCTTAAGTTAGATCATGTTTAAAGAAGGGTTGGTATGGTTCACCATGTTGGTTTATCAAGAACAAGTACACCAAAAACAAGAACATAAACATTAGTGTTTTGATCATAGTAATTCCGCCTCCTGGTCGTGATAACACCTATATGGTCGGTCATGATCATCAGCAAACTAAAACACAAATATGGGTGATATCTCATAGTAATCCCGCCGATTGGTCGTGATAACGCCTATACGGTCGGTCAGAGAATCACTCATCAAGGACATAAAGGCTTGGGCAAGGGTAATGATATTCAACAAAAGAACATAATTATATATATGTACTAAGTATATATAAGTAAAAACATGGGTTTTGATAAAGTATTGAATGTACCGTGTTACTCGGATATCTAGAAGTTGGTGCGGACTGGAAGGGTGGCGCTTGTACACTGGGGTTTCTTGCATAGTGACGTTGTCGCATAAATCCTAACTGGGACATGGCATATGCTTCACTGGGCGATCCCGGAGTGAGCGTTTACTTATAGGAATGCACCTCTTCATAAGTATCACTAAAAGAATACTTTTTCCCATAAGGGGCAAAATGGTTATTTAGACAAATGGATGTTAAACCAACAAGGGATTGGGTTTAGGATAAAGGGGTTAGCCTTAATGACCGCTTGTAACCTCTAGGATGTCTTGCTAGGGACATCACGTTAAAGCAAGTTAGTTTCATAAAGGAATAAGGCAAGAAACTACTTCGCAACCTAAGGTGAGTTCTATGAGCCCTCTTTTAAATTCTTTAAATGCTTTAAACCGCTTTGGGCTGATATACATAACGTTTTGTGAAAGTACTCTCAGTTATTATAATTGCTTGTTATATGTATTGATTCTATAGTGATGATTAGAGGAAAGATAGATTGCCATTTCGATGCTTCTAGTTAAATAGTGTTGTCCCAATGGTGTCAAAACCAAGCGTCAAAGCTAAGCGGCGTCAAAGCCAGAAAGTGTCAAAGCTATATAGTGTCAAAACTAAAGGGAGCATATGCTACACGATGTGTTCGTAAGGCAAATAGAAACACTATTTCCCTAAGATAGCACTTAACATTAGGATACGTTCTTAATGTGAGACAAGATGACAAAGCAACAGAAGGTTAGTCTATTCACGAGATTAGGGTATGTGAATATATGTGCTATATGCTTTGTGTTTGATTGTCTAAATGCAGAAATGTGTTTGACAGACCTAAGTTCCTTCGAAAGGTAAAGTTTTCCAAAAACGTAGAACTCACCAGCGTAAGCTGACTTGTTAAGTTATGTATGTCAGATGAGGCTGGACCATCGGATCGAAAAGGAAAGGCTGAGATATGAGTAGGAACTAGGAAGCGTACACTATCAAGACAATGTCAAGCTATCAAGAGAAGACATTTTCGAAGACTGGCATGGAGATATTTTTCTCTTTTGTATTTGTCTCTCTTACTATGTAATGCTTGGCATATGAATAAAATTTTTATTTCCGCTCCTTTAGTTATCTCTGTTGTACCTTGTGTTCATGAGTAAATCCGATGCGTAACCGCTCCTAGGGCCAAGTCTGTGAGTGGGCGTCACATATCAATGAATATGCTTTCTGTCAATTAAGGGGTGCTGGTGGCTCGGATAAGAGTGACTGGATCAGAAACCTCAAGATGGCAAACATTGATATAATTGTTATTTAGGAAACACAAATTTCCAACCCCTCAAACCTTAACCCTACCTGTTTTTTGGGTCGTTCGGCATACCAATTTGACTTTGTGGATGTGTCTGGGAGATCGGGTGGATTACTCTGCCTCTGGGATCCAGGTATGTTCAATCTCTCAAATTTGATCAAAAACATAATTTTTTTACACTTTCAAGGCTCGGCGCGAGGCTATTCTGAAACTATGTCTTCCACAAATGTTTACGGTACACATGATACACCCTCAAAAACTCTTTTGTGGAATAACCTGGACTCTATTATTGACCCAAATCTGCCTCACCTTCTGATGGTGACTTCAATAAAATTCGACATCGCGGGGGGGGGGGGGGGGAGGCAGAACATTGAGTTTTAAGCGTCGAATGCAAATAAATTTAACTATTTCATTCGAAGAGTAGGTCTCAAAGAATTCCCGCTTGGGGGCAGGAAGTTTACTTTTATGTCCAAATATAGGGATAAATTTAGTAGATTCGATATGGCCATTGCCACCCCTTCTTTTTTGCGGCTGTGGTCTGATGCCTCCCTCGTGGCTCTTCCTCGCGAGCATTCGGATCACTGTCCGCTTGTCCTTTATACTAATCGGGTTTACTTTCGTGCATTACCTTTCAGATGTTTTTCCTCTTTGTCTAGAAAAACAGGTTACTCCAATGCTGTTTAATCTGCATTACTCTCTTCCCTTCCCTGCACAAGTGAAACTAAATCGGATCGTATCCTGGATTTGAAGCTTAAGCGTGTCAAAGCAAGTCTGAAAGAATGGAATAAAAAAAGTAGGGGTGCCGAGGAAAATGATTTCAAGGTGCACAAAGACATTATCGATGGGCTCAATCTTAATACTGAAACATTGGGTCTAACTCTGGCCGAATAGGAAATGAGGATGAACTCTATAAAAATTGTGAAGGACATAAATCACGTCATACAAGAGGATGCCAAACAAAAATCCAGGACAAAATGGGCAATCGACGGCTATGAAAATTTGGCATATTTTCATGGGTTAATGAGATCTCGAATGAACAAAACTCGTCTAAATGGTCTCAGATGTGATGGGGTCTGGGTAACATCCCCTCAAATGATCAAAGACGTTATTGCAAATTATTTCAAGTTCAAATTTAAGGAACCATCCAGGTCTCGCCCCATTTTCATCTCGAATAGTTTCAAAAAACTGAATCATTAGGATGCTCTGACACTTATTCAGACTTTCACAGCCCGGAAGTCAAAGATGCGGTCTGGATTGTGGATCTGAAAAAGCCCCCAACCCAGATAGCTTTAAATTTCATTTCATCAAGTTACACTGGGACCTCCTCAAAGATGATTTCATAAATTTCCTAAACGATTTTCATGGTTCCGAATCAATTAGCTTTGGGTGTAATCCAACTTTTATCTCACTCATCCCTAAAAATAAAGAGCCGGTTGAGCTATCGACTTCAGACCGTTAAGCCTTGTTGGTTCCATCTATAAAGCCCTTTCAAAAGTTTTGGCCAATCGGCTTAAAAATGTGATTGGCTTCGTGGTGAGCGATGTGCAATCGGCGTATATAAAAGGGAGATACATCCTTGATGGACCTCTAATTCTTAACGAATCGATTGCATGGTTGAAAAAATCAAAGAAAAAAGCCATGGTGTTTAAGGTTGACTTTGCGAAGGCATTTGACACGCTTAATTGGGAGTTCTTGGACTCCATTATGAATGAATTTGATTTGTTTCCATACTTGAACATATTAACTTTCTCTCCAAGACTTTCCTTTTTGCCAAATTAAAACCCGAACAGACCCTCTACTCTATAAATACCGGTTGATATCGCTTCTATGAACCTTCCCCAAGCTTCTGCAAGTCTCAATTTCGTGCCTTGTCCAACCGTGTGCGTTTTCAAAAGTCAAAGTTCGGCAGTTTGACCCTTCGAACCGAATAGCTTCCATCGTCTTTCATGAGTAAGTTTCTTCATCAATATTTCTTTTTTTTTTGTATGCTCTACAATATCCCATTGCTGGATTTGACCAAAACCTCTCTGTGTTAAAAGTCAAACTTTAAATACACACTTTAATTGGGGAAAATCGCATATAATCACAATTACTATAAATCAATGAATCTAATATGTTCTAAAAAAAAGTTTTATAAATTTATTATGATGATTTTAACCTTTCAAAACTAGCTTTTTATCATAAACATAAGTGTTATGCGTTTTGACCCGTTAAAGTAAGAGTTTAATCGCATAGTTTGCTAATCTAACGTTTTCGTAACCAATGAAACCTACTAATACGCTTATGGAATGTTAATAAACATATAATAGTATTTTCATAAGTTTAAATATGACCGTCGTACAATATTGCAACTTTTGGGCTATTTATGTAATTACTGAAACTTAAGGGTAATAAGTGTAATTTTACTAAAGATATGAAATTTTTCAGATTTGTTATGATGTTTTAGTAATTATATAGTAAACCCTAAATTCTGGAAAATTATATTTTAATACTTTGTTGAATTGACATAATTAAACCCTAAGTTTGTTAAATTACAATATTAACCCTAAACTTGGAATAATTATCAAAAACGATATTAATGTTCACAAAAGTATCTTTTAGTACTATTAACCATTAAATAAAATATTTTTGACATAAGTAATTAGTAAATTCCCCAATTAATCATTCAAATCATTGTTTGATAGTGTTGGTCTTTATATTATTCCCTTATCTATTATATCTGATCGAGATATGATTCACATCGCACTTTTGAAGTCCTTGCAGAAGGCACTAGGAACCCAGCTCGACATGAGTACGGCTTATCATCCCCAGACTGATGGTCAAAGTGAAAGGACTATTCAGATGCTAGAGGACATGCTTAGATCCAGTGTGATAGATTTTGGTAACAGATGGGAACCTCACCTAACTTTGGTGGAGTTTTTGTATACAACAGTTATCACAAAAGTATTGGAGTAGCGCCATTCGAGGCATTGTATGGACGTAAGTGTACGTTACCAATCTGCTAGGCAGGGGTGGGTGACATTCAGCTTACTGGTCCTGGGCTTATTCACGAGAAGACAGACATAATCATTCAAATCCGAAATCGCTTAGCTGCAGCTCGTGATAGACAGAAAAGTTACGCCATAAGCATAGAAAGTCATTGAAGTTTCAGAAGGGGATCGAGTTCTTCTGAAAGTTTCACCTTGGAAAGGAGTTATTCATTTCGGGAAACGAGAAAAGCGAAATCCGAAATATGGTGGACTATTCGAGATTGTCGAATGCATTGGTCCAGTCGCTTATAGATTAAATCTTTCCAAGTAGCAAAGTTCTGTGCACAATGTATTCCAGGTATTAATATGAAGAAATGTGTATCAGACGAATCGCTCGTAGTTCCACTTGAGGAGTGGAGATTCACGAGAAATTATGTTTCGTAGAGGAGCCAGTAGAGATAATGTATCGAGAAACCAAACACTCAAGCAAAGAAAATTTCCGATTGTCTAAGTTCGGTGGAACTCGAAGCGTGGACTAGAGTTTACCTAGGAACGCGAGGATCAGATGATGAGCAAATATCCGAACTTGTTTAGACAGCCCGTGCCGATGGTCGGGACTACTTCTTAAATTTCGGGATGAAATTCTTTAAAGGAGGGGATGATGTGATAATCTGAAAACTTATGTGATAATCAGAAAATCTTTTGTGATAATCTATAAACTTTTTTCTTCTACTGTTGAGTAAACTATTAAACTTTAATCTTTACTATTGAGTAAAGCGTGAAACGTTATTTTACTGTTGAGTAAAATGTCATAACTTGATTTCTCACTATTTGCAACAAAGTTGCAACTATTAAACTCGTAAAACTTATACGCTTAGCAACGGGGTTGCGATGAAAATTCTTTCACGAGGGAAGGATCTGACATTTTGGCCTCCGGATGGGACCCGAGCCTTAGAAACGGATCAAACTTATAAAACCACCAAACCGGGAGATGCGTATATAGGCGTAGTATGTCAATTAAGGTATTAAAAAAGTCTAGTAGCCTTAACACACTTCACAAACATCACACACAAGTTCGAGTCTCAAACATTGGTGATAAACTGAAAACTGCTATGTGTCATGAAATACGTGCAAAGTGATACGTGAATTTAATTGCATGATCATAAATTGTTTTATGGCAAGTTGATACTTGATTCTATTGGATTCGATGTGATAAATACAATGGTAAATAAAGGAAAAGCTAAATCGTTGAAAATCGTGACCAAAACATCAAAAAACGTGAAAAGTCAACAAAAGTCAAAGGGGATGCCAGACTGGAGCTCTAGGCGTATCCCCTAGAGCAACCAGTGGCTCCAAGCGATACGCTTGGAGGGGATTTTCCAGCAAAACCCTAATTTTCCATATTTAAGCACCATTAGCCACAACCACTACATTTCATCAGCTCTAAACGACCTAAAATGTCATTTTTCTCTGTTTTTGTACTCCTCCATCAAGATCCAACCTTTGTGGTGATTTTCTTCAAGAATCAAGTCCCGATATCATCCTTGATCATCCTCTATTCACCGGTATGTGTTTCATCATGATTTGCTTGCTCAAAAGTTGCCAACATCTGAGCTTTATGCTTGATCCAGGGCTGATTTGTGATGATATAGTGTTCTCGTGCATAGATTTAGGGTTTTTATGATATACTTTGCATCTTTTGATCAAAAATGTGATTTTTATGGCAAGGTTGTGTTGGATATTTTATGTACAGACCCGAAAAATCAAGGACCCGACCCGGTTGTGACCTGTAAGAGCTACACTGAGGGCAACGAGAATTTATGTCTCTTAATTTTATTAACCGATATTATACGTAAACGAAATCACTAGCTAATATTATTTATAGGCTTGTAAATAATTAGTCATTAGATAAGATTATTAATTTATTACTAATAATTAGCATAAATTAATTATTACTAGTTTATAATTAAAGTCAGTGAAATAATAATATTGAATATTATTATTTAATTGAATGATAAATTAAATAAACTAGTTTTATTTAATTAGTTTATTTCAAATGGTGGATGGATAATTGTCCAGTTAAGTTTAACTAATAATTATCCATGAATCGAATGGATAAATATGGGAGAATAAATCAATTATGGTTTATCTATATTAATTAAATAAGTTGTAGGTTATCTACAACTGGTTTCTAGTGCCTATATAAAGGGAACCTGAATAATGATTCAGGGTTACCGAATTCTCCCAGCCACCTAATATTTTCGGCCTCCCTCCCTCTCTGCGATAGCCGCTGCCAGCCACCCTAGATCCGCCGCCTGCCCTCCGACCGAGAACCTTTCTCCGACCGAAAACCTCATCCCCGGTCAGAAACCCTCATCCGGTCGAGAACCCGTCTCCATCGTTGTCGCAGATCGTCGGCGAACTCCTTTGGTCACCGTCGCCATTCAAGTTCCAGTCACGATGCCCTTGCCGACCTAGCCTCCGTCGCGCACCATCACCACCACCGTCGCATCATGCGTTGTCGTTCAACCGTCGTGCCACCGCCACCAAGTTTTCGCTTCCATCGCCTTTTTTGGTGCTATTTTCTTGGTGCATTCTGTTGCTGTGATCTAGCATCACTCGGTACATTTTCATTTCTAGCGTTGTCTCGTTGAACCTCAGTGTCTCGAACAATTGTTCGACTTGATCACCAGGTTATATCTAATATTTATTTTAATTAGATATAATCACAACTTTGTTTATGATGTGCAAATATAATCGTTGTATTTATTTACCACAATTATATATGATATACATTTTAATTTATCTAGTATCTGTGTGTCATGATGATTTGATCTTGTTGTGAATTTGTCACTTGGTTTCGCATTGTTTACAAACTAATAATATATGTTTTATTATTATTAATGCTTCCGCTACTCTGATATGATTAACTCGTTTAATCTGCTAAAGTTATATTCGGTAAAATATAGAAATCAATCGGGTTTCAATAATTTTAAAATTACTACCGGGTAACCCGAATACCACTGGCAAATCTCAACAGTGGTATCAGAGCCTTAATCACCACATGCAAATCTAGACCCGTCATGTTTTAAAGTGGTGGAGTTTGCAAACTGTGGGTAAAACCTGAAAGTTGCGAATTATTTATTCTAATTAATAATTGTATTAATTTTCAATTGCATCTTTTAATTTTGGTCGATTCGTTTCCACCAAAATAATGCAATTTTATCTTCGATTGTTTTAACTAATTATGTGTATTCGGCCTGACCCAATTTTATAAATTGTGTGGTTTATTGATTGGTTTCTATTTTGTTTGTTTTTGGCCCATGTTTTGGCCAAGTTGTAATAGAATAAGTTTTCGGTATTGGCCCACCATCTTTGGGTTCAAAGTTATAAAAGTAGAATAGGATTTCTCTTTTGGCAAGTTCCTATTTCGACTCGTGTTTCCTTTTATGGAAACTTTCTCAATTTAGCAAGTTTCCAATTTTGGAAATTTCCTATCCCAAAGTGAGTGTTAAATTTGGTGACTTTCTCGATTTAGAAAATATCCATTTTGGAAAGTTTTCTGTATCGGCTCGTGTCTCAAATTTGGTAGCTTTCCTGTTTTGGCAAGTTTCCCAATTTGGCAAGTTCCCAGAAATCGTAACTTTCCAATTTTGGCAAGTTCCCCAAAATGGTATTTTTCAACTCGAAGGCCTAGAAGATGCAATCAAGTTCATGAGACGTCTTGAAGTCAGTGGAAGCTAGTGAAGATGATGGGGTGCTCAATCAAATTTCATTCTTGGGATTGTGTTCCTTTTGTCCCTCTCACCTATTTGGTATTGCTAAAAGGCTCTAGCAATACCAAAGCCCTCTATTGCCAAAATACATGTTTGTAATTGTTGTTTTGGTTGCCCTAATTATGAAACTGATTTTTCATATCAACCAAAACCTCAAAATTGTTTTAAAGTGGTTAAAATTATTTTGGCAATCGAATGATAAAGAGTTCTCAAACCTAGATCATTTTTACAACTCTATAAATAAATAAATAAATAACCTATAATAGAATTTTTGAAATTCGGATTATTTCCTTAATTGGTTATGCATGTCTCGCGACAACGTAGTCATTAATTAGGTTACCTAATTAGACTGTACCGAGAAAAGATAGGGTTTCGCTCTATTAAACGCTCACGATTAAAATCCTGACTTAATAAATCATCCTAAGTCTTAAAACTGGTAGTCTATGCCATCCTAAGTCAAGTCATACTTGGAAGATATTTTGACTGAAACGTCAGTGTAGGAGTCTTCAACACCGCACTTGGCGCGTAGGGTATGTTCTAAGGTTAAAGTATTGGAGTCTTCAACACCGTACTTGTCACATTGACCACTAGGGATACCTACCGCTTTCTTTACAAAGCACTTTAGTATTGGAGTCTTCAACACCGTACTAGAGTGGTTTGTAAAGAGAGTGGGCATAGACGAGACTAAATGTATCAATATGTACTCTATATTTCTACTGAGCCTCATAATGGGTATTATGACTTTTCTCATCACAACTAACACTCGTTGTCTATCCACTTACCCAATCACCATTGATTGCATGCTACAGCCGCCTTTAGTAATTGGTTAACTGGAACCCCATCCTTTATTCAATATAACTTACCATATTTGAATAAAGCTCAAACATCAAAAATACTAAAAGAAATTTGTCTAAATGTTTGAGATGGCTACTCACCAACAAAACAACGACACCTTCCAATTCAATTCTATCCTCGAAAAGGAGAAACTTGACAACATTAATTTTCTTGACTGGCACCGCAATCTCAAGATTGTGCTTAAAATGGCTAACAAACTCCATATTCTGGAAGAGGAGGTGCCAACAGCACCAGCGAACAATACTGTTGCTGCATGGACTGCTCATGATCAACTAAGGAAGGATGCTAACCAAGTATCCTGTCTTATGTTGACCACCATGTCTTCTGAACTTCAGAAGAGCATGGAAGATATAAGCGCTTTCCAAATGAATGGAGAGCTAAAGGGCATGTTCGAGACATAAGCCCAACAGGAGTGTTATGAGATCGTTACACGACTCATTTCTTGCAAGATGCAAGAAGAAACTCCTGTCAGCCCTTATGTAGTCAAGATGAAGTCGTAGACTGACCGACTGGAGAAGCTCGAGTATGTCATTCCTCCTGAAATGGCAACAGACCTGATTCTCCAATCTCTTTCCAGTTCGTTCACGCAGTTTCAAATAAACTTTAACATGAACAACTTGGTAAAGACAGTATCTGACCTTCGTGGTAAGTTGAAAACTACGGAGATCAACATTACCTCCAAAAAGACTCCTACAGTCTTGGTGGTCAGTTCGACTGGTGTTAAGAAGCCCGAACAAATGAAGGCTTTTGGTAAGGGGAAGGGTAATGCCAAAGCCACCACTCAAGCTGGTACAAAGGGAAAAGGAAAGGGCAAGAAGTCTATTCAAACAGCGTCGTGTGCTGATCAGCGCCAATGTTTTAAGTGTAACAAGATAGGACACTGGAAAAGGAACTGTCCTGATTATCTTGCCAAGGTTAAGGCTCAAAAGAATGGTGAAAGTTCTTCTAGAGGTATTTAGCCTTATGTTATATTTTTCACTAACTCCTCAAAATATTTATGTGTATTGACACACCTTATATTTTGTAGGAACCTGTAAAATAAAGGAATCAAAGCCAAAGGATGTGCAACATATGGAAATAAAGGCAACTTGAATTTTCGCTCACACTCCTTGAATAAATTTATTTTTTTTGGTAGTATTCTAAAAAAACTGGTTTGTTTTTCCCTAGCTACATCTAGGATGAATACATTTGGTTTCCTATTTTTTTTTAACCATGGTTACATCTACTTTGTTTTGACATTAGTATTTTGCATGGAATGAATGATCCTTTGACATTTGAGTTGTCTCACTGAGTCTAATGATTGATGGTTCAAATTTATAACATAACGCATAGCCTGGTGAATATGATTCATAAATCATGCACATATCATATGCAACACAGGATGTCTCATCCTTCATGTTTGCTAGATGTGATCATGATTAGTCTAATAATCATTTGACTGATTAATGGCTCATTCAAATTCTACGTCTTGTCATGTAGAATATCAACAAGCTTAAACACAATGAATCATTTCAAACTTCATATGTGCTCGTATTTAGAATCACCATCCTTAATTTACAATCTAACCACTTGTATGGTAATGATTAATAAATACCTATACCTTAACATTTCTATATTTGAATTCTTATGAGCAAGAAATTGCAAATAAAATTCGATTTCCTGCAAAGCTCACATAAGCTCTAAATCCAGGAATTAAGCATCAAGTTTGAAGCTTAAAATTATAGGAAAATTTCCACCCCACTACCCTAACCAACCAGATAAATCTTCTAATCCATAACTTGCATATTGAAGTCTCGTAACAAGAAGCCGCTCTTGCCACTAACTACACTTGAAAATATACTTCAAATAACCTTAGGGATTAATGTTCCATCTAAAGGAAAGGGAAGCAATTCCCTAATGGACTTTAAGGAACATGAAGTATAAATTGGTAACTTGAAGAAATACAAGTATAACCAAATAGATAACATATTTTTCTGACCAACAACTTGTTGCGTTAATCAGAAAATTATGAGCGTTCTTAAGGAAATGCATTCTAATGAAACTTGATAATCTTTATGATGATCTAAGAATCTTTCATAATCCATTACCTAAAGATTGAGATGTCAACCCAAAATCATATCTATGATTTGATATGACTTGGTGTCATTGTTAAGATATCATTTATGCACTAGCTTGCATAAAATATTCAAAACATATAAACCTCTAATATTATTACAAGTTTAACATGGTCTTATGATAAGACCAAAATATGGTCCAGCAAAAGCTACTTTGCTGGTATCCTATAAGGTTTAAATTGATCATATTAAAAGAACGCTAAATCTATGAAAGACAAGTGGAAGCACTATGATAATAATAATGTTCATGATAATTACATACTACTCTAGAAGTTTAATTCATACGAGCAAACATGCTTGCGCCTTGCGGTTGGTAGTAAATGTTTTTAGTTAGATTAGTGAGATCTTATACAAAAGATAGTGATATTTTATACTAGTCATACGTATACAGATGGATTTGTACAAAAGATAAATGTAATTACATATATGATTCATTAAGGTAGACTACAAAGTAAGTAACATACGAGAGATTTGAGGAGCTTCATTGAAAATGTTTTTGCCTTTAACCCATACAACCCCAAGTAACCATTTGACTTTCAATTGCTTCCAAAAGACCCATTTTGAGGTTTGCTGGTGGTCTTCACCTAAAGAGACATTTGAGGCCAAGCAACTCCAAGACACTAAATTTAACAAAAACTCTAAGAAAATTAATAGAAAACCCACATAAGCAACTCCAAAATTTAACCTAAATTCTAAAAGACTGAACTAACCAATATATCGTTCTTTTAGCACGAAATTGGTCCTTTTGATCTGAATTCTTACATATATTGGGCTTATTATATGATTTTTTTTGTTAAATTAGAGGTTCTATGGAAGGATAAAACCTAGATTAATGTACTAAAGAAGTTATTTAGTCAAATTTTAGTCAAGTCATAGAAATTGTTTGTGAAAGCCTAGGACAATACTATAGGTGGCTGAAACAGTTTGCATTCACCTTATAAGAAAATTATAAAATTGACATGTTATTAACTCTCTTATTAGTTCTAAGACAACTTTATAATAGTATAATACCTATATCGTAACCTGAACTTTAGAAGACCACACTAAAAAAAGGAAATAAGATAAAAAAAATCTGTTGAAAGGTGAATGAAAGAACTTAATTAAAGGGACTTTTACTCATATTTCAGTCTCCATTTTTCACATACAATGCCCTTATTAACTATTAGATTCTTAAGTAATTAAAATTTGGCAACCACTCAAACATCTAGTTTAATTGATCACTATAATTCCAAACAGTTGAACATATCCAAACACTATATATCAGAGTTTGATTTACTACAGCTGATTTGATTATATTTATTCAATATGATAAATCAATTGTTATCCCACCCATTCAAATCCAGCCTCAGCATAGCTCTTGTACTTCAAGTGAATGCTTATATATATATTGTTGTGACGACTTTCTTGGTTTGCGATTAAAACATGTTAAACACCTTTATAACGGGTCAATTATTAAACATGATAACATGTATGGAAGAGAAGAGTTAATAGAGAGATTCGTACCTGTGTTTTTGTGTATCATATTCGCCATAATGTTGTGCATCAACATTTGTTGCTGCTGGCATATAAAGTTTTGATGCACTCAGGGCACATGTTATAATACCAGGTCTTACCTTTAACAAATTATGTGATAGATACGTCACATGTACATGTTTTTCCCTGCAAATGTTCAGAAATACATTATTGTTTTATGCATTCAGTTTATAGACATGATTAGACAAAATCGTGTGGCAACATCTGCAACTTTTATTAAAGTTTTTATAAGTGGCAGTAGTTGTAGGCTTTGAATGTTAGAAACTTTTAAAAAAATAAAAATAAAAAGATGCAGGTCTATCGATGAACAAACCTATAATAGGAGCATCGATTCTTGAAATAAAGGGACCACATTTACCTACACAACCCAATATGGAGACTCCCCACTTTCTATCACATTTGAAAGTAGAACGAAATTAGCCTTCATACAAAAAGGAAACAAAAGAGGAACTTTCACCCATAGCTATAATAAAACGACATGCATACTTCTGATTTTCAAATAATAACCAACTTACATAGATACTGACCATGGCATAAACTAATACACCAATTAAGCAATATATTATGAGCCTACATTAACAATGATCCATCAACGTAAAATTCACGCATTAGGGTAAAAGGGGGGAAGAACTTATAGATTGTAAAACACATCTTGTATATTACTCTTATTATATTATTATTAAAGCAGTGTAGAGCATGATTCATATATTAGTCACATCACTATGACATACACAAATACATAGAGACGGAGAAAAGCACAAAGTTATTTTTGTACAGGGTAATTCTGCTTACCAAACCACTTATGGATTATCAGTTTCACCATTTAAGCACTCATTTTGATCATTATGTTAGCCATTTCTAATCAATAATGAGTGAAAAGGGGTCATAGGTATTCCAATTTCATAATCTAATATCGAAACAAAGTCATACATCTATGAAAAGACTTCATCAAATCAGAGGCTATACAGGTTGCAACACAAACCGATGGTGATGCATAAAGATAACTGAGTTAGTTTTGCCAAGTCTATAGTAGATCTCGACAACTAAAATCTAGTGTCATGGCTGTAAATATCATGAAAAAAACACACAAAAATCAATATGATTAGTTGTTTACATTCATGAAAAACCAAGCAAAGAAGCAAATAATCGGAACCCTTAAATCTTAAGGGAAGTATCGCAATTAGGAACCCTAATTCAAAATTAGGGGTTAAATAATCATCAGTGATGAAGTCACCTACATAATGGTAATTTAGAAAATGAAGTCATTCCTTGAGAAATTATTGATGAAATCACCCAGTCTCTATAAAAAAGAGAAACTATGGCCAATTTTGAACGCGTGGAAGAACTTACCCGTCGTAAATAGCGTGTTTTTTATCATGTTTTTTTTCTTTCTAATTGGCGATAGAGATAACTAAAATTCACCACATGCATGTCATCAATTTGAAGATGACAACTAAGGATTGAAAGGATGGAAACCTCACCACAATTACCCTACACGACAATCGCGTCAATTCCTCTTCTTAAAACAAAGACGAACCATAGTTATGTCGTTTGGAATTCAAGCAAACATTGAAGGAACCAAAAAGAAAGAAGAGAAACATACCTGCTGGACGTATGAAGGAGTGTTTGACGGTGAAGGAACAATGAGTGTTTATGGGTAACGTGTTGTGACGCCCACTCCCAGACTTGGCACCAGGATGGGTCACTCATCGGATTTACTCATGAACACGTGGCACAACAGAGATAGGCAGCGGAAAATTTTAAAACTTTTATTTATTATAAAGCCAAATACGTAAAGTAATTGAGATAATTTACAATCTATCTATATAGTGACTAACTATAATTGTCTTTATTTATCTACAACTAGCCAGCACGTCCGACCGCTCCTCTAATAGCTTGCCCGATCAGTCTCTTCTCACGAGGGCCCCGCCCTTGCTCCCAGACATCTCACCTATACCTGACATACATATGGTTTTGGGAAAACGTCAGCTTACGCTGGTGAGTTCTACATCTTAAAAACATTACCTCGTTCGTGAGGTTAAAACCTTTGGACCTGCAAAATTCATTTTTTACAAACATTTATCAAGTATAACACATAACAAGTCATACATGACATAACATCATAATCAAACACGTTTCTCTAGAAAACATCTACCTCAATAACCTTTAACTCCTATGACCTGAATTCCATATACATTTATACCTTCTAGTTTCTAATACTGCTCAGGTGACTTTATCGGGAAGCCCCCAACCTCAGTACCAACAGCCGTTCTATATCTTCTATACCTTCCCGGTCTCGAACACTGCTCAGGTGACTTCATTTGGAAACCCCCAACCTCAGCAACGACAACCGTCCTGCATTCCATCCTTCCAGTTTCGAATACCGCTCAGGTGACTTCATCTGGAAGCCCCCAACCTCAGTACACTGTTCTCATAACCTTAACTCTTAAGACGTTCTATTATATCGAACATCTCCTTAACCACCACAGTACTACTATCCGCCCCTGGTTAGATATTCAGATGACTTAAGTGTGCTAATAAACATGATAATGTACTCATATACTGCAACAAATGAACATCCCCCAATTTACCTAGGTGTATGTATACAGGATGTACCAGCGGCGTATCCTCCACACTTTTAATATACCGGGTAACTATACTACCATGCTTGTATACAGGATGTACCAGCGGCGTATCCACCACATAATAATATAGCAAATGCATCTCCTGTTCTCATATAATCATACATTCTCACTTGTACGTTTATTAACAAACCCTTATCACTTGGATACCTAGTTTCAAAGCAAATATAGCACATAACTCTAATAATCATTTCATATACATTATTCTATCATCATCATTTCATATACAATACTAACACGTATAACCATTCATAAGCACTTTCATAACATAACACGTATTACTTCAAACAGTTTATCAATTTATCAGTTAAGATAAGAAAACTTTCAGATAAAAGCATTTCAAATACTTTTTAAGAAAACAGTTGAACATTGTATGTATATCAGCCCGAAAATATTAAAACATTTAAAAGTGGGCTTGCAGAAACTCACCTTATCTCTTTACTCGTTAAACTCGGACGAACCTCTGACAGAATCCTTGGTTAACCTAATTCGCGTATCGTATGACATTAACGCAAGGTTTAACATTATAAACATATCCTATGTTTATTTATCTCTTATATTATCTTAATAATATCTAATTATTAAGGTTTACTTCTTTTAAGGTCAAAATGACCAAAATACCCCTATAGGTATATTATCCCTTTTAATATGAAGACGCGCATTCCTATAAGTAAATGCTCACCCCATGATCGCTCAGTGAGGTATGCCAAGTCCCAGTTGGGATTTATGTGACACCCCCGCTTTGCCAGAAACCCCAGTGTACAGGCGCTTACCCTTCCAGTCCGCACGAACTTCTAAATATCCGATTAACTCGGTATTTTAAATAATTTATCATTTATCCATTTTAACTTCATATATACTTATTATATATGTAAACATAGTTCCATACCAAAAATCAAGTACCATACCCTCCGGATTATTTTATATTAAATAATCATAATTCAAGACCCTAATTTCATATATTTCTCGTTTCTTTATCAAAACTCATTTTCTTCTTAAACCAACTTAGGGTATTATCTATTATAACATTTTATAATATACTTTAAAATATCAAAGCTTAATTCAACAACATTTACTCAATTTAGGCAGAACAACGTTCTGAAAAACCCTAATTTTGACATGTTAACAAAACCTTAACCATACCTTTTCCAATTGTGAAATAAACTTATGTCTTTATTAAAACAAATCATTTTAGGATTACCTACAAAAATTCAGACCCTAATTCCCACCTGATTACCCAATTTTTACAAAACAAGCTCAAGAACCCTAATTCTAACACATTTTTAGAAATCTTACTTAGAGATCGATTTAGTCAAAACTGAAAGAGGTTATTTTAGACCTAATAATGCTTGACTGTAGAAATTCAGCTTCTAACTTTTCTCCAATTGCTCGTATTGCTATGACAAAGTTCTGATGCGTTGTTAGGGTTTTTGGGTTGTAGATCACGAAATTGGTGAGGATTATGGACTGATTTTGGCCGTATTTATACCCATGGAGGTCGCAGGAGGGTGTAGCAAGTGTCAGTGGTGAGTAATCGACCAAATTGACACGTTAGGGGTGAGTATTCGGATCAAACGTGGGCTAGAAGTCAACCTCGTGGAGAAATCTATACCTGGTGTGGCTCGCGTATCGCGAAGGGGAGGGGGCTGGGGCTCGCGTACCACGATGAACTTTCAGGCATTGACAGTTTTGGTCCCTGAGCTTTATAATTGCATTTTAACCCCTGAACCTCTACCATTCTATCATTTTATGTATTAAAACATTATGGGACATATTTAAAAAGTTTCTAAGGCTCGGGACATGCTCGATGATATACGTATACATACGTATATATATATATTATCTTTCATTATTTTACGTTCTAGCCCCTCAAACTTTACAATACTTATTATCTCATGTTACGAATCATATTAGGAAATAATTTTACTATATACTAAGCCTCAGGATACTTATATTAATTATAGATACGTATAATATCCGTATACGTTTATATCTTTGCATAAATTACACTTTTGGCCCTTTACTTTTTCGATAACTATTAACACACATATTTACACGTATATATCTATCAATTCACACATGTATCATCATGTTATTCATACAAAAACATATACATCTTATATTTTACTTTCTTTACCGTTTAGCACATCCGTTTATGTGTATTTCACCATATAGTGTTGGGATTTGGCAGTGGTATTCGGGTCGCCCGGTGACATATTTAAAAATTACGTGACCGATAGATTAATAGTTTATAAAAGAGTTTACCGAATTAATTTATAATTAATTCTGTAACGCGGCGGAATAAAGTATATATATATATATAACAAATTATATATATTAAAAACTATTTAATCAATTAACACAAATACCAGTACGCAACAGGATCCGATTACCGAACACGCAAACACAGAAATATAAATAAATAATCTAAACTAATAGCGAGTTTAGATATACCTTGGCGGTATTGAACAAACGTTCGAGACACCGAGTTTCAACGAACGAGCGCTAAGTTGAAACGGAACGAACCACTTTCGGTCTCAAACGGTCGTCGCGTATCGCTATTTTTCTCGTGGTCCGGTGTCGCGTACCCCTACGGGACGGCGTTTATGACCCGTGGTCATTACGCATCGCGAGAGTACGTCTTGACAGACGTCTCGTCTTGCGAGACTACGAGATCAATCAGATTTAGATCTGATTGCAACCGGAGACGGCGCACGACGAAAAGCGTCGGACTCACGTCGACGGGCGACGGTGACGCGACGGCGTGCGATCCGCGGTGGTGGCGGCGGGTGACGACGGTGACGACGGCGACGTCGAGTATCACGGTGGTGATCGGCGGGTTTTGCGGCGGCGATTGGCGGCGAACCGAGCAGCGGATCTGGGCGTATGAGGCGGCGATCTGTAGACCGCAAGGCGGTCTACGGGCGTTGACTGATGGAACGGCCTAACTATCAACGAGCACCAAGATACGGTGGCTCGAAGATGACCACCGGAGCAAAGCGGTGGCGACGATCGGCGCGGAAACGGCATCGCCGTTTTCTTTTGGGGTTTCGGCCGACCAAAATCAAAAAGAGACGAAGTCTCTTTTCCTTTCCTTTTTTTTGTTAGCCGTCGAGAGTTATGGGGTGATTAGGGTTAATCCCTAATCATCTAATATTTATTAGATGTCAGGCCCGTCTCGAATATAAAGCCCATCTTTTGTACGCGAGTCCACGAGCTAACGTTAGTAAACATTTCACTAACGTATAACTCGACCGTGAATTTAAATAAAACACTTTTATTTAAATATCGTTCACCCTTTATTATTAAGCCGGTAATAATAATATTAGTGATTATTAATTATTTATAACTATTATAAATAATATATATAATCAAACGTTTCTGTTTCTTTTACCGGTTAACTCTTAAGCGGGTTTAGAGTTCGTTGCACCCGGTGTAACTCTTACGGGTCGTAACCGGGTCGGGTTCAAGATTTGTCGGGTCAGGACACATAATATCCAACAGTCTCCCACTTGGACTGATCGCGACAAGATCTAAGAAACAGACAGAGGTGCTCTAGCTACACATGACTGTCCCAACCAGTTATGACACTTCAAGTCAACAACCAAGGCATATCTGTTGAGAGCAACTGATATTAGACTTGTGGTAATTCGAAGTCATTGTATCCCTTCCGTATATGACATCAATTGAACGATGGACATGGATTCAATTCATTCTCATCTAATGTTCAATCATTATGTTTCTCGATATAGATTCGAAGTGATCCAAAACAAACACACAGTAGGTTTGGGTAAGGCCTTACACTTTACACTTGGAATCAACGAGGGCGCCACGATGTCTAGCTGTTGCATGATTAGTGCAAGAGTACAGAATCCCATGTCGACTACATACAGCTCCCACTGAACTTCAGATCCATTCCCAAAAGTAGCCGTTATGACTGGCAGTTACGCGACAGCGTTAAGCTACAATCAAAGAACAGTCTTTGGTAAAGGGGAGGTCGCTCATGTATCTCAGGTCTAAGGATACTAATGAGTATACCATTAATCAAATCCATCTTATGATTGAATCCATGAAGATGGTTTGATGCGAGTTACGTCCAACGTCATTCCACAATGAGGTCTGTGAGTCTGGATTGTCAACCATTGAGTCCAAAGTCAGAATAGTCTTACTTCAGATTCGTTCCCACGAGTCTGAACAACTATGGACAGTTTAGAATAATACATCTATTCCTCAGCATCATTATGAAATAATGCATGTGAGTTTGGATTGTCAATCTCTTGAGTCCAAACTCATAAGTAGTCTCACTTCAGATTCGTGTCCACGATTCTGATTGACTGTGAGGAATAATATGCATTTATTCATGGATTTAAACGTATTAAAATCGAACACAGTTATAGAATCTAGCTTTACATCTAATCCTTTAGATGAAGCCGGATGATAATGTATAACTGTTAGAGTTCGTACATCCAAATACTAGTTCAAAACATACATTTAGTGTATATTGGTCGAACGTCATTGGTATGAGGTTAATGAGTTTTAAAATTCATTGTTTTACCGACCAGGTTTTGAAATGTGCTATCATTTTGGTTATCCAATGTTTCATAGTTCCAGTATTTCTCTGAATAGTGGAATTTCCTCAAAGTGTGCTGGTTTTGTGATCATAGTGATGCTTGGTATTCACCATTGTTACTGTGTGATCACAATGTCTTGTTTGGTTAAAACTCTAACCATGTCAAGAATCCTTCTGAACCTTTCAGACAAGCAGCAGTTTAATGTCACTTGTAAAATCTTTATTAATTTAGATTTAGTTGTGGAATCTGCCACAATGTAAAATCTTTATTATGAGCAAGAGATGTCTTGGTCAATCATGAAAACTTGTAGTAGTGTATTTCTACACGGTGAATGTTAATACCAATGCAACTCAGTGTATTGTGTTCAACAATTCACGATATCAATATAACTTGCGTACATTGATTTTTCCCTTTTGGTGTCCATAGTGTAACCCTGTACAGTGACAACCTCAGTGTAACTCTGTATAGTGATCTCTCCCTTTTGATGTCATTAGTATAACTCTGTACAGTGACATCTTTGTTTAATCACATATTCAATGTGTGATTTATATTGCCCCAGAAGTTGCGTATACCTGTGGATCTCTATCCATTAAGAAACTTCTTTTAAATTCTTTGTACCATAAAATCCACATTATGTATAATCACATAAGGATTTTATTCTATCTTTCAGTATATCATCGTCATACGGGTGAGGATTGATATAGTGCTCCCACTAGCTTTTATGTAAACACATCAATTATGGCATTAAGCCATTCTCAGATTCAAGATCTGATATTGCAAGTTTGAATTTGCAAGTGTGTTTAAATATGTATTTCCTGCTTAATGCAACAATCTTTTGTTGGCCAGGAAATATGCGAACAATGGATTTGTGACTCTTGAACTACTTCAAGATCAACGTCCTTTACTTCTAGTTCCAGTTAAATAACTCGGGAACTTAACCTTCCATTTCAGAAGCCAGAACACAACTTTCTATCTTCTGTGTGGAATTAGAATTCCATATGGATGGTGGAAGTAGTATCCATTGTTATATGTAGTATCTAACGAGAATAAATTCTCATTGTCAACAGACATTCAATACTAGATCTATCAAGCGAGTGATGATGAAAAGAGTGATACTCAATAAGGGTGTGTATGGCAAATACTTCCTGTATATCATCTTTCAAACGTTGACAAGCATCGTTTGATTCCTATTATGTGCTCAGGCCAAGGCTGTGCACATAGGACCAGATTAGTGAAAAATCTTTCACATATCTTAAGATGATTTTAGGATTCGTCAAGCTTAGGTATTCTTTATTACGATCAGACTTAGAATTATAATCGTATTTGTAAAGCTGGTTCTTTGACTTCATTTTGAAATGTTCTTGTACAACTCAAGAATTTTCATTGATGCTTATAACCATAAGCATATTCACTATGATTACCGTCATAGTTATGAAGTAACTTTTATGATTCTTGTTATATGGTTCTTTTAGGTTTGCCAATACAAGAGTGTCTAAGCCTAGAAAGAACATTTAACAATTCACTCGAATGAGTGAAGGATTTGGTTGTGAGTTTGTGAAAGCACGACACGTATCAGGAAACTTAATCCCATGGTGGATCATAGGGTCCATTTGGGCCGTATCCTTTTATGCATGTCTTGCTTACACGAATAAGTCACAAACAAGAATCATTAGAACCAGGTATGTTTCATAAAGAAACTTCAACTTATGTTATTAGTCTGATATATAACCAGTGAAAAGCAAAGTATTAATCCCAGACGAGCTAGGTCAAAACAACCACTTGTTTTGAATACTACCAAGGAGTGAAAGACATGATTGAAAGCAAATGGCCTAAAAGGGTAATTCGAATCATGTGTCCCTCGATTTAAGCTTTTCTTATTTTCACGTTCCAACAAGGCATGCATGCATGCGTTGGGGAATACTCGTGAAAATCTAATAACATTAGTTTGAATACCAACAGAGAAGTCTAACGTTCTCCATTTTCTTTGAGCTTAACGGGGTAGTGTATAGTACCCGATTTGTTGTTCATGGAGCACTGGTGCTTGTCATGACGATGCAGCAATGATCGTACAAATCTTTTGCCATGGGCGTTGATGCCAAATGATCACAGCCTTTTATTGCCCTTAAAGTCGATACTCTTTTCTTGGTACGAGGCATTTTAACACGGTAGCAATCACCTATGACACATGAAGTGTCAATTGAGCATAATGCTATCAACTGGTTGAACTTTTCACTAAAGCACACAGTATTACTGGTTCTATAGTAGTGAAAATGTATAAGCCCAGATACTCGTGGGGTAACCAAGTTGAATCAGGTGATACTGGTGCCCTTTCATCTTAATGACATGGCCCTATGGAGAAGAGCCTTGCATGGAGCTCTCTCCATCGAGAAACGAAACATGCAGTTAAGCTTGTTTGTTATGTCATTGATACTCAAGTCTTGCACTTTTGCTGACTATCAGGAAACATGCGAGCCTGCATAATACTATCTACCTTAAAGGTGTTAGTATTATGTTATTTAATCCAGGCGCGTTGTATTCCTATAAGGAACATAACTACGGCGATTGGGCTCTTCAAGACATAGAGTTTATGAAAGAATGTCAGAACATCTTCTGAGTTTGTTTCAACAAGATGAAAGTTGGTGTTATTTGATTTGTCCTACTGGAGGACTGATTTAAAAGGGAGAAGGGATTTGTTTTCATTAGCCGTTATGAAATGATAAGCAAAGCACAATACATTAGTATTTTCGATGTAAAGTATTTTCTTATTATAAATTGGTAAGATTTATTTTATAAGAAAATTGAGAATTCGATTAGACAAGTTTACTTGAGACCGCCAAATGAGCCTCAGGAGCAAATTTGTGTAACCAAACTGACAGCGGGTGTCAATTGCGAAATCACTGTCACAACTCTCGATATGAGGCCGCTATATACATACTTGTATATTTTGCGATACGTTTAGCCTCATCCGTGCCCACTTTAGCAATACACACCCGTAGCGCGGTGTTGAAATACTCCAACACTACGAACATATACATCTAAAGCGATAGTAATCCTAAATGGTCGATGCGACGGACACGGTGTTGAAATACTCCAATGTCCTCGCCTCAGAAGGTACCCTCGGCACCAAGTGCGGTGTTGAAATACTCCAACACTGATGCTCCGGTAAATACGTTCCAAGTTCGACTTGAGATGGGATGGCACGAACTATCAGTTTTTTTTTTTTAATTACCAGATAGGGATATTAAAATCAATTTTAATATTGGTGATCGTTGGACACAAACGATAAACCCTATCATCACTCGGGACATTTATTTTAAATAACCTATTATGTAAAAATACAACTAGGTTGTCGCGAGTTATGTAACCAGTCAAAAGTTAATAAATGACTTATTAAGTTTGATTGAGTTTTATAAAGTTTGAAAATTTTCAAAGAAAAACTCATTAAGGTGGTTACATTAACATTTAGGTCAAGTTGTAAAGGCTTTTAGAACTTGTAACCTATTGATTGTATTCTCGGTTTTAAAACAATTTTAAAAGGATTTCGGTGTTTCAGTTGGTGTGTAATACGACTATTAAACCAAGCAACCAAAACAAGCAAAACGAATATGTATTCGGCCATAAGGGTTTTGGTCTTGCTAGAGCCTTTTAGCGAGACCAAATGGGTCACGGGACAAAAGTACAAAACAAACACAAGGCAGACATCTTCATGTAGCGTGCAGGTTCTGTAAGCTCCCACTGACCTTAAGACGCCTCTTGACATCGATTGGATCTTCGGGTCTTCTTGATGACAACTTTTGCCAAAGTAGAAGATTTCGTAAAAAGAAAAACCTAATTACAATTTTGAACCCAAAAATGTGGGCCAACCCAAAATCTAAACTATTATAATAATGGGCCAAAACAAGGGCCAAACCATAACAGTAAAATAATCAAGCAACAGTCAAACAAGGGTCGGGCCGAATACATATAAAACACAATCAAAATAAAGTGCAATTTAATTGGTCAAAATAAAGTTGACCAAAATGCAATTTAATTATGCAATACAAATAAAATCTGATTCGCAACTTTCGGGCGTTTAACCCCAGTTTGCGAATCCACCGGTTTAAAATCGACCGGTTCCGATTTGCGCGTGGTAATCAAGGCTCTGATACCACTGTTGGGATTTGGCAGTGGTATTCGGGTCGCCCGGTGACATATTTAAAAATTACGTGACCGATAGATTAATAGTTTATAAAAGAGTTTACCGAATTAATTTATAATAATTCTGTAACGCGGCGGAATAAAGTATATATATATAACAAATTATATATATTAAAAATCATTTAATCAATTAACACAAATACCAGTACGCAACAGGATCCGATTACCGAACACGCAAACACAGAAATATAAATAAATAATCTAAACTAATAGCGAGTTTAGATATACCTTGGCGGTATTGAACAAACGTTCGAGACACCGAGTTTCAACGAACGAGCGCTAAGTTGAAACGGAACGAACCACTTTCGGTCTCAAACGGTCGTCGCGTATCGCTATTTTTCTCGTGGTCCGGTGTCGCGTACCCCTACGGGACGGCGTTTATGACCCGTGGTTATTACGCATCGCGAGAGTACGTCTTGACAGACGTCTCGTCTCGCGAGACTACGAGATCAATCAGATTTAGATCTGATTGCAACCGGAGACGGCGCACGACGAAAAGCGTCGGACTCACGTCGACGGGCGACGGTGACGCGACGGCGTGCGATCCGCGGTGGTGGCGGCGGGTGACGACGGTGACGACGGCGAACGGCGGCGGCGGCGACGTCGAGTATCACGGTGGTGATCGGCGGGTTTTGCGGCGGCGATTGGCGGCGAACCGAGCAGCGGATCTGGGCGTACGAGGCGGCGATCTGTAGACCGCAAGGCGGTCTACGGGCGTTGACTGATGGAACGGCCTAACTATCAACGAGCACCAAGATACGGTGGCTCGAAGATGACCACCGGAGCAAAGCGGTGGCGACGATCGGCGCGGAAACGGCATCGCCGTTTTCTTTTGGGGTTTCGGCCGACCAAAATCAAAAAGAGACGAAGTCTCTTTTCCTTTCCTTTTTTTTGTTAGCCGTCGAGAGTTATGGGGTGATTAGGGTTAATCCCTAATCATCTAATATTTATTAGATGTCAGGCCCGTCTCGAATATAAAGCCCATCTTTTGTACGCGAGTCCACGAGCTAACGTTAGTAAACATTTCACTAACGTATAACTCGACCGTGAATTTAAATAAAATACTTTTATTTAAATATCGTTCACCCTTTATTATTAAGCCGGTAATAATAATATTAGTGATTATTAATTATTTATAACTATTATAAATAATATATATAATCAAACGTTTCCGTTTCTTTTACCGGTTAACTCTTAAGCGGGTTTAGAGTTCGTTGCACCCGGTGTAACTCTTACGGGTCGTAACCGGGTCGGGTTCAAGATTTCTCGGGTCAGGACACATAATATCCAACATATAGGTCATCAAACACGTACTTCTAACACATGCAACTTATCCAAAGCATAATCTTACCACATTTATCAATTAAGCTCACGTATCTATATATAACACGTATTTACTATATATATCATGTATCTGTGAAATTTGGGGTGTTACACGTGTAGTGTAGCGGAGAAAAAGAAACAACACGTAGAGGATACGTGGCATAAGAAATGAGAAGATACGTGTCTTTGATGCTAGTTAAAGCAGGTAAAAAAACGGCAACACTAAGAATAGAACCCTCGTCTACAAAGAACAACACAACACACAAACCATTGGGCCGGTCACACATATTGAAATGTCAATAGAAAAAGTAATACAAAACATAAGACCGAAACTGTAAAAGGAAAAAATATATAAACAAAGCTCAACTGCCACGTGGAATTTAGGTAAATATCCACTGTGGCAGCCACAGTGAATACACAAAGTACAGCTAAGCTAAGAGATTTTATATATAAGGTAATTAAACGAAGGATTTAAATCACCTAATGATTAAGAAGTTACATGAATAGATATATACTCTGGACAGAGATCCACAGAGACAAGTCACTTCTAGGGCAAGTTCACAATCTTTATGGTCTTGAACAAAAGGGTTAAAATAATATGTGATATTATGTGCATGTCACTATAAAACGTTATACAATGACATAGTTGGAAGAATATCACTACAATGAATTGTACTAAAGAGTAGCGTATTTATAAGGCACTTATAAGTACAAAAGCCATTGCAAGTGACATATTAGTTTGTATGAATGAAGTCATTCATCCAATGTCTCACATTGATTAAGGGTAATCAAAGAAGACATGATATGTGGTAACACATATACTGTGGTGCACACCAAGGGCACTCACGTTATCACGTATGCAAACATCACTTAAGTACACTTCACCATTCAAGATACAATAGTGGAAGTATAGAAACATTTATAAAAGACAAATAAACACAGTATCAAATATGGAAATAAATGACCCACAAATGCCATTTAAACATCACCCTGATGATGTAACATCTCAGCAACATATGCCAATTATTTGATTTAGTATTTGGATGTACGAACTATAACAATTATACCTCATCATTCAGATTCTGAATTCTATATATGTCTTTGATTTTAATGTTTTTATTATCCATGAATATACATATATGTATATATATATATTATATTCTAAAGTCCGCAGTCGATCAAATTCGTGGGAACAAATCTGAAGTAAGACTACTCTGACTTTGGACTCAAATGGTTGACAATCCAAATTCACAAGCCTCATTAGAGAATGATGTTGGACGTAATTCGCATCAAATCATCTTCATGGATTCAGTCAAAAGATGAATTTGATTACAGTAAACTCGTTGTATCCTTAGACCTGAGATACATGTGCTACCTCCCGTTTACCAGGGTCTATTCTTTGATTGTAGTCAACCGCTATCGCGTAACTGCCAGTCATAACGGCTACTTTTGGGAAAAGATCTGAAGTGCAGCAGGAGCTGCATGTAGTTGATATGGGATTCTGTACTCTTGCATTAATAATGCAACAACTTGACATCATGGGCCCTCTCGTTAATTCCAAGTGTTAAGTGTAAGGCCTTACCCAAACTTACTGTGTGATTGATTTGGAGCACTTCGAAACTAGATCGAGAAATAATGATCGAACATTATGATAAGGATGAATTCAATCCACAACTTATCGTTCGATCGATGTCATATACATAAGGGATCAATGACTAACTGAAATCCCGATTAAGTCTAATATCATGTTGCGTGACAACGGATATACCCTGGTTGTCAACTTATGGTGTCACAACTGGTTGGGGCAGCCATGCGTAGCTAGAGCGCCTCTCACTACACCTAATGATCTTGTCAGGAGTCTGTCCAGGTGGGAGACTGTTGGATATTGTATGTCCATACCCGATAAATCAAGGACACAACCGGTTGTGATCTGTAAGAATTACGCCGATGGCAACGATAATTTATGTCGCTTAATTAATTAACCGATATTATAAGAAAACGAAATGACTAGTTAATATTATTTATAGGTTTATAAATAATTAATCATTACATATTATTATTGATTTATTAATAATAATTAGAAGAAATTAAATATTACTAGTTAATAATTAAAGTCGGTGAAATAATAATATTGATTATTATTATTATTTAAATGAACGATAAATTAAATAAACTAGTTTTATTTAACTAATTTATTTAAAATGTTGGATGGATAATTGTTCATATAATTTAACTAATAATTATCCATAACTCGAATGTATAAATATGGGAGAATAAATCAATTATGGTTTATCCACAACTGATTAGAGGATAAGCCAGAAATATATTAATTAAATCAGTTATAGTTCTCTACAACTGGTTTTTGGGACCTATATAAAGGGAACCTGAATAATGATTTAGGGTTAAAGAATTCTCCCAGCCACCTCATATTTTTGGCATCCCTCCTTCTCTGTGACAGCCGCCGTCGTCCGCCCTCTGACCGAGAACCCTTTCTCCGACAGAAAACCTCATCCCCAGTCGGAAACCCTCATCCGGTTGAGAACTTGTCTCCACCGTCGTCGCAGAACACCGACGAGCTCCCTTGGTCACCGCCGCCATTCGAGTTCCAGTCCCGACGCCCGTGCCGGCCTAGCCTCCGTCGTGCACCATCACCACCATCGTCGTGCCGTCGCCACCAAGCTGTCGTTTCCACCGCCGTTTTTTGGTGCTATTTTCTTGGTGCGTTTTTCTGTTGTGATCTAGCATCGCTCGGTGCGTTTTCGTTTCTCTTGTTGAACCTCGGTGTCTCAAATAGTTGTTCGACTTGATTACCTGGTTATTTATAATCTTGAGGGGCTGCCTTGGTCGCTCACAGCTCTTGGCTTGGCCAAAATCACTAGTCAGTGTGCAAGGTCGCTGATCACTGGGCCATAATCACGAGTCGATATGCGAGAAACCAAGGCCATATTTTAATTAGATATAATCATAACTATGTTTATGATGTGAAAATATAATCATTGTATTTATTTACCACAATTATATATGATATACATTTTAATTTATCTAGTATCTGCGTGTCATGGTGATTTGATCTTGCTGTAAATTTGTCACTTCGTTTCGCGTTATTGACAAATTAATAATATATGTTCTATTATTTTTAATGCTTTCGCTACTCTTACATATTAACTCGTTTAATCTGCTAAAACTATATTTGGCAAAATATAGAAATCAATCGTGTTTTAATAATTTTAAAATTACTACCCAATAACCCGAATACCACTGGAAATCCAACAGGTTGATGATCCATGTTAGATCTAGGGTTTTACATGGTTGTATGTGGATAAAGCTTGAATATTGATGCAAGATCTATGTTTTAAATGCTTGCTAATGATAGATCTAGGGTTGTTGTGCAATAAAGTTGCTAACTTTACATGAGATCTATGGTAGAAACTCGGTTTCGGTAGTCATGCATGTTAGATCTTGAATAAAGGTGCTTGATTTTTGTTAGATTTTGTATAAAGTTGCATGATTCATGTAAATGGATGCATGAGGGATTAAAAAGTTGCAAACTTGATGTTGAAATGCATGTAGAATAATGTATAGAAATTATTTACATGAAATTTGCATGTAAATGGCTCATTAGGGTAAGATGATGTACATGCATGTGGTTAGAAACTTGTGACATGGCTTGAAAATGTGTTATTTGATGATTTATGTGATTCAACATGAGATGATGATGTGATTTTATCATGGAACTAGCTTACATGTAGTAAATATATATTTACCGAAAAATAAATAACTATGTAAATGCATGTTTATGATCATGTAATTGCTTGGTTATGTGTTTGCATGTCATTAGTCAAATTAGTTATGAGTTATACGAGTGTACAAGTCCTAAGTCTCCTACCTCAGTGGGAATGACAAGACTTTGTACGATTACCCCGTCGATCTTACATCGTATACGCGGGATAATGTCGTAAGTAATTGTGACGTGCTATGTTTATCATTAAACAACAAGTTATATGTGATATACGTGTTAGGTTAAGTATAAAAAACCTAAATTTAATCACCAATGTGTAATCGAGTTCACTTGTCTGTTGTCCGCGCATTGTCGGGACGATTGGTCAACACAGTCAACACTCACATTCTTACATATCATAAGTGAAGTCTAAGAAGATTCACTGCTATCATTTGGTTGGTTGTTGGAAATACTAAATTGCACCGTAAGGTGAGTTCATACCCCACTTAATAACTATTTAAACTTTTAGGGGGAGAAGACATACAGTAACTCATTGACACCTTTAACTTGACGATTTATACCAAAACTTTATAAACTATGGATGAAACGTTTGCTAAAAGTCCTTCCACTGAGGTGAACCATGAATAATATATAACAGGGAATTATAAGGTAGATCTACTGGGCTTGACAAGCCCTACCCGACCGTTGGGAGCGGGGCGGGTATTATATTGTCTCTAGCTCGGTTATTACTCGCAAACAGTATGACTGGAAGGCAAAGTAGCTATCAGTAATGGTGTCACGAAACCCTATGGTGTTATAAAAATCTTATGGACTAGCTATCCACTGTATAAATATTAGCTTTCTAGAGTGGAGTCCCTGCGTGGGTTATGCCTCGATGAGGGTAACTGGTTATTTAACTCTTTTGATAAATGTTATTTATCTGCTTACACTTATAAACTCACCAACCTAGCGTTGACACTTTTTTAGTATGTTCTTCTCATGTCCTTAGGAGCAGCTAAGGAGCACGTTAGGATCATTCATATGGTCATTCTGCATGGGTTGTATTTGCATGATAACTTTTGTCACCTTGGGCGAAATGACACTTTTAAACTATTTCCTTATGATTGCCGCTTTCGCTTGTGACTTGTTGAAATGCTTCCGCTAAAACTTTAAGACTTTAAAACTCTGATAAACTATTTGATACATCAATATCCAAACTTGAATTTAAAATGTTGAGTCGAGCATATAGAATTTTGATGTGTGGCATCTTATACTAAAATAAATATATAAAACCCCTTCATTTAAATAGATGTTTAATTGAAAAATATTAAATTTGGTGTTTATTTGAGTTTTTAATTTAAAAGTTCTCAAATTTGGCGCTTAATTGTTTAACATTTGAATTATAGGTTATTTGGTGGGTTTTTGGCTTAAATTTGATAAATATATAAATTCCCAAATTTAGTTGGTTTTTAATATTGTATTATGGTGACTTATATGAATTTGGTGCTTAATTGTATTTATATTTGAATTTTAGGTGTTTGGTGGATCCGTGATAAATTTAGAAGAATACTAAAGAAAAAGAGAGTGGAAACGGAATCCGGATGAAAAAGTTATGGGAGTTTAAAGAAAAATAATAACAGTAGCAGCCCAGTTCTTTTCTTGTGTACAGGCCCAGCAGTGAAACAGACCAGCCCAAAAGAGCCCAGCGCATTTAATAAAAACAACTGGGAGGTCACAAGAATCGAACCAGTGAACTACATCCAAATGCGAGAGGCTTACCACTAAACCAGAAGCTGATATGTGCTACATTCTGTTGCGTATACCTTATATCTGCTACGTGATCAGGCCCAGTTTCGGCCCAGACCACTTGATGCTTCACAGAACTCGTTTTTCCACTTATTTAAAAAGGATAGCAGCCGCATTTTCTGGAAAGAAGCCTCCAAAAACCCTAAAAAAAACCCCATAACATTTCTTGAAACACCTTTGAAGGATTTGGGGTCAAGATCAAGGCTTTTTGAAAAGAAATTTGAAGATTTTAGCTCTCGCGGGTCGGATCTTTAATTCGGTTCTTCATCGTTTAGCTTTTTCATCTAGTTCTTCATCATGGTCAGTCCCAAGATTCGACTTTTATTGTTTTTAAACATGTATCTTGGCTGATTCATTCATGTATCACCTAGATTAGACAAACTTGGACCCTTTTGACCCGTTTGGGTGGTTTTTTTTACTATGAAAATGTGAAAATTGCTTGGATGATGATTTTCAATTGCTTATGATGATTATTATTTGTTGATTTGGTTTTGATTATCATTAAATCATGTGGTTAATTGTCATGCTTGGTAGAACTACCCAAGTTAATTGCTTTATCCATTGTTGACCCGTTTGACTTTTATTAGTCAACGGTTGATGTTTGCTAGGAGTCCTCCTTCTTAATGATTTATTGATAATTAGGGGCTGATTTAGTTAATATCCTTATGAGATAGGTTTGACCGAATCATTTCATAAGCTTGAAGCTTGTTTTACTTCGTTTAATAGGATGGATTGCTTGTGAACATAAATTTTGATGTTACTTATTCATGTTTAGCGGTTTCTAGGTCATAAGCGTTTGGAATCCTCATTATTGTATGGTATAGGTACTATAAAGAGAGACCTCTCGTGTAGTTTCCTATTTCATGTAGGATTAGTTGACTTTGACCGAAGTAGCTTATCCCGCAGGCAATTTTCGCAGTTTTGCTATCCGTGCTTCATTTAGGATTTTCGGATTGTTCGGGATGTGTCTATAGTCCTAGGAGGTCCAGTTTTCCACATTAGACGATAGTGTTCATGGTATTAGTCATCCGAGGGTCTGAGCGAGTCTAGAGGAGTCGAGTCTAGGTGATGCATTCCTTCTTTTGATTTTTCATCGTGCTTTCCGTTTTTCTGGTTGTTTTTGTCTGTTTTAGTTTATCTGCTTAGTTTTTAGTATTAATTCAAATCCAATTTCACCGGTTAAATATTAGCAACGATTCTGTATCGGGAGACTGTTGAGCGTCCACGGATTGATATCCGGTTCTTACTAATACTATACTGCATACGACGGGTGCACTGCCCTGGTGTGTAGTTTGGTCACTTGGTATTTACCATTTAAAACTTGACCACATTTTCATATATCCAAATTTTACGCATCAAGTTTTTGGCGCCGTTGCCGGGGACGCGTCAGATTCCGAGAAATGTCCGAGCTAGTAGTTTATCCACTTGTTTGCTTTATTTGTTTACCTGTTTTCTTTGTGTATTTTAGCTGTTTGTTTGTTTTTCTTATTATGTGTTTCATTTTTGTGTTAGTTAGACTTTTAGGTTAGTTTCTTTCTGTTTTCTGTTTATGTTCCGTGGTTTCATTGTCGTCTTCGTTGTTTATGCGCATTCGTCGCCGCCAGAGCCGATTCTCACCGCTATCTGAGCCAGAAAGAGTTTTCCATCATCTTCGACACGTGGAGGGCGCATTACCAGTGCCAATGGCCGCGCTTGCAGATCAGAGGCGCACGCTTGCAGATTACGCCCATCCCAACATCGACGGGGCGTTGCCGAGTGTTATCCGTCCATCGGTGGACGCGAATAACTTTCAGATTCAGCCTCAGGTCATCACTATGATTATGGACTATGTTCAGTTTGACGGGTTACCTAATGATGACCCGATGACCCACATCGCGAACTTCCTTGAAATTTGCGACACTTTCAAACTCAAGGGGGTCCCCGCAGAGGCAATCCAGTTGCGATTATTCTCATTTTCCCTTCGCAGCCAAGCGAAGGCGTGGCTTCAGTCTCTCCCGCCTGGTTCTGTCACGTCATGGGCTATTTTGACACAGAAACTCATCTCAAAGTATTTCCCTCCATCGAAGGTTGCAATGTTTAGAAACATAGTTTATTCCTTCCTTCAGGATAACACAGAGAGTTTATACGAGACGTGGGAGCGATTTAGAGAATTGTTGAGAAAATGTACATCACATGGGATTGAGCTACACCAGCAGATACAGATTTTCTACAGCGGTTTACATCCACTCACACGACATACGGTCGACACGTCAGCTGGTGGGACATTAAGCAGTAAAACACCCGAGGAGGCGCAAGAGTTACTTGAGGAGCTTGCTTTAAACGATTATCAGTGGTCGAGAACGTCGAGTAAGCCGACCCAACAGAGAGGAGTCCTCCAGGTTGACCCTATTACAGCTCTGTCCATGCAGGTCGAGGAGTTATCGAAGAAAATAGCCAAAATGAAGGTGATGGAGCAACATGTGAAGTATTGCGAGATATGCTCAGGACCCCACGACATTACACGTTGTCCTATTGGGGGTAGCACCGATTTTGTCGAGCAGGCCGACTACATGGCCGGCCAGGCCCACCCACCACCTAACACGTATAACTACAATCTGGGGTGGCAGAACAACCAAAATTTCAGCTCGAACCTGCCTGGCTTTCAGCCGAGACCGCCATCGAGGCAACAGGGTTTCTATGACCCAGAGGTTAGCAAAAAGACACCGACAGAGGATTCGGGTTTGAAAATTTTAACCGACATGATGTCTTAGTTTATCAGGAAGAATGAGAAAACTTCACAGCAAAATAATCAGAGGATTTCGAGGACTGAGCAGGACATAGCTATGGTGGCCAAAGAGTTAAGTAATTTAGGAACTCATTTGCTTAATATGGAGAGAACCGTGGGCCAGCTCTCGAAATCAAGTGAGGGAAAACCAGGAGGATTGCCAGGGAACACACAGTCATATCCTAAGCAATACGTGAATGCAATCTTTTACTTGAATGACAACACCACTCCAGATCTAGAACCGGCGGTCAATGCTGAGCCAGTTGATGAGGAGAGTGATGATGAGATAGACGAGGAGATTGAGGTAGAGGTTCCTGGGCAGGTGCAATCTAGGCTAAGCCCAGCAAGTACAGCACGACTCGAGGAACCAGTAGTGGAGAAATATGTTCCCCGACCCTACATCCATCATATTCCATATCCAGAGAGACTTAGGGATCAGCTTAGGGAAGAACAGCAGGAGAAACATCACCAGGTCATCGTTCATTAGATTGGAATTAAAGATCTTCCACCAGACCCACCTCTTGTTATGATCAAGACTTCTAAAACCTCACAGGCCACGGCAAAGAAGAAGTGTGGGGAGGAGGCAGGTGTTAAAAAGAAGTAAAAGCCGCCTGATAAGAAGGCGAAGACCTCAGTGAGTGATAGGTCGTGGTTGGCCGACGTGTATGCCATGTATCTACTTGATCGACGTAAGGGAGTTCAGCCCCTAATTGAGGAGTGGCGTGTACACGGGTCTGATGAAAGCATTTTTGGCAATGAGGGAGGTCACATCCATGACCCCGGTTGACTTAACCACGGGTTCAAGTCCGGCTGTCAACTCGTTAATAAATTCAGCGCTTTCGGGAGGCAACCGTCGGGTACTCAATCTCCATTCCCACGGTTTGCAAAGTGTGTTTTCATGCATTTATTCAGGTTTGATGATACGAGACCGTCACTTCATAATTGACAAACAAACAGTCTATTTTGATCAAATTTTACTTTTCTGTGCGTTAGTATTTGATGTTGGTTGGTGCTGCTGAGCAATTGGTTGCAAATTGGCATAGCAGGTTTGTTGATGCACACATTGCGAATCGTCTGGTACTCAATCTCCATTCCGCGTGGTTTGCATGTTTGTGTTGTAGGCTCTGTTGACTTTTGGTTAAATGTCGGTCGTTCACTTCATAATTCACAACAAATGGCCCGCATTTGATCAATCGTCCAAGAACTCAAAATTTCAAATATCTTTTAAAAGTGCCAAATTTTGCAATCCGGTCGATTTTGTTTCGTTTTGGGTTTTATTTTCTTCCAGATTCACCACGGGACCGCCAGCTACCTTGATTCACCGGTTTGGTTATTATCCGAGTTGTATTTTTCATTTTGCATTCATTTGTTGACACACAACTTGAGATATTTGTGCTTTATTGATTTATATTTGTGATTGATATGATTTGGTTGTGCTTGGATGATAGTTTGTTCTGGCGAGACGGTTCTGGCATGTTCGTCGAGAGCTGTTTCATGATGCATACTTTGATTGTGGGGGATTTTTTGGCATTTGCGGATTCAGCTCTGGCACCTGTTCGTCAAGAGCTGGCTTGATTTTTTTCAGCATCCAGACACTGGCACGTGACAGTAATAGGGGAGTATTTCAGTTCCCTTTCCCCTTTATTTTGTTTGTTTATCGTACATTAGGGACAATGTACGAATTAAGTGTGGGGATGGGGGTCAATTGAACTGAAATAGCTAAAATTTGCGAAAATTTTGAAATTTTCTTATCATTTCCCCTGGTTTTGTTGAGATAGTCCCTGACGAAATTTGAATAAAGTTGAAAGCGCGCCTGGTTTATGATGTGCTGGTAGGCCCAGTTGATTTCTAAAAGCTTAAAAATCCTGATTTCGCTACATAAATAAATAAATAAATAAATAAATATTGTGGGTTCCCGCCTTTAGTGTAGTAGCAAAGCCAAAACAGTTGAATAGGCTGATAGGTACCTCTTTTGTTTAAAATGTTTATGATTTGGAGATTACCCGGCACACTATGATCTTTTTATGAAAATAAATCCGAGAAATAGTGGCGCCCCACCCATCCATCCACATTGAGCTTGTTTTGATTATTTATATGCAAAAAAAATATATAAAAAAAATTAAAAAAAAAACGAATAAAGTGCGCAAAATTCGCTGATCCTACATTCTACCTCTAGGGATAGTGACTCCGGAGATGATCTATTGGGGTGATGTGGTTTTGTGTGCGAGGGTCAAAGCCTGCTTACTACCTCTCGGGATAGGGACTCAGGAGATGTAATGTCAGGTGGAGACTCGCCCTGGTTTTAGGATTAAATAAATATATTCAATTCAAGCTCAACCATCATTCCATCCATTCACTTTCCATAATCACAGAATCATAAATATTTTATTCAATTGTGGTAGGAAAAACCCTAGACTGGTTTTACCCGTGCTGATTCATGCATTGAGATGGGATTAGGTCGAGTTGCGAAACTGATAGTGTGGGACCCATAATTGGTAATAAAATTAAATAAAGCATTTTTCAGGGGCTTTAGTTATTGGCGGTTGGGTTTATTCGGACAGAAATACCGGTAATCGTAGCTAGCGCGTGAGTATCTATGGTTTTAAATAAAGAATAGTAGCTAGAAGTTAAATTTTCCGGTGTTTATTTGAGTTTAAATAGATGTTTAACTTAAAAATAGATGTTTAACTGAAAAATATTAAATTTGGTGTTTATTTGAGTTTTTAATTTAAAAGTTCTCGAATTTGGCGCTTAATTGTTTAACATTTGAATTATAGGTTATTTGGTGGGTTTTTGGCTTAAATTTGATAAATATATAAATTCCCAAATTTAGTTGGTTTTTAATATTGTATTATGGTGACTTATATGAATTTGGTGCTTAATTGTATTTATATTTGAATTTTAGGTGTTTGGTGGATCCGTGATAAATTTAGAAGAATACTAAAGAAAACGGGAGCGGAAACGGAATCCGGATGAAAAAGTTATGGGAGTTTAAAGAAAAAAAAGAAAAAGAAAGAAAAATAATAACAGTAGCAGCCTAGTTCTTTTCTTGTGTACAAGAATCGAACCTGTGACCTCTACATCCAAATGCGAGAGGCTTACCACTAAACCAGAAGCTGATCTGTGCTACATACTGTTGCGTGTCCCTTATATCTGCTACGTGATCAGGCCCAGTTTCAGCCCAGACCACCTGATGCTTCACAGAACTCGTTTTTCCACTTATTTAAAAGGATAGCAGCCGCATTTTTCTGGAAGGAAGCCTCCAAAAACCCTAAAAAACCCCATAACATTTCTTGAAACATCTTTGAAGGATTTGGGGTCAAGATCAAGGCTTTTTGAAAAGAAATTTGAAGATTTTAGCTCTCGCGGGTCGGATCTTTAATTCGGTTCTTCATCGTTTAGCTTTTTCATCTAGTTCTTCATCATGTTCAGTCCCAAGATTCGATTTTTATTCTTTTTAAACATGTATCTTGGCTGATTCATTCTTGTATCACCTAGATTAGACAAAATTTGGACCCGTTTGACCCGTTTTGGTGGTTTTTTACTATGAAAATGTGAAAATTGCTTGGATGATGATTTTGAATTGCTTATGATGATTATTATTTGCTGATTTGGTTTTGATTATCATTAAATCATGTGGTTAATTGTCATGCTTGGTAGAACTACCCAAGTTAATTGCTTTATCCATTGTTGACCCGTTTGACTTTTATTAGTCAACGGTTGATGCTTGCTAGGAGACCTCCTTCTTGATGATTTATTGATAATTAGGGGCTGATTTAGTTAATATCCTTATGAGATAGGTTTGACCGAATCATTTCATAAGCTTGAAGCTTGTTTTACTTCGTTTAATAGGATGGATTGCTTGTGAACGTAAGTTTCGATGCTATTTATTCATGTTTAGCGGTTTCTAGGTCATAAGCGTTTGTAATCATCATCATTTCATGGTATAGGTACTATATAGAGAGACCTCTTGTGTAGTTTCCTATTTCATGTAGGATTAGTTGACTTTGACCGAAGTAGCTTATCCCGCAGGCAATTTTCGCAGTTTTGCTATCCGTGCTTCATTTAGGATTTCCGGATTATTCGGGATGTGTCTATAGTCCTAGGTGGTCCGGTTTTCCACATTAGACGATAGTGTTAATGGTATTAGTCATCCGAGGGTCTGAGCGAGTCTAGAGGAGTCGAGTCTAGGTGATGCATTCCTTCTTCTGATTTTTCATCGTGCTTTCCGTTTTTCTGGCTGTTTTTGTCTGTTTTAGTTTATCTGTTTAGTTTTTAGTATTAATTCAAATCCAATTTCACCGGTTAAATATTAGCAACGATTCGGTATCGGGAGACTGTTGAGCGTCCACGGATTGATATCCGGTTCTTACTAATACTATACTGCATACGACGGGTGCACTGCCCTGGTGTGTAGTTTGGTCACTTGGTATTTACCATTTAAAACTTGACCACATTTTCATATATCCAAATTTTACACATCAAATTTTCGTAGTGTCTGACGACTCAGATCCTAGTCTGGCTTACGCCTCCATTCGCGGGTATTACGCGGGTGGGTTTTGCGAGGGTTGTGACATTTGGTGAATAAACAATCATGGGGTGAGGGAGGGGCCTTGGGTCATTAATCTGTGTGTATGTGTGTTTTTCTTGGGTAAGTGCACTATCTGACTGGGATCACGATTTTTGTGTTTTGGTGTGAGTGTACATTAGGTGTTATGATGTGAACTTTTCTTGGTGTGTGGATTTCTTTGGATGAGTATGTGAACTTCAGTGGAATATTATATGAGATTTATATATATAATATTTTATGAGGAGGGAGGGGGGGCTGCTAACCGGGTGTAATTATTTTGGGGTGTGTGAGTTTGGGTTCGTCAGGTATCACGAAGGGGGACTCGTGTGTGTAGTAATATCGGGATACATGGGTGTATACGGTGTTGGTGATTGGTGATCACTAGTGTGTTAGTGGTGCGACGAACTTTTGACCAAGGGTAATTTATTTCTTGTGGCCTTGTGGCTGTGAATATTTCATGTTTTGAGGGTGGTGGTACATGCAATAGGACTCCTCCTAGTCCACAAAAAGTGGACTTTACTTCCTTGATTTAAGCTACCTTCACTTTGACATCACACGTCTAAACAATGGAGCGGATATGTGTAAGATCCCAAAATTTCTTGATTGAGGGTATATACGTGTTCAATATGTGTAATAGCTAAACGTGATAAAACGTATATAAATGCATGTTTAAACATCAATGGGTTGATGAATCGATAAAAGGTGATGCTATACGGGTGTTATACGTGTTTACATATCTAAATATTATGGATACATGTGTAATATATATTATGTTAGTTTGATGGTTAGATACATCATGTATACATGTTTCAAAGTTAGCATAATAGTATATTGAGAAATACATGTGATATATGTGTTTGAATACGGAGGAATATGCCTTTTATACGACTATATTACGTTAAATACATGTTTATATTTATCATTATGCGTACCCTGAGCTGAGACATTGTTAGAAATACATCCTAATACAATTTAAGGCATAAAATAATAAGTATATAAGAGTTTGAGGGGGCTAAAATGCATTTAATAGAACTAGAGGGGTAGTTTAAGTAAAAATTGGAAATCTGGTCGAAAAAGCAAGTCTCGCGGACCGAAGCCACGAATAAGGAATCTTCGCGGTTCACGAAGAAGCATCAGTGGCAACAGCTTAGTCACTTCATCGTGCAACCCAAGTTTGGCATCTCCACACGTCGAATCAAGAAATTAGTCATACCATACGTCTTAGTTGATGTTTACGCCCCTGACTATAAATAGAGCTTCAATTTCACCCATAGAACTTGCCAATTCACTCAAACATGTCCCAAGAACCCTAAAACCCACCAGAAACTTCATCGAAGCAATTGGAGCCTATAAAGAGGTGTTAGGAGGCCATCTTCTGCAGTCAATCATTATTTGGTATGCTTAATAAAACCCCTCTATCAATTTCTGTAATATGCTTGTTAGATTAGAGTTCTAAAAATGTATAAAAATTAGGATTATTGGGCTTGTTTTGCTAAAATTGGGTAATCGGGAAGGAATTAGAGTATGAATTTTTTTTAATCCTAAAATAATTTATTTTAGGAAAGCCCTAAGTTAATTTCATTTTAGGGGAAGGTTTGTATTTATTTAAGAAATGGGTTAAAATTAGGGCTTTCGTAACGTTACTTTGTCAAAAAGAACTAACGGGGTTAAATTGGGGGATAATTTTTTAAGGTATGTTATAATATAATATAATATTATATTATAAGTAAAATTCCTAAGTTTATTTCATGTTATAAAGAGTTTGGTAATTAACTAAGAATTACGTCAAATACGGGTTTTGAAATATGGTTATTTGATATTGAACGGTCCGGGAGGCTGGGACTTGGTTTTTGGTATTAGAACATGTCTATATATAATAAGTATAAGTATATATGAGTTTAAATTGATAAATAATAGAATATTAATATACCAAGTTATTTGGGTACTTAGAAGTTCTTGTGGACTGGAATGGTAACTAGTAAGTGTCTGTACACTAGGGTTTCTGGCATAGTGAGGGTGTTGCATAAATCCCAATTAAGACCTGACATACCTTACTAGTTGATTCCAGAGTAAGCGTGTACTTATAAGAAAGTGCGTCCTCATATAATCATTAAAAGGGTATTTTGCATATAAGGGGCATTTTGATCATTTTGACATTTGAAAAAGAACAGTCTTAAATAATTAGGTATTATTGGAATTATAAACTGTAGAAATAAATATAGGAAGTGTTTATTGTGTAAAATCTTGCGTTAATGCAATACGATACACGATTAGGTTTAACTAAGGATCATATCAAAGGTTCTGTCCGAGTTAATTGAGTGAATAAATAATGTGAGTTCTACAAGCCCACTTTTAATTGCTTATATATGAAATGTTGCATATTTTAAGTTGTTAAACTGTTTTTGGGCTGATATATATATATATATATATATATATTCGCATGTGAAATGACTTTTTTTTGCATGTGTTCACATGTGAATTTTTTTGAATAATGAGAAAAAAGAAGAAAAAAGAAAAAAAATTAATCACAACCATTAGATCAAGAGATCTAATGGTGAAAAAAGGTGTCTACATGTCTACACTTATTGGGGTGTCTACAATGAACCTTTCACTATATATATATATATATATATATATATATATATATATATATATATATATATATATATTGTGTTTTGAGAATGCTTTCAGATTGTTTATATGTGTTGTTATGCAGTTATAATAATTGTGATATATTATGTGCTATTATTTTGCTTTGAAATTAAATGGCCAAGTGATAAGGGAATTGTTAGTAGACGTATACTGAATATGTATTTGTATGTGAGAACATGTGATGCATTTACTATATTATTATATGGTGGATACGCCGAATCGCCGATGGTACATCTCGTATATGTACATAATAATACTAGTTTCCCGGTAGGCCGGTATATCGGAAGTGTGGTGGATACGCTGCTGGTACATCCTATATAATATATATATATATATATATATATATATATGGTTAGGTTCAAATGAGAACCAATTGGTTTTGAGAACATATGAGAACCATTCTGGGCCACTAATTTTCAAGGGGGGACCACTCAAATTCATGGGGGGGGGGGGGGGGGTTTCCTTATATAATTAGTGGCTCAGAATGGTTCTCAAAAGTTCTCAAAACCATTTGGTTCTCAAATGATCCTCTACCTATATATATATATATATATATATATATATATATATATATATATATATATATATGTAAAGTTGCTCGGTATTAGATGTGTAGAACATCTTAAGTTAAGGGTAGTGTTTCCTGAAAGGGATCAGGAAACGCAAGGGGGCATTGAAGTTAAGGGGTGCGACTGATCGTTACATGGATCACCGAAATGTGGGCATACGTATGAGCTACTGAAATGGGGGAATAAGGGTAAACTCGGCAGTCAACAAAACAATACCTAAGAATAGAGGGGTATCTCTTCTTATAAATTAGCAGATGAGAGTTAGGGTATGGTCTCATAGTAGAGGTTGGACTATAAGAGGGATTAGAGGGTATAATGGGGTAAAAAAAATTTGTAAAGGGTATTCTGTCACACCCTGTAAGATTTGTGTCGGGATGCGAGAAAGGTTATCACAGTCAAGGTTACGAACGTACTCTGGATGGTTCAACAACTAGAGCCGTTTTGGAAATTGTTAAATTGTTGGAGTAAATAGGAAATTTTCCAAATATCATTACGCAGCGGATTAATTGTAATGAGAAGAGTAAATAGTTTTAAGTTTACAACACATAAGTTTCAAAAGATTTTTAGGACACGACACCGTTAGGCGTTATGTCAGGAAAATCTCCAAAAGCTAAACCATACTCCAGAAACAAATGATAAATCCTAAGATGCAAAGGCAGGAAACAAGCAAGCAGGTCCGATGCATGCACAGCAATTATGTTTAAGTACCTAAGAATTCATACGAGAAAACGGTCAACAAATAATTGTTGGTGAGTTTCACAGGTTTAAAGTGCTAGCAGTTAAAGGTTGTATGAAAACAGTAATTGGAAATAGTTCATGTTAATAGTTGACAATGTTTGATAAGACTAGTTGATAATGTTACCATGTACTCTGAATACCGAAACTGACTGTTTACCCACTCTTGGTACCTATTGTCCGGTTGGTACCGCATAAATATGACATAACAATTTGTACTCTTTGACATAAGACGGAGTCACGATTGGAGCTACCAATCAGAGCAGGGGCGTTAACCCAATAGATCTATTCAAACGTTACCGTTTGCAAATGATAATTAATCGGATTCAGTTAATAGTGGGGTTTGGGTTATAGCATGAATGAACATGAGATAACAAGTGTGGACAATGGAAAAGCACATGAAACAGTTATGATAACAAGGTCCAATTGTCTAACATGGAAAAATGTATGTATGAATTCTCCCCCAAAGATTAAATAGTTAAAGGAAAAAGGGGCCGTGAAAACTCACATGATTCAGTGATGGAAATCGGTAGCACGATCAATGAAAATGCAAGCCTAGATAATTATAAGACATGCAATATAATAAGTAATTGGGTTGACATTTGTCACTCCAATTAGGTAGGTCAAGTCTTGACGTCAAAGTAGCCTTAGGGTTTAATGATTTGGAAAGTCAAAGTGAAAATGTTCGGTTTTAGGTTTATTTGGAAATAATGTAAAATATACATTTTTAATTAAATAAAATATATAAAATTCCCAAATAATATTTAAAGATGATAATTATTTATGTAAATAAATATTAAGTCAAAATGAGGGTTTTCATATGAGAAATTGATTAATTTCACTAAGTAGTTGAAAACCGGGCGATTTTGCGGTAACCGCCGATTACACGATATTTATCCGTTTAAGTTAGAAATCAACCAAGTATAATAAAATATGATTAGTTTCTGTCCAAAATGGGTAGATAAATATTTCAAGTGTTGGTTTGCATTGGTTTTGCCGGTTTGATGTAACTAGTGTCGGTTTTGCCGTTTTGGTCCCGTTTGCCCGTTAAATGCTATCGTTAGGTTCCTAAATTCACCATATATGTTTGTAAACATGTTTTTACCATTAAAATAACCCTAAGTGTTTATTTGGACCAGATTTGGGTTTCGTTACGAAAATGGAGTATCCGGGTTCGTCGGGTGTCAGTTTTAGTCCCGGTTTGTGCCCAAATTCAAGTAATTTATAAAGGGATATTTTGGCTATGTCCTAGGTTCACTTTAACCATCATAACCTACTGTTAAAAAGTCTAAACTTTCTGGTCAAAACGGATCTTTGGTAAAAGGCACTTTCTAGGGTTTATAAAGTGTACTTTTGTGTGTAAAAGGTTTCTATGGTGAGTTTAAGTACAAGCAAACTTTACAAGGTCTAAGATATCATGTCTTGGCTATATTTTCTGTTTAAAAACGTGTCATAGGCATCAAGGGGTCCAAAGTTGCAAGATCTACACATATTACATGATAAATACAAGTTTAATGACTAAAAATGCAAACTAGGCAAATACTTGTGTAAAAGTCTAACCAAACTTATTCTTGAACATAATAATGTAAGTAAATACTAACATGAGTTCCTAGTAGCAAGATACATGGTGAAACATGAAGTTAAATACAAGTAAGTAGACTTTTATGGTCCAAAATGGTGTTTAGACAACAATGTGAGTCAAGACTTGCTAATGGAGTGTTCTAGTTATACATAGGAACTAAGAATACTTGTTAGGACAAGATTTAACTAGAAGAAATGAAGGTGAAACCTTGTTGAAGATGGGGATGGCCGAAAATGATGATGATGATGGTTATCCTTGAGTGTTCTTGCTTTCTAGTAACATAAAACATCAAGAGAATGAGAGATTGAGTGAGAAACCTAGAGAGAGAGTAGAGAGAGAGAGTCACTTACGGTTATGGAGAGAGAGAGGAGCAAGGAGAAATGTTCTTGAAAGTGAATGTGATAAATGGTTCTCAAAAGGGTGAATAAGTATGAGAGTTAATGAGAAAAGGAAGTGTTTGGTTAGTGTGAGGGTGGGTTTCGGTCCAAATAGAACCGAGAGAGAGAGAGGGCCGAGAGAGAGTAGAGAGGGACGGTTTAGATAGGAGAGGGAGAGAAAGTGAGGTGTTTGGGTCTTGTGTTGGTAAATATCTAGTGAATGGTTAAGTTAAATAAAAAGGTTAAGTGTTAGTGGGTGTGTTTTGTGCATGAGCCGAAAAGAAAGAAGGAGAGGGGACGGGTTCACACACTAGCACTCTCAAGTGTGTTGAGCTTGATCCATGTCTAAGTATCTAAGGCTCCATGATCCTTGTATGTGCAAGTAGTGTGCTCATGAGTTAGTGAAAGTCAAGAGGGAACACATTACCCATTGGATAACAAGAAGATGTACTTGGGGAGACATGGCCACCCTAAGTTGTCAAAAGGGGCTATAGGTTGTAAGGAAGGGGACATGGACATGAAAGGCATCTACAAGGTCAACACAAGTAACTAAATCAATTAAATGGGAATGGTGATGGTTTTGGTCTCGTAACCGACCAAGAGGGAGGGGAGACGCGGGTTCGATCCCGTGAGGGTGCCGGGTCACGAGGAGGAAGGGAGTAGGGTGACGGGTTAGATTAGACGTGAAGGAACGATAGAAAACCAATAACGAATCGAGTGTAACGAATCATTTTATAAAAATAGTTATCCACGACGTTTTAAAATAAATAAAAATAACTTGGTTTGAATTGAAAATACTCAAAGGTTAATAACATGAAATTATTACGTTGCATGTACATATATATAGCATGCATGTAAAAATACAAGTGTCGTGAACGTTCATAAAGTTAAATAAAATGTTTTGGACGTAAAATACATTAAGGTTTACGTGAGGAATGGATCACAAGTCTTGGTTTGTTGTCATTGTCTAAACACGTTGTCATTTTATGTGAAATAGTTTCTGTAAGTCATAATATGATAAAAGGTTGATAAAATGTAACTTATAGTTTAATGATTTAAATGAACGTAAAATAGAAATGAAAATAATGATAATCCACAAGATGACGGGATCATGTTTAACGTTTACCACATAGTTTGGTAATTTGATAAATGATTTCGGTTAGTCGCTTTATTATTATTGGAATTCCAGCGACCATTCCGTGCAAAGAAGTCTTCATGTTCAATTATTGTTTGCAACATGAATCAAGGCTACGTCAAGGCTATATTCCTATTGTAAATGAAAGTGATTACGATAAAATTGGCACGTTGCAAGTAAACAGTTACGTAATACAGTTAACACATAAGTATATATTATCGTTTTAAGTCCTTGGAAAACTTACGGGTTGTTACATCCTCCCCTAGTTGGGAGAATTTCGTCCCGAAATTCAGTTTGTCATCATGGCTAAGCGGCTGCTATAGGGAAAAGATGGGGATACTTGGCGCGAAACTGGTCTTCGCGTTCCCATGTGAATTCAGAACCACGGCGGGAGTTCCAACGAACTTTAACGAGAGGTATGCGTCTATGCTTCAATTTCTTGACTGCGCGATCGACGATCTCGGCTGGTTCTTCAACGAATTGTAGGGATCCATCCAAGTGTATCTCATCGAGGGGAGCAGTAAGGTCTTCTTCGGCAAGACACTTCTTCAGATTACTGACGTGGAATACGTTGTGAACGTTGCTAAGCTCGGGTGGCAGAAGTAGGCGGTACGCGACGGGTCCTATTGTTTCAATGATTTCGAATGGACCTATGTAGCGAGGGTTTAACTTGCCTCGTTTGCCAAAACGTATGACACCTTTCCACGGGGATACTTTCAGTAACACTTTATCGCCTTTCGCGAAAGATAAGGGTTTACGACGGTTATCAGCATATGACTTCTGGCGATCACGGGCGGCTTTCAAGCGGTCACGAATTTGGGTGATTCTTTCGGTGGTTTCAATCACGACTTCGGGGCCTGTCAGTTGGCTGTCACCAACTTCGAACAACAGATAGGTGATCGGCACTTTCTTCCGTACAATGCCTCGAAAGGTGCACACTGGATGCTAGTGTGGTAACTGTTGTTGTACGAGAATTCGCACAATGGCAGATGTTCATCCCAATTGTTACCAAAATCAATGACACAGGCACGCAACATATCTTCGAGGGTTTGAATCGTTCGTTCGCTTTGGCCTTCAGTTTGCGGGTGGTAAGCCGTACTCATATCGAGGCGAGTACCAATGGCTTTGTTCAAAGATCTCCAGAAATGAGAGGTAAAACGACCATCTCTGTCGGATATGATAGAAATCGGGGCTCCATGTCGAGAGAATATTTCCTTCATGTACATCTTCGTTAGATGCTCTACAGAATCTTTCTCCTTCATGGCGAGGAAATGAGCAGATTTTGTCAAACGGTCGACAATTACCCAAATGGAATCGTTACCCTTGCGGCTCTTGGGTAACTTGGTGATAAAGTCCATTGCAATGCATTCCCATTTCCACTCGGGGATGATGGGTTGGACGAGTAATCCGGAAGGTTTCTGATGCTCGGCCTTAACTTTGGCGCAAGTTAAGCATTTACCAACGTACTTAGCGATTTCCGCTTTCATGTTCGGCCACCAATATAACATACGCAGGTCGTGGTACATCTTATCGGCTCCGGGGTGAATGGAATATCGGGTTTTATGGGCTTCATCAAGAACTAGACTCTTGAGATCTCCATGGACGGGTATCCACAGACGATTAACGAAATACCGTAATCCATCAGGCTTGGTTTCAAGGTGTTGATCCATGCCACGGAGACTTTCGTCTCGGATGTTTTTGTTTTTCAAAGCTTCAGTTTGGGCTGCCAAAACCTGAGTAGCGAGTCCGGTATGGATGGTCATGGCAAGAGATTTGACACGAAGAGGTTTGACACGTTCCTTCCTGCTCAAGGCATCGGCAACGACGTTAGCCTTCCCAGGATGGTATAGGATTTTACAGTCATAGTCGCTGAGCAGTTCAATCCATCGGCGTTGTCTCATGTTCAACTCCTTCTGATCTAAGATGTGTTGAAGACTCTTGTGGTCGGTATAAACTTTGCATTCAGTACCGTAGAGATAGTGTCTCCAAATCTTAAGGGCGAAGACGACGGCTCCAAGTTCCAAATCGTGAGTAGTGTAGTTCTTCTCGTGAACTTTTAGCTGTCGCGAAGCGTAAGCAATGACCTTGTCTCGTTGCATTAAGACACAGCCTAAACCTTGGTGTGAGGCATCGCAGTAAACACAGAAATCTTCACATCCTTCTGGCAAGGCTAGTATGGGTGCGTCACACAGCCTTTGCTTCAGTGTCTGAAAAGCTTGTTCGGCTTTGTGATCCCAAACGAATTTCTTGTCCTTTTGCGTTAAGGCGGTCAATGGTTGGGCTATTCTGGAGAAATTTTCGATAAATCTTCGGTAATAACCGGCGAGTCCAAGAAATTGTCGTATCTCGGAAGGGTTGGTAAGCGGACTCCAATCCTTGATAGCTTCAATTTTTGTAGGATCCACGTGGATTCCAGCTGCGTTGATTACGTGGCCTAGGAAATGCACTTCTCGTAACCAGAATTCGCATTTTGAAAACTTGGCGTACAACTTCTCGTTCTTCAACAGTTCCAGAATAAGCTTCAGGTGCTTCTCGTGTTCGTCCTTGCTACGCGAATAGATCAAGATGTCGTCAATGAAAACGATAACACATTTATCGAGGTACGCTTTGCAGACACAATTCATCAAATCCATGAAGACGGCAGGCGCGTTGGTTAATCCGAAGGGCATAACGAGAAATTCGTAGTGTCCATAGCGCGTACGAAAGGCAGTTTTCGCAATGTCTTCTTCACGAACTCTTAGTTGATGATATCCGGAACGAAGATCGATTTTTGAATAGTAACTGGAACCTTGTAACTGATCGAACAGGTCGTCGATTCGAGGGAGTGGATATCGATTCTTTACGGTAAGCTTGTTCAACTCGCGGTAGTCAATACACATCCGGAAAGATCCATCCTTCTTTTTGACGAATAGCACGGGAGCGCCCCAAGGAGAGAAACTGGGTCTGATAAAGCCTTTGTCAAGTAGTTCTTGTAACTGGTTCGACAATTCTTTCATTTCAGACGGGGCTAAACGATATGGGGCTTTTGCAACGGGTGCAGCTCCGGGTACCAGATCAATGTGGAATTCTACTTGCCTAGAGGGTGGCAAGCCTGGAAAGTCATCGGGAAAGACTTCAGGGTAGTCTCGTACGATAGGAACGTCCTTAAGTTTCTTCTCTTCGGGTTGGCTAGCGGTAATGTGAGCTAAGAGGGCAGGGTATCCCTTGCGCATAAACTTCTGGGCTTTCATGCACGAGATGATGTCTAGCTTAGTTCCACTACGATCTCCTTGAATTGTCAGAACTTTGTCATCGGGAAGGGGTATCTTGACTCTTTTCTCATGGAAAATGATCTCAGCACGATTTCTAGTCAACCAATCCATTCCAACGACCACGTCGAAACTTCCCAATTGTACCGGCAACAGATCGATCGAGAAGGGATGACCGGACAAGTTCAAAGAGCAGTTCGGAAAGGATTCTTCCGTTTCAATTTGTTTACCATCGGCTAGTTCAACTATATACTTAGTGTCTAACCTAGTTGGCGTGATGTTAAGATAGTTTCTAAACTCACTAGACTACAAAGCTTTTGTCGGCACCAGTGTCAAACAGAACGGAAGCAAAATGATTATCGAGTAAGAACGTACCCGTTACGGTGTGGGGATCCTGACGGGCCTCAGCAGCATTGAGCACGAAGGCTCTTCCTCTGGCGGGTTCTCGTTTGAGCTTTGGGCATTCATTTCTGAAGTGGCCAGTGCTGCCACACTCGAAGCAGGTTCCAACGGGGTGCGTCTTGTTTGAACGATTCGGACAATCACGGTGAATGTGACCTTTAGCCTTGCAGCCTTTGCAATACACATTGCTGCAGTCCAGGGTATGGTGCAGGTTACACTTTCCACACAGGGGCTGGTTTCCTGTGTATCCAGGTTTTCTTGCATCAGGTGCAGGAGTAGTTACAGCATAAGCCTTTACGGCTTCAGGAGCTTTCTCAGGGAGGTCAAAGGATTTCTTCCTCTTACCATCACGGCCGCGTTTGCGTTTGCGGTCGGAGTTCAGCTGGCTAGAGGTGACAGGTGATACAGGTACAGCCTTGGATTCAGCAGTCTTACGAGAGAAAGACAAACCTTGGCGGTTTGCCTGGTAGGTCAGATTGTGAGCCAGGCGGATAGCAGATTGGAGAGTTGTGGGGTTAGAAGCCATAACACTTCCCTGAATGGCGGGAGCAAGACCCCAAATGTATCTCTCGATTTTCTTGTGCAGAGGGGTCACCATTGTAGGGCAGATGTGTGCCAATTCGTGGAATCGACGGGTGTATGCAGCAATGTCGGATCCATTCATGGCCAAGTTCCAGAATTCAACTTCCAAACGTTGCAGTTCTTCACGAGGACAGTACTCATCTCGCATGAGTAGTTTCAGTTCGTCCCAAGCCATAGCGTAAGCTTGGTCCTGTCCGAGGGCTTCAGCATGAGAGTTCCACCAAGTTAGAACTCCTTCTCCGAACACGCTAGTGGCGTACTTGACCTTGTAACCATCGGGACAGTTACACATACGGAACACAGATTCCATCTTTTCGAACCAGCGAATGAGTCCAACTGCTCCTTCAGTACCCTTGAAGTGCAAGGGCTTGCAATTCATGAAATCTTTGTAAGAGCATTCCCGGACACCTGTAAGTCACTCAAAACCTTGAATACAATTCGTACAATTGTAGTCATAAATCTTCCGGTCGTAGAAGAAAAGTCTTTAGTCTTACCACCAGGGGATCCTGATCTCCTTCCGTTAGAGGCAGAAGCTCGATCTGCTTCGGCGGTCGCAAGTGCATCAGCTATACGCTGGTTAATCAGGGCTTCAATGGCTGCAGCGTCCAGGGTTGGGGTTTCGAGAGGGTCACTATCACGGTTCGCGCGTCTTGACATTCTACTTTAAATTGTATAAGATAAAATAAAGTAAGACATCATACATAGTATAAGTGAATGCAACCAAACATGACATGCCAAAATCCATAACAACCACAACAATATAACATAACATAACAACACATTACATCATAAAGTACATCAGAGTTGATAAATAAAGGTACATGATACAACATAATCAATTCTTGTCCACAATTGTTCAGACCAACATAAACATTTGTCCGGTGATAAAAACAGATTCACCAATATTACAAGTCTTGAATACATCATAATAATACCATGAAAGAGTAATAGTCACTCCATAAGATCACAACTCTAATGAAACGGCGCTCGATCAACGATGTCGAGAATGTCACGGATCTGGATAATCACTGATAGCAACAGGCGAATGAGGCTGGCGAAGTCCTCCGCTGATGGGGTAGAGGCTGCGAGAGCTCGGATGGCCTGGTTGGCCTCAACGGCAACTCCATAGGCGTCAGATAAGTGAACATGGAGGGTATCGAGGGCCTGATCCTGAGAGGTCACACGGGCCTCTAGGACGGCAAGACGGGTGGCAAGGTCGGTGACAGTGGCAGGTGGAGCGAGGCTACGGATGGTGGCATGAAGCTGGCGAATCTCATCGTCACGACGGGCGATGCAAGCAAAGAGGGATGATACAAGGGAATCGACAGGGATACCAGAAAGAACGGGGCTAGGTATATCAGAAGGTGCTGGAGCATGTGGTGGCAGTGGCACGTCCTGGGTCTCAGCCGTAGCGGATGGCTCTCCGATCTCGAAGGTGCTGTCAGCAAATCTCACCCGTTTCTTGGGTGGCATCATCTCCGGCTCAGTAGGCAACTCAACAGGTTCAGGAGAGAGGGAACGTTTGCGAGACGGCTCGGAAACAGTGACTGGGTCAGAAGCATGCTGTCGACTACGCCTAACCGACTTCCTAGGGGTAAGCATCCGAAGGGGGCCGTTAGGTGTGGAGCGATACGGTCGGAATGAGGGCTCACGAGCGGGAGAAACAGGGCTAGAAGCGGATAGGGTAACGGTGAGAGTGTCTCCGTCCTCATCTGCATCGGTGATGTCCACTGTGAATGGCGCGTACTCCTCCGGTTCCTCGTCAGTCGTCGCATCCTCCTCCGGCTCGGAGTCAGCATCGTAGGGGCCATCAAGAACGCTGGTCGGCGAACGTGGGGGTGATGGAGCCTCAGTAGTGATGGGAGATGCCGGCTGTTCCAAGTCAGAAAGTACTTCGGTCTCGGAATCGGAAGTCAGATCGATCGGTCCATGAGAAGCCATGCTGCGACAAAGTTTCCAAGTAATGATGATAATATATATATGTGTTACGGATGGCATGTGAATCAGTTAAATAGGCAAATAGTGATGCATGCAATATGACTAACAGAGCTTAGGCTATAGTCTAGACCCTATGTATGCAATCTAGTTCTATAACCTTGGCTCTGATACCACTCTGTCACACCCTGTAAGATTTGTGTCGGGATGCGAGAAAGGTTATCACAGTCAAGGTTACGAACGTACTCTGGATGGTTCAACAACTAGAGCCGTTTTGGAAATTGTTAAATTGTTGGAGTAAATAGGAAATTTTCCAAATATCATTACGCAGCGGATTAATTGTAATGAGAAAAGTAAATAGTTTTAAGTTTACAACACATAAGTTTCAAAAGATTTTTAGGACACGACACCGTTAGGCGTTATGTCAGGAAAATCTCCAAAAGCTAAACCATACTCCAGAAACAAATGATAAATCCTAAGATGCAAAGGCAGGAAACAAGCAAGCAGGTCCGATGCATGCACAGCAATTATGTTTAAGTACCTGAGAATTCATACGAGAAAACGGTCAACAAATAATTGTTGGTGAGTTTCACAGGTTTAAAGTGCTAGCAGTTAAAGGTTGTATGAAAACAGTAATTGGAAATAGTTCATGTTAATAGTTGACAATGTTTGATAAGACTAGTTGATAATGTTACCATGTACTCTGAATACCGAAACTGACTGTTTACCCACTCTTGGTACCTATTGTCCGGTTGGTACCGCATAAATATGACATAACAATTTGTACTCTTTGACATAAGACGGAGTCACGATTGGAGCTACCAATCAGAGCAGGGGCGTTAATCCAATAGATCTATTCAAACGTTACCGTTTGCAAATGATAATTAATCGGATTCAGTTAATAGTGGGGTTTGGGTTATAGCATGAATGAACATGAGATAACAAGTGTGGACAACGGAAAAGCACATGAAACAGTTATGATAACAAGGTCCAATTGTCTAACATGGAAAAATGTATGTATGAATTCTCCCCCAAAGATTAAATAGTTAAAGGAAAAAGGGGCCGTGAAAACTCACATGATTCAGTGATGGAAATCGGTAGCACGATCAATGAAAATGCAAGCCTAGATAATTATAAGACATGCAATATAATAAGTAATTGGGTTGACATTTGTCACTCCAATTAGGTAGGTCAAGTCTTGACGTCAAAGTAGCCTTAGGGTTTAATGATTTGGAAAGTCAAAGTGAAAATGTTCGGTTTTAGGTTTATTTGGAAATAATGTAAAATATACATCTTTAATTAAATAAAATATATAAAATTCCCAAATAATATTTAAAGATGATAATTATTTATGTAAATAAATATTAAGTCAAAATGAGGGTTTTCATATGAGAAATTGATTAATTTCACTAAGTAGTTGAAAACCGGGCGATTTTGCGGTAACCGCCGATTACACGATATTTATCCGTTTAAGTTAGAAATCAACTAAGTATAATAAAATATGATTAGTTTCTGTCCAAAATGGGTAGATAAATATTTCAAGTGTTGGTTTGCATTGGTTTTGCCGGTTTGATGTAACTAGTGTCGGTTTTGCCGTTTTGGTCCCGTTTGCCCGTTAAATGCTATCGTTAGGTTCCTAAATTCACCATATATGTTTGTAAACATGTTTTTACCATTAAAATAACCCTAAGTGTTTATTTGGACCAGATTTGGGTTTCGTTACGAAAATGGAGTATCCGGGTTCGTCGGGTGTCGGTTTTAGTCCCGGTTTGTGCCCAAATTCAAGTAATTTATAAAGGGATCTTTTGGCTATGTCCTAGGTTCACTTTAACCATCATAACCTACTGTTAAAAAGTCTAAACTTTCTGGTCAAAACGGATCTTTGGTAAAAGGCACTTTCTAGGGTTTATAAAGTGTACTTTTGTGTGTAAAAGGTTTCTATGATGAGTTTAAGTACAAGCAAACTTTACAAGGTCTAAGATATCATGTCTTGGATATATTTTCTGTTTAAAAACGTTTCATAGGAATCAAGGGGTCCAAAGTTGCAAGATCTACACATATTACATGATAAATACAAGTTTAATGACTAAAAATGCAAACTAGGCAAATACTTGTGTAAAAGTCTAACCAAACTTATTCTTGAACATAATAATATAAGTAAATACTAACATGAGTTCCTAGTAGCAAGATACATGGTGAAACATGAAGTTAAATACAAGTAAGTAGACTTTTATGGTCCAAAATGGTGTTTAGACAACAATGTGAGTCAAGACTTGCTAATGGAGTGTTCTAGTTATACATAGGAACTAAGAATACTTGTTAGGACAAGATTTAACTAGAAGAAATGAAGGTGAAACCTTGTTGAAGATGGGGATGGCCGAAAATGATGATGATGATGGTTATCCTTGAGTGTTCTTGCTTTCTAGTAACATAAAACATCAAGAGAATGAGAGATTGAGTGAGAAACCTAGAGAGAGAGTAGAGAGAGAGAGTCACTTACGGTTATGGAGAGAGAGAGGAGCAAGGAGAAATGTTCTTGAAAGTGAATGTGATAAATGGTTCTCAAAAGGGTGAATAAGTATGAGAGTTAATGAGAAAAGGAAGTGTTTGGTTAGTGTGAGGGTGGGTTTCGGTCCAAATAGAACCGAGAGAGAGAGAGGGCCGAGAGAGAGTAGAGAGGGACGGTTTAGATAGGAGAGGGAGAGAAAGTGAGGTGTTTGGGTCTTGTGTTGGTAAATATCTAGTGAATGGTTAAGTTAAATAAAAAGGTTAAGTGTTAGTGGGTGTGTTTTGTGCATGAGCCGAAAAGAAAGAAGGAGAGGGGACGGGTTCACACACTAGCACTCTCAAGTGTGTTGAGCTTGATCCATGTCTAAGTATCTAAGGCTCCATGATCCTTGTATGTGCAAGTAGTGTGCTCATGAGTTAGTGAAAGTCAAGAGGGAACAAATTACCCATTGGATAACAAGAAGATGTACTTGGGGAGACATGGCCACCCTAAGTTGTCAAAAGGGGCTATAGGTTGTAAGGAAGGGGACATGGACATGAAAGGCATCTACAAGGTCAACACAAGTAACTAAATCAATTAAATGGGAATGGTGATGGTTTTGGTCTCGTAACCGGCCAAGAGGGAGGGGAGACGCGGGTTCGATCCCGTGAGGGTGCCGGGTCACGAGGAGGAAGGGAGTAGGGTGACGGGTTAGATTAGACGTGAAGGAACGATAGAAAACCAATAACGAATCGAGTGTAACGAATCATTTTATAAAAATAGTTATCCACGACGTTTTAAAATAAATAAAAATAACTTGGTTTGAATTGAAAATACTCAAAGGTTAATAACATGAAATTATTACGTTGCATGTACATATATATAGCATGCATGTAAAAATACAAGTGTCGTGAACGTTCATAAAGTTAAATAAAATGTTTTGGACGTAAAATACATTAAGGTTTACGTGAGGAATGGATCACAAGTCTTGGTTTGTTGTCATTGTCTAAACACGTTGTCATTTTATGTGAAATAGTTTCTGTAAGTCATAATATGATAAAAGGTTGATAAAATGTAACTTATAGTTTAATGATTTAAATGAACGTAAAATAGAAATGAAAATAATGATAATCCACAAGATGACGGGATCATGTTTAACGTTTACCACATAGTTTGGTAATTTGATAAATGATTTCGGTTAGTCGCTTTATTATTATTGGAATTCCAGCGACCATTCCGTGCAAAGAAGTCTTCATGTTCAATTATTGTTTGCAACATGAATCAAGGCTACGTCAAGGCTATATTCCTATTGTAAATGAAAGTGATTACGATAAAATTGGCACGTTGCAAGTAAACAGTTACGTAACACAGTTAACACATAAGTATATATTATCGTTTTAAGTCCTTGGAAAACTTACGGGTTGTTACATATTCCTTGTTAGAAATGTTAAGTGTTGTGTAATTTTGTTATGTGTTATACTTAATAAATGTTTGTTAAAGGGGTCTTGTAGGCCCATGTGTTTTGAACTCAGACCGAGGTAAAGTTTCTATAACTTAGAACTCATGATCGTAAGCCGACTTTTTAAAGTACGTATGTTAGGTAAAGGCGAGGCTTCCAGGAGTAAGGGCAAAGCCTTTGTGATAAAGGATTGAGCGGAGAGCTATCAGGGGAAGCTGTTGGGCAAGCTGACATAGATATATAAATAAAGATATAGCCATAGATATTATCTTAGTTATGTTATAGTTATATCTTGTAAAATATCTCCCTTACTTTAATACTTGGCTTAATAAATAAATAAAAAATTCAATTTTCGATGCTTTAGTTATCTCTGTAGTACTATGTGTTCATGAGTAACTCCGATGCGTGGCGTCCCCCTGGGCCAAGTCCGGGAGGCGGGCGTCACAATATGATAGGAGGAAAAATGCTACGAGAATTACAAAAAAAAAATCAAAAGTGATGGTCTGACTAAAGAAAATTGTTTTATATGGGCTCGTCTCCATCGTAAAGGCTCCTTTAAAATTTATTGTAAGAGCATTAATATCTCATTCAATGTTCTTATCTTTATAATTTAATAAAAAACATTACTTTTTAGAATTATCTTTTTTTAAATAAACTACATCTCATTTTTCATATATATATATATGGGTAAAGTTCTAGTACAAACCAATATTATTGTAAGAACTTAAAAACTAATGTAAAAACCATTAAATTTCAATTGAATTAAGGTTATTTAGATAATTTTTGTGCTTCTTCTTCTTTTTTCCTTAATCTTTATACAAATGATGGCAACTTAACGACCTAAAAAAACAAAAAACTAAACAAAAAAAATCATTTTTTTTTTGTATGTTCGACTATGTTGCATATATGCAACATATGAAACATAATGTTGCATATACGCAACGTATAAAACATATAATGTTGCATATATGCTACATGGTATGTTGCATATAAAACATATGAAACATACCATGTTGCACATATGAAACATATAATGTTGTATATATGCAACATGGTGACAATGTTGCATATATGCAACATTATATGTTTCATATGTTGCATATATGCAACATAGTCGGAAATGCAAAAAAAAAAACAAAAAAAAAACTTTTTTTTAAGTCATACGTGAAATTAAATTACAAAAAATATCAAATTACCCAAAAACAATTTATTTGAAATAATCTCCTTTGGTTTTTACAAGTTTGTACAATTGAAATATAATTTTTACCATAAATGTAGTGGAGGAATTAAAAAGAAATGTCACATTTAAGTTAGTTTTTAAGTTCTTACAATAAATAATGGTTCTTACATGAACTTTACCCATATATATATATATATATATATATATATATATATATATATATATATATATATATATATATAGGGAGATGATCATTTGAGAACCAATTTGGTTTGAGAACTAAAAAGAACAAATTTGAGCCACAGGTTTATTTACATGTATCCCCCCTCCCATGAATTGTAGTGGCCCCCCTTGAAATTTGTGGTTGAGATTTAGTTCTCAAAAGTTCTTAAAATAAAAAGTTCTCATTTGAACCTAACCCTATATATATATATATATATATATATATATATATATATATATATATATATATATTCAATTCAACAATGCTTTTTATTTATTTTTATAATATTTTTTTACCACCCATTACATATATAAAATAATAAATATAGTGATGAAATAGTAATAAATAAATATAAAGAAACAATTTTATTTATAGAAAATTACAGGGATAAAGGATGAGAATGAGTGAGTTTTTAGTGATTTTCTTTAAAATATAAGGACAACAAGTGAAACGTGAATGCTCTAGAAACGCATCCTATTCACCATTCTAAATTTTAAGAAAATCACTTAAAAAACATTTCATTCCCAACCCTTATACCACATTTTTACATATGTAAAGGAAACCAAACTCAACCCTTTAAATTTGATATTATACTATTCACATTATCTTTCTATTATAATAAACAAAAAGTTTTCAGGGTGACATGGCATAACCACAGCCCTCCCAGGTGTAAACACTTATGTTCAATTTTCCCCATTGTTGGGCAAAATTTTTTAAACTTATTATTATCCGCAATATTTCACGCGGATCTTTATACCCATATTTTTTACCCGTCGCCCATCTTCACCGACATATACCAAGCGGAGCTGAGTTGGACACGTCGCCCCATCTTCACCGACATATACCAATTAAAACCCTAATCAAAAACTAAAATCAACGCCGCATACTCTCTCTGCCGTTCTTCGAGACGATCGGTCGGTCGGTCTCAAAGCTGTTGCCCGGCGATCGTCTCTCTCTCTCTCACTGCCTTTCTAAGACTCAATTCAAGGTATGATTTAGATTTCATCATCTCTTTATTGTCTTTTTCCTCTCTTCAATCGACGGTGTATTGAGGTTTTTTGATTAAATTGTTCAACCCTGATTTCTTACCGTTGTATGTGTACCTTGGAGTTCCTATTACAGAACCGAGTAAATCGGTTGATTTCAGTCATCAAACCCGTTTTAGGGCTTCTTTTATGTTTTCCTGCCGATGATACAAACCCAGTTTATCACCCACCGATTAGAGCAGACATCGAGTATTGTAGGACTTATTAACATTATTCGTTCACTAACCTTATCCAGTACTAATCAAATCCCTTGAAAGTGGCTTTAAATTGGTGTCAATCATAAATGATTTGAAGCTTTCCTTCATATTTTGCGGATGTTAAAAAGATATGGTAGCGGCAAGTGTTATCAGTGTATATTTTATGTGCTTACTTACTTATGTGTGGTTACTTACTTATGTGTGTGTGTATATATGCCCTTTGTTTTCTTGGTAGTATTATAAGTATGTTTGTGTTTTGCTACCGGTTTAACCGGTTTTATGTAGTTTTTCTTCTCATTGTTGCTAATCCATTTTTTGTACTTTTCTATAGATGAAGAGGTTCTTCAAGGTAATCCGTTTCCCATATGCTGATCGACTGGTAAGTGTTACTAATCCACCTTTTATTACTGATTATTGTTGCTAATCCATCTTTTATTACTATTTATTGTTGCTAATCCATCTTTTATTACCGTTTATTATTGCCTATTCTTACATTTAATCATCAAAGACGAAATATTCTTAATGTCATCAGTGTAAACATTTTTTTATACAATTTTAGTAATACTTTATATAATTTTTCAGAGGATACCGGGTGCGGCTTTCAGGAACTACTTTAACGGTGTCACACCCCCAATTAACCACTAACGGAGTTTATACCGTTAAGGGGTGCGAGCAAACCAGGACCACAACCATTAGTTACAAATACTAAACGAAACGGAGTTAGTCCAAATATATGTCATAAATAAAGTCTCAAGATACGCAGCGGAAAATATTGTCTTAGCACTAACCACGCGCTTTACAAAATCATTGTTTTAAATTCCCAAATTGGTTTAAACAAAAGTAAAATGTCTTCATGTGCCATGCCAACCCGCTCCGGATACTCCTCAGCGATCTGCAAAAGTTTAAACCACGCAAGTGTCAACCTAACGGTTGGTGAGTTCACAGTGGGCTTGTCACGCAGTGGCCCGGTCTCATAATCATAATTGTGTCAACATATACTTATGTAATATTTATTTGTGAAAAGCAATACTCAGTGATAATACACCAGTCCATAATCATAGTAGCGTGATTTAGTAAAAGTAATGTCCGTAACATGCGTTATCGGGTATGTACTAGTTTTGTAAAGTTAAAGTGCTTAACCGATATCGCGGGTAGCTAATCCGTTGTTCCATGCACTAAGGAAGTTTGTACCAAAGCTGACTAATAAGTATTGTAGTGGCATCGCCATCATCTATTTTGTTTTGCGGACATACGTCATCGCGGCTTTGCCTCCCCCGTGTCCTCTCGGGATCACGGTCAGATAGGCTGATATTGTACCTCCGTGCACCTCCAGTGTCACGAGGCGGAGTTTGTCAAACTCCAGTAGATCTACCCAACATCCCCTCGCTTTACAATTAATGGCACAATTAAGTTGAGGACTTTTTCAGTTGAAAGGCAATCCTTAGAGGTCATGTGATATCATGTGGTTTAGACTTTAACCTACACTAGCCATATTAAAACGGTTTACCGGATTCTCATGAATCTCAAAATGTTATCAGTTTCGTTTTAGAAATAGTTTGTTTAAGTTCCATAAGTGTTTCCCATAAAACACTTCAAGTTATCAAAGAGGTGTGTGGCACTCATAAGGTTTCAAGTTCATAAAAGAGGTGCATAGCACTCATAAGGTTATCAGCATTGTTTTCCATTAAGTTATTCAGTGTGTCCCAAACGGGCTCACAGTAAACGGGTTAGTGACACTCACCTTTGGTTGCACTGCTACACTTGCTAAATAATCCAAGTACGATTGCTAACGAAGACCTAGTAATCACATTAAGGTCTTAAGTATTAGTTTTGTGTCTAATATTTAACTTACGTCACTATGGCCCATAACATAGCACGTTGGAACTATGACACGACATACCAACACACGACACCGATGGTTGATCATAAACGAGGGTTCACATAACTCAGAAATCAAAGCATGTTTCATTATTGCAAAATCATGTAAGTCATGGCATAACATTCAAATAAGTTGCACAAGTCTGGGTTTTGGTCTGGCACAGTTTCGCTACACAGTTTCGCTATATGCGCGGGCAGCACTTACGCTAGGAAATACCCGGTGACACAGTTTCGCTAGCTAGTTTCGCTCGAAATTGATGACACAGTTTCGCTAGCATAGATTCGCTCGAAACTGGTTTGAACTTTCGTTCAGGAGTCCATGGTTGTTTCGCTCGGTAGTTTCGTTCGAGCAGGTATACTTAGTTTTCACGACGACACTATAGTTTCTCTGTATAGTGTCGCTGGATGAATATTAACACAGTTTCGCTGTATAGTTTCGCCCAGAGAACACACAGTTTCGCTAAACGCAGAAAACTCGTTTTTAAGACCAAAAATCAATCTAACAGCTTCCATACTTCATGTAATTCATTATCTAGCATGCATAAACATTTACCAACATTAAACAAGCAAATCTAACACCCTAAACATGAGTTTTCACCATCAAATCACCAAGAACACTTTTTAAGCACAAAATGACCTAACTAGCATAAATCTTCATTATGGCATGATTTTACACGTAAAGTTGCAGACTTTATGTTAGATCTAACATTCCTAAGCATCATACTAGAAGATCAAATAACTCCATGAAGGTTTGTTCATGCTTTTTAAGAAAACACATAGAATATGCATGAAAAATGGTTTTGGGGACTCATGGTTTGATCTTCAAGCTCGATGGATGATGGTTCGAGGCTGAGATCCGGTGGTTCACAGCTGATGGCGGTTTAGAGAAAGAGAGAATGGGAGTGTGTGTGTGTGTGTTTTGACGATAATGTAGGTAAATGAAAGAATTAGGGTTTTTGGGACTTTATATAATATATAGATCAGGTGCTAGTTTCGCTGGCAGTTTCGCTGGCCAAGCGAAACTAGCTCTGAATGCATGTAAATCGAAAGTTTAGCTACCGAGCGAATCTACAGTTTCGCTCGGTAGTTTCGCTGGCAACCAAAAGGGGCCAATTTACATTCTAAGCAAGATAAACACGATTCATGAATTTGTCATGCTATTAATAATACTAAATCATGCGTTTAAATCACATTGCACATAATGACCATAAATAAATGAACACATAACACAAGTGGTTGGGTTCAGTGATCAACCAAAGGTCGTGGACGTATTCGGCCTAGTTAAGCATTAGTTACTAAGTTAACACTTATAACGTAACTAACGGAGATTGTCTAACGGAAGTTAACCTTGAAATTCTCGGGTGTCACATCATCCCCTTGTAAATGGAATTTTCGTCCCGAAAATTATTCTTGCGTTGTAGCGTTCGCAGCCTCGGCTGTCGTTGTTGCTGTAGTTGCTGGGGAAAGAAAGCAAAAGTTTTAGGGTTGCCACATCTTCCTCCTGTTAAAGGAATTTTGGTCCCCAAAATTAAATCATACTTTGAGTTTCCGTGGACGTTTGCTCGAACAAGTGAGGATACTTCTTCTTCATTTGATCCTCCCGTTCCCAAGTGTATTCAGGTCCACGCTTTGAGTTCCATCGAACCTTGACGATCGGAATCTTGCTACGTTTGAGGGCTTTCTCCTCGCGTCCCATGATTTCTACCGGTTGCTCGATAAATCTCAAATGTTCGTCAATTTCCAATTCCTCCAAAGGAATTATTTCGGTGTCTTCAGCCAGACATTTCTTCAGGTTAGAAACGTGAAACACGTTGTGAACTCCATCGAGTTTGGCAGGGAGTCGTAATCGGTACGCCACCGGGCCTACTTCCCCAATGATTTCAAATGGACCGATATAGCGAGGATTCAGCTTTCCACGCTTTCCGAAGCGTATCGCTCATTTCCAGGGAGATACCTTCAAGAGTACCTTATCGCCTACCTCGAACTTCAAAGGTTTACGGCGTTTGTCGGCATAGCTCTTTTGTCTATCACGTGCTGCGGCTATCCGCTTTCTGATTTGAATAATTCGTTCGGTTGTATCATGAATGATTTCCGGTCCGGTGAGTCCTTTCTCACCCGTTTCGGCCCAACACACTGGCGATCTACATTTTCTGCCATAAAGAGCTTCAAAAGGTGCTGCACCAATGCTCGTATGATAATTGTTGTTGTAGGAGAACTCCACCAACGGAAGGTGAGCCTCCCAGTCTTTACCGAAGTCGAGAACGCAAGCTCGGAGCATGTCTTCCAAAGTCTGAATAGTTCGTTCCGTCTGGCCATCGGTCTGCGGGTGATAAGCTGTACTCATATCCAGTCTGGTTCCCAGTGCGTCTTGCATAGATTGCCATAGTCGGGAAGTAAATCGAGGATCTCGGTCGGAGATAATGGTCTTAGGCACTCCATGACGTGCCACAATTCGGTCAATATACAGCTTCGTTAACTTATCCATATTGTCACTTTCCCTCATTGGAATAAAATGTGCAGATTTGGTTAGTCGATCAATGATAACCCAAATTGCATCCGGTAGATTCGATCGATGGGGTAGCCCTGTTACGAAATCCATGGAAATATCCTCCCATTTCCATTCCGGGATCTTTGGTTGCTGCAGTAATCCCGAAGGCTTTTGGTACTCGATCTTAACTCTTGAGCATGTTAAACACTTAGCCACATATCACGCAATGTCGGCTTTCATATTCGGCCACCAATACAAGTTCTTCAAATCTTGGTACATTTTGTCCGATCCAGGGTGCACCGAATACCTTGATTTGTGAGCCTCGTCCATCACGAGCTCACGGAGATTTCCAAGTAAAGGAATCCAAATTCTGTCATTGTAATATCTGAGTCCGTCGGACTTAATTTCAGAGTTACCATCCACCCCTCGCAGTGCTTCAGCTGCGAAGTTTTCTTCTTTTAAAGCTTCTTGTTGAGCATCGCGGATTCGATCCGGCAGTCCCGTGTGAATGGTAAGTTGCAGCGCTCGTACACGTCGAGGCTTTTCGTACTCTTTTCGGCTTAAGGCATCAGCCATAACATTGGCTTTTCCCGGGTGATACTTAATCGCTAAGTCATAATCATTTAGTAGCTCGACCCACCTTCGTTGTCGCATGTTGAGATCCTTTTGTTCAAAGATATGTTGTAAGCTTTTGTGGTCGGTAAATATCGTGCACTTTGTTCCGTAGAGGTAATGTCTCCAAATCTTGAGTGCAAATACAACGGCTCCTAATTCCAAATCGTGTGTTGTGTAATTCTTCTCATTGACCTTCAGTTGCCTGGACCCGTAGGCAATCACTTTGTCTCGTTGCATCAACACGCAACCGAGTCCTTGAATGGATGCATCGCATTAAACCACGAAGTCGTCAACCCCTTCGGGTAACGAGAGAATCGGAGCTGAACATAGCATATCCTTAAGAGTTTGAAACGCGTGTTCTTTTTTTTCACCCCATCGATATTGCACTCCTTTGTGCGTTAAAGCTGTTAAGGGTTGAGCCAATTGCGAGAAACCCTTGATGAATCTTCGGTAATATCCGGCAAGTCCCAAAAATTGTCGGATTTCGGTCGGCGCTCTCGGAGTAGACCAATTCTTGATAGCTTCCACTTTAGCTGGGTCCACATGAATTCCATCCTGATTAACAATGTGTCCAAGAAACTGGACTTCGCGAATCCAAAAATCGCATTTTGAAAACTTGGCGTAAAGTTGTTTCTTGCGGAGTAATTCCAAGATAAGTCGTAGGTGTCTCTCGTGTTCTTCCTTTGTCTTGGAGTAGATTAAGATATCGTCAATGAAAACTATCACAAACTGATCGAGGTACGGCTTGCACACCCGATTCATCAGATCCATAAACAAAGCAGGCGCATTAGTTAGCCCAAACGGCATAACTAAAAACTCGTAATGACCATACCGAGTTCTGAAAGCAGTCTTGGGGACATCCTCATCGCGAACACGAAGTTGGTGATATCCAGACCGTAGATCAATCTTTGAAAAGTATCTCGAACTTTGCAGTTGGTCGAAAAGATCGTCGATTCGAGGAAGTGGATACCGATTCTTGATCGTAACCTTGTTAAGCTTTCGGTAGTCGATACACATTCGGAACGTTCCATCTTTCTTCTTAACAAACAATACCGGTGCTCCCCATGGAGACGAACTTGGACGAATAAACCCTTTGTCGAGTAACTCTTGAAGTTGTGTAGAGAGTTCGTTGAGTTCGCTTACCGCCAAACGGTACGGGGCGCGTGCAATCGGAGCCGCTCCGGAGCTAAGTCAATTCCAAACTCGACTTGTCGAAATGGAGGCAAACCAGGCAAATCATCAGGAAACACATCTTGGAAGTCGCGGACTATCGGGTAGTCGTTGATTCTACGCTCGGGAAGTGTCGTGTCGGTGACGGTTGCAAGGACCGCGAAGTGTCCTTTACGAAGGCACTTTTGAGCTTTAAGAAACGAAATAATACCGGTGACTGTTCCACCTTTTTCACCTTGAACTGTTAACACTTTACCTTCTTCGAGTGGAATACGAACCACTTTTTCTTGACATAGAATTTCAGCTCGGTTTTCAGATAACCAATCCATTCCTACTATGACATCGAAACTACCAATCGGGAAAGGCATAAGATCGATTCCTAACGTATGGCCAGCTAGTTCTAACTTACAGTCCTTAACTATCTGAGTCATATCATGAAGTTTACCACTCGCTAACTCTACCACATACTTAGCATCTAAGTCAATCGGTTTAGCATTAATTAGCTTAGCAAACTTAGTGGAAATAAAACTTCTTTCAGCACCAGAATCAAACAATACAGTAGCGAAGAAACCATTTAGCATAAATTTACCGTTAATCACGTTGGCGTCGTTGCGAGCTTCTCCTTGCCCCATAACAAAAGCTCTTCCCATGCCGTTACCATTCCCGTTGTTACCATTTCCTCCGCCATTACCATTCCCACCATTGTTCCCCTGATTTCCATTTCCCTGTCTTCTCAACTGTGGGCAGTCCCTTTTCATGTGGCCTTGAGCACCACATTCATAGCAGTTCCCATTACCATTTCCTCTGAGAGCTTCATTGTTGTTGTTACGGTTCTGACCATTGTTGTTTCCATTGCCCCGGTTGTTTCCATAGTTGTTGTTGCCATGATTGTTGTTGTTGTTTTGCCTTGGGCGGTTTTGTTGCTCAGGTAAAATTGCCCAGCAGTCTTTTGCTTCGTGGCTTTTCTTGCCACATCTTTCACAGTTCAAACTCCTTCTACAAATACCAGTGTGATGCTTCCCACACTTGTTACACATGGGCAGGTTACCCTTGTAGTTACTTTGACCGTTACCGCCCTGGTGGTTGTTTCCACTGTTGTTCCCAGACCTTTTGCTTTGGCCTTGGGAGTTATAAGACCTCCCAGTGTTGTTTCCAACACTCTGATTGTTCATTGAGTTTTCAGGAGCTTCATCATCAGCCTTTCTTTTGCCACTTAAGGCACTCTTCTCTGAGGCTTTTGTAGGAAGTGTACCTTTCTCAATTTCCTGATCAGTAAGCTTGTGAGCCAAATGGATGGCTTGCTGCACGGTGGTGGGGTTGCTGGCAGTCACTAGTCCTTTGATTTGAGGCGCGAGGCCTTCCAAATAACGCTCGATGCGTTTGAACTCAGCATCAACCATTGTTGGGCATAGTACCGCGTATTCGTGGTAACGCGCAGTATACTGTTCAACTTCAGACCCTATCATTTTCAGATTCAAGAATTCACCCTCTAACTTCTTTACTTGGTCACGGGGACAGTACTCCTCCATAATCAGTTCCTTAAACGCTTCCCATTCCATGTTGTTAGCCGCGTCTAACCCAATCATCTGGATTTCGGCATTCCACCAGGTGAGAGCAGCTCCCTCAAAGGTACCAGTCGCATATTTCACTTTGCTCTCAGCAGGGCAGTTGCACATAGAGAAGACCTTCTCAGACTTCTCGATCCACCTGAGGAGTCCTACCGCTCCTTCCTCACCGAAAAACGTCATCGGCTTGCAATCCATGAAGGACTTAAACGTGCAGTGATGGAAGTTTCCTAATGCATAAATAATTCGGGTTTTAAGTTTAAACAAGTTAAATTGTAATCGCTTTGTGCCTTAACCGGCATAATAATTACCCTGCGCGGCGAATGTAGCTTGGACAGCTGCCACTGCTAGGGGTGTGTAGAAATAACCGAAATTCAAAAAAACCGATAAACCGAACCGTATCCGTGTCCAAATAAACCGATCCGAAGTGTGAATTCGGTTTACGGTTTGGTTATGGTTTTGAATTTTATTTTTATTTGGTTTATTTGGGTTATTCAGTTATCCATTTAAACCGAATAAGATTTATATATATACATATAATATATATATATATATAATATAATATTTTTTATAAATCATGTGTTGGAAGTTCTCTTTTGCATGAAAACTTTGAATTTCGTTTGTTTAAACTATCGGTATTTTGGTTGTATGTTATGCAAAAAGAAACTTCATATTTGATTTTGTTCACTTCATGCCATATTTGTTTTGCTTGTATGTTTAAAAATGTACAAAATATGTTATTCTGTTGAATACGGTTTATACGGTTTGAATATGGTTTATTTGGTTCTGAACCGGAACCGAACCGTATTGAATATGGTTTATTTGATTTGGTTTGTAAGTTTTCCAATATGGTTTGGTTTGGATACGGATGTGATAAAAAATAATTAAAAACCAAATAAACCGAATCGAATAAACCGAATAAACCGTAAACCGAACCCATGAACACCCCTAGCCACTGCGGCTTGCACGTGCTCGTTTATCATAGCTTGTAGTTGTGCAGGTGTCAGGTTAATGTTGTTCCTTCTGTGTCCTCTTCCAGGCATTTTCTGGACAGTTAAAGTAGCCAGTGTTCAGTCACAGGTATACTCTATACATATCCCATAATATGTATATTAACAATTTCCCGTTATCCCACTATTAGTCCAGAAAAGTTTTCTTGCAAAATTGAGGCGTCGTCGGAGAACGTCGTAAGTCGTAAGTACTACCGTCGAAAGTCGGCTTTCCCATAAAAGTCACCGTCGGCGTAGTCATCGTAGTAGAAATCAGGACGTAGCGTGTAGCATCGTTTCGTTGTCGCTTTCCCAGAATAGTGTGCGTATTAGCGTTCGCATTTCGTATCCGTGTGTGAAATTTTCCTAAGGTTTTCCGTTAGACTACTTAGACACGGTCTATATATATATATTTATATATATATTTATATATATATTTATATATATATATACATACGTACGAAGCATTTACTTACACAGCAGAGCGAGTATCCCAGGTTGGCACGTGAAAATTTTTGTTTTGGGAATTTGTTTATTCGTTTGTAACTAAGGTTTCAAGTTGCAGTTTCCAAATCGTTTTTCAAAAATGATTCCAGTTCTCTGCAACTTATGGCTCTGATACCAATCTGTCACATCCCCAATTAACCACTAACGGAGTTTATACCGTTAAGGGGTGCGAGCAAACCAGGACCACAACCATTAGTTACAAATACTAAACGAATCGGAGTTAGTCCAAATATATGTCATAAATAAAGTCTCAAGATACGCAGCGGAAAATATTGTCTTAGCACTAACCACGCGCTTTACAAAATCATTGTTTTAAATTCCCAAATTGGTTTAAACAAAAGTAAAATGTCTTCATGTGCCATGCCAACCCGCTCCGGATACTCCTCAGCGATCTGCAAAAGTTTAAACCACGCAAGTGTCAACCTAACGGTTGGTGAGTCCACAGTGGGCTTGTCACGCAGTGGCCCGGTCTCATAATCATAATTGTGTCAACATATACTTATGTAATATTTATTTATGAAAAGCAATACTCAGTGATAATACACCAGTCCATAATCATAGTAGCGTGATTTAGTAAAAGTAATGTCCGTAACATGCGTTATCGGGTATGTACTAGTTTTGTAAAGTTAAAGTGCTCAACCGATATCGCGGGTAGCTAATCCGTTGTTCCATGCACTAAGGAAGTTTGTACCAAAGCTGACTAATAAGTATTGTAGTGGCATCGCCATCATCTATTTTGTTTTGCGGACATACGTCATCGCGGCTTTGCCTCCCCCATGTCCTCTCGGGATCACGGTCAGATAGGCTGATATTGTACCTCCGTGCACCTCCAGTGTCACGAGGCGGAGTTTGTCAAACTCCAGTAGATCTACCCAACATCCCCTCGCTTTACAATTAAAGGCACAATTAAGTTGAGGACTTTTTCAGTTGAAAGGCAATCCTTAGAGGTCATGTGATATCATGTGGTTTAGACTTTAACCTACACTAGCCATATTAAAACGGTTTACCGGATTCTCATGAATCTAAAAATGTTTTCAGTTTCGTTTCAGAAATAGTTTGTTTAAGTTCCACAAGTGTTTCCCATAAAACACTTCAAGTTATCAAAGAGGTGCGTGGCACTCATAAGGTTTCAAGTTCATAAAAGAGGTGCATAGCACTCATAAGGTTATCAGCATTGTTTTCCATTAAGTTCTTCAGTGTGTCCCAAACGGGCTCACAGTAAACGGGTTAGTGACACTCACCTTTGGTTGCACTGCTACACTTGCTAAATAATCCAAGTATGATTGCTAACGAAGACCTAGTAATCACATTAAGGTCTTAAGTATTAGTTTTGTGTCTACTCTTTAACTTACGTCATTATGGCCCATAACATAGCACGTTGGAACTATGACACGACATACCGACACACGACACCGATGGTTGATCATAAACGAGGGTTCATATAACTCAGAAATCAAAGCATGTTTCATTATTGCAAAATCATGTAAGTCATGGCATAACATTCAAATAAGTTGCACAAGTCTGGGTTTTGGTCTGGCACAGTTTCGCTACACAGTTTCGCTATATGCGCGGGCAGCACTTTCGCTAGGGAATACCCGGTGACACAGTTTCGCTAGCTAGTTTCGCTCGAAACTGATGACACAGTTTCGCTAGCATAGATTCGCTCGAAACTGGTTTGAACTTTCATTCAGGAGTCCATGGTTGTTTCGCTCGGTAGTTTCGTTCGAGCAGGTATACTTAGTTTTCACGGCGACACTATAGTTTCTCTGTATAGTGTCGCTGGATGAATATTAACACAGTTTCGCTGTATAGTTTCGCCCAGAGAACACACAGTTTCGCTAAACGCAGAAAACTCGTTTTTAAGACCAAAAATCAATCTAACAGCTTCCATACTTCATGTAATTCATTATCTAGCATGCATAAACATTTACCAACATTAAACAAGCAAATCTAACACCCTAAACATGAGTTTTCACCATCAAATCACCAAGAACACTTTTTAAGCACAAAATGACCTAACTAGCATACATCTTCATTATGGCATGATTTTACACGTAAAGTTGCAGACTTTATGTTAGATCTAACATTCCTAAGCATCATACTAGAAGATCAAACAACTCTATGAAGGTTTGGTCATGCTTTTTAAGAAAACACATAGAATATGCATGAAAAATGGTTTTGGGGACTCACGGTTTGATCTTCAAGCTCGATGGATGATGGTTCGAGGCTGAGATCCGGTGGTTCACAGCTGATGGCGGTTTAGAGAAAGAGAGAATGGGAGTGTGTGTGTGTGTTTTGAAGATAATGTAGGTAAATGAAAGAATTAGGGTTTTGGGGACTTTATATAATATATAGATCAGGTGCTAGTTTCGCTGGCAGTTTCGCTGGCCAAGCGAAACTAGCTCTGAATGCATGTAAATCGAAAGTTTAGCTACCGAGCGAATCTACAGTTTCGCTCGGTAGTTTCGCTGGCAACCAAAAGGGGCCAATTTACATTCTAAGCAAGATAAGCACGATTCATGAATTTGTCATGCTATTAATAATACTAAATCATGCGTTTAAATCACATTGCACATAATGACCATAAATAAATGAACACATAACACAAGTGGTCGGGTTCAGTGATCAACCAAAGGTCGTGGACGTATTCGGCCTAGTTAAGCATTAGTTACTAAGTTAACACTTATAACGTAACTAACGGAGATTGTCTAACGGAAGTTAACCTTGAAATTCTCGGGTGTCACATATTCTATGACCTGGTTATTTGGTATGAATTTGCTTATATTATGGTCTGCTCTACCACTTCTACCATAATTATTAAATGTTATGATCATATTATTTCATGAGTTAACAAGTTCTATTATGACTTGGCTATACCACTTTTTCCATACATATTGAATTGCATGGAAATATGATATCATCAAACTGATTTCCTCGGGTAGAACCACTTTTGCTCCAACTAATGAATATTACTTTCATATGATCAAATCTGGCTGATTTTTTGCCATCTATATACAAATTTAATCAATAGAATGTTGATATGTGTATGCCATACGACTCAAAATTCATGAAACACACTTTTTACATACACCATAATCTAGACAAATGGTTATTGTAGATACGCAGATAGAACAAAATTATGTGTTCTATGTTATGTTAACATTATTCAATTGTTTCAAATTAAAATAAATTAAATTGTTAAACTTACAAAAATATACGATAGAATGTATTCTCAGGTTATGCTTACATTATTCAATTGTTCAACTTACAAAAATTTCAAAAAAAAATAACAATAATTCAAAGTATGATAAGTTTATATTAACAGTATATACAGTAAACTGTTACATCTAATGATAAATTGAGACCAATATTATACACTCCCTGTTTTATTTTAAAGAGTAAAACAAATTAAAAGACAATAATAATTTAGTGCTTAAAATCTACAATAAAATAATAACAAACATTAAACTTTTTGCACACACTTACCACATTTGTAAACTAGATGATTTGAAAACTTAAATTCAAAATATTCATACTTATTTTTAGATGTTATTTGTTTAGGTTTACAAATTATTATACATTTAAATCATACCTTGGTTACTGATGCTATATTTAAAAGGTTCTTATTATCTCTACATAATATGCGCAAATCAGTTTCCTTCATTCCAAATTTAACAATAATAATAATAAACAATAAACTTTTTGCACACACTTACCACATTTGTAAACTAGATGATTTGAAAAATTAAATTCAAAATATTCATACTTATTTTTAGATGATATTTGTTATTATTATAAATTATTATACATTTAACCTATTTTTGGTTACTGATGCTATATTTAAAAGGTTCATATTATCTCTACATAATATGCGCAAATCAGTTTCCTTCATTCCAAATTTAAAATTTCTTATTAATCAAGCAAAAATACTTCCCTCGAATAACTCAATTAATATCTATATATACCCTTCCCCGTTCCTTCTCATACTCACCCAAATTCAAGAAATAAGCACAAAGTAGCAGCATTTTGGTATGGCTCAACTACAGTTACAGAGGTTGATAACTTTAGTGAGTTGGACATCAAAAACCCCGATCATTTCTTGATCGTGAGGGTTTTAAAGACATGGAGGCGTGCTTAGTTTAACAATCCTTCCAGGACATACTCTATTGAGATGATTCTCCTTGACCAGGAGGTATGTTATAATTAGATCATTTCATTTCTTATACTTATTTGATATTAATCATAACTCTTTTCTTTTACTTTTATAGGACAATCGAATTACTGCTTCATGCCTATCAAGGTTTTTAGGCCTTCTTCAAAATTTCTTTGTTGAACAAAATGTTTTATGTATTCAAAAACCTATTCTTGGCGAAAATACTGGAAATTGGAGGTTCATAGACCACCCATTGAAGGTGTGTTTTAACTCTGATAGTGTTTTATCAATTGCTGACAAATGGAGTGGTACGGAGCATGGTTTTTCGTTCGTTGACTTCGAACGGATTACAAAACACAAGGTCTCCAAGGTTGTAAGCATTGGTATGTAGTTCGAGAATGAATCATGCTTTACATTCGATATTAGTTATACATATCATTTCATTATCTAAATTCTCTTTTCTTTACCTTTTTATTTAGATATCATTGGTGAGGTTGTTTGGTCATCTGCGAAGAGTCATTTCAAAACTACTACAAATCAAGACTCTAAGAAGATTACAGTGAAGCTTCAGGATCTGAGGTATCATGCAAATAATTTACTATCAATACATCTCCTCTTACTAACTATATCTTAATTGAAAATAAAGATTAACTTATTAACCTATTTCAGTGGTATGAAGATTTTTGTCACTTTGTTTGATCAATATTGTGATCAGATGTGTCAGTATATAACTGAACATGTTGAGATGACTCATTTCCCAGTCATATTGCAGTTTGGCAAGTTTTCTGTGTATAAAGGTATGTACTTTTTGGATTTAAGTATGTTGCATAAAGTAGTTTAAATCTTAACTTCTGTTTCTGATTGAAAACAGGGAGGTATTCGGTAAGTAATGCTTACGATGGAAGCCTACTTTTCATCAACACTGATGATGTCAAAGAAATTGCTTCTTTTAGAGATAGGTAACACAGACTATTACTATTTATATTGTTTATCATTTTTTATAAAGTTTATCGTCTAAAAAAAATATATCGTTCCATGACAGCTTTACTACAATTTTTGAGGGTCAGACATCTGCTTCATTTTCATCTATATCAAAATCTATGCACTACAGTTTGGAGTCTGGCTTCCTGACCATCACTGATTTTTGTAACACTGCAGAAGTTGACTCTGTTACAGAGGTATCTATATATATTATTTGTTTGTATATAATGTAAGATTATGTTACATACATTTGGTTTGACAAATTCATTTTCTTCTTAGGCAAAGGATTTGATTGTTATGGGTACCATCAAGTTCATCGACCCTAAATGGTATTATATGGCGTGTAATTGGTGCATGATGAAGGTGGAGAAGAGCGATAATGGTGCTGAAGTCATCTATTCATGCACAAGTGAAGAATGCATTAAAGAGAAAAGGGTTATTGATGCTTTCCCAAGGTTTGTAATATACATGTTATCACATAATCTCTTTCAACACATATTTATCTTAGTTAAAAATATTATATCTGTATATTTTATGTCACTTTTGTAATAATATTTGAACAGGTTCAAGATAATGTTAAAGGTTCAGGACCAGACTGGAACGGTTGACCTTATAATGTTCGAGGGAGGTGCTAAGCAGGTCATCAAAAAAACAGCTACTGACATATTAGGCTCCCCTCCCCCCTCAAAGGTATGTTGTTTTCCAACTCATACTTATACATTTTATAAATGTTGTTTAATAACAACTAAAGACCATGGTTAGAGTAAATATGTTGAAACAGATTATCTATATATTCCAGGTTACGACATCCTTTTTTATACAATTTTTTTCTTACTTTAAATTATTTTTCAATTAAGATACATTAATTATATATATGTATATGCTTATTTTTTTCTAAATGTTCATTAACAACATTTGTTTCTACGTAGACCGCTGCCATTGTTGAAGTCCTTCCTCAAGAACTTCAGGAGTTGATTGACCGTAAATTCGCCATCAAAATCAACGTCAAAACCTTTAGCATCACTAACCGCTACAGGACCTATACGATAGCGAAGATTACCGATAATCCTGTCATTATGAGGTCATTGGATAATAAACACAACTCTGAGCAGGTAAATTTTACATCATATTACGTTTCGATAACATCAATATCTAATACCATCAAATTACTAATCTTTAATTATTTTTGTGTTTTTTAGGTTTTAAGTCTTGAGGGTAGTGACACAACCGTTAAGGTATAATTTATATTTTGTTATATCTTGGAATAAAATGTGAATTATAATAACTGAAACATTAATTCTAATGACTCCACATATTTCAGATCACACTTTTAAAGTCTTCTTCAGTAACTATATATATTATAAATTGTATGTCAATAACTATATATATATTATAAATTGGTCGTTTGTTTTTCATTTATTAATAAACACTAATTCTTATTCGTATTTCAGGATTGTATGGCCTTTTCTGAAAATAATGGCACACCCGAGTCTGTTGGTAATGCTCTCAAGGTGATTGACAGTGAGAAAGATTACGAGGGTGTGAAGCGCAACCTGTCGGACATTTATGATGTTGACGATTTGTCAATCACAAACTCAGCTAAAAGTAGGTCCACCTCATCAGGAAAGTGTTCCACATCGTGCTCTGAAGGTGAGGAACAACTGCAGGTGAAGCTTATCACACCAAAAGTGGAGAAATGAAGTCATGAACCAACCGTTTCGAGGAGCTGTTTTTTATTTTTATTTATAAAATAATGTTTCTGTCTTCGTTCTGTTTCTAAGCCTTTTCCAAGGTTGAACATGTTTCATCTTTTCATGTTGTTACCAATCTTAACATTGGTTGTCAAGTGACAATGCTTATTTGGTGGTTAATAATTTAAGTATTATTATTACTATTGATGTTTGCTTCTACATGCATCATTTTTGTTGCAGACATATTACTTTTACTAAATTGTAGTAGCTGAGTTTTGTTTTCAAACGCCTCAATTTCAGCAATATATGGGTTGGCTATTTACTAATATGTAGTAGTTCGGTTTATTACATGTAACCTTTGGTTGCCTTTGACCCACCTAACTTATTTTAGTTAATATCTAAAAATAAACTCTTATTAAATCCTAAAAAGTAACTAGAATTTTTTATTTTTTACACATGCTATAATTTTTTAAAAATTGATTATTATTTCCAATACTAATAACGTAATTAAAATATGGAAATTTTACTATACATTTAGGCATTTCTATTATTTTACTTATACTAATAACGTAATTTCTATACATTTTACTTTTACTAAAATATGGTAGCTGAGTTTTGTGGCCAAATACCTCATTTTCAGCAATATATGGGTTGGGTATTTACTAATATGTAGTAGCTGGCTTTATTACATGTAAAGTTTGGTTGCCTTTTTGTTATAACACTTTCGAACCTACCTAACTTATTTTAGTTAATACCTAAAAAAATGTAATTAAAATTTGACTAACTAAAAGTCTAAAACTAAATATTATGAAAATTTATAGTAAAATGTTTTGTCATAAACAACTATCCGAAAATATGACAATTTCCTAATATTATGAAATTTTAAAACTAAAACTACCAAAATGATATTCCGATTTCTCTAACTAAAAGTCTAAAACTCAAAAATTACTCGGAATATTCAGAGTTCTTGCCACCTAATTCATCTTTCAATATTTGACTATTATTTCCTTTCCTAAAAATCTGATTAAGTTTATTTCCAATCTTTAATTATTTTATACACTTTCCTAAAATTACGAAGATTTAAATCCTAAATTTGGAAGTAAAAATCAATAATTTGTGGGAATATTTCAAAACTTTACGCATTACTATATCAGTTATATTTGACATTTTTTTTCAAACAATCAAATTTCCCACCACTCTTGAAATTTTTACAAAATCTAAACATTGCCACTAATTTAGCTTCCAATTAGGGGAAATTACCAATCATTACCTATTTCTTCCTATAAATTTCGTTCATTCTCATTATTCCATCTTTCACTCAACAACCATCTTCCAACTTACATTCTTTCACTACATACATACAACACAATGAGAAACATAATTCTTCTCTCTTAATTCTTCCTCTTTTGACTGAACAGATTCATCATTAAGCCAGATAAGTATTCATTCTTCATTTGATGGTATGTCGTTTAAAACGTCTTATGTTAATTGTATTTAACTATATTTCTTGGAATTTCACAACAAAGAGGATATGGGTTTAAATGTTAACTTCTGATTATTACTTCATAAAAGAATATGTGCATGCGAAATCAATTGATATGTGCATGCGAAATCAATTTATCAATTAGATAGAAATTCAAAGATGATATTAACTGATCTGATTAATGGCGATTAAAGGTCAATTCATGAGTAATTCTGTTCAAAACGTCTTAGGTTCATTGTCTTAACTATAATTTTTATTTTTATAGGATTTTATTTACATATATAAGTATGTGTAAATATGTATTCACCTACATACGTATAATTTTATTTATATACGTATTTAAAGTCTGTATTCTCTAATTCTCTAAATGATTTTTATAGGACACATATATTTTCTTAATACATATCATCTTCACAACATATAAAGTCTCTACATATTTTATTGCAAACATTTTCTAAATGTTTACAAATATCATAAGTTCAAATACGTGTCCATTAATATGACATGTGTATAATTCCTATACAAATTAATTGCTATTTCATTTAGATAGTAAATGTTTGGTGGAATACGTGTCCATTAATATGACCATTAATCAGATCAGATATATAATTCCTTACAAATTAATTACTGTTACATTTAGATAGTAAATTGAAGTCAACAGAATTGAGACATTTCGACTATTATGAGTGTTTATTTTCAATTCTTCAATTGTTTTACACTTAACTACCCTATTTATGTTATCTTTCTTTAAAACAGTTTGATGGATAACAAAGAAGTATATAGACAAAATCGTATGGCTAGAAAAATATTTCTAGCGGAAAAAAAACATAAAAGAATATGTACATCATTTGATAGTCAAGCACAGTCATCATCAGGTAAGTTTACTTTTTTTATCTTCCTATATTCACTGTTACGGTATAATAACAAATCTTTTGCTACATGTTAAATAATTATATAATATTTCATATCTTCACAGCGAATTCACTAATAGATTATTATATTTTATCTTATTAGTTCTTATGCCTTCTGTTAACCAAGTCAAAGAAAATTTGAACCAACACTTGATGTCCTCCACAAGAGACAACGCTTCTACGATATTATCATCTACTGTTTGCAACAGAATTCCATTTACCGATATTTCAAACGGTTAGTTTTAAATAACTTATTATTTAAATCATCCTCATTTTTCTGTACTTATAATTTTATTGTTATTAGGTTTTAGAGTTAATATCAATAATACAAAGAAAAACCCGGAGAAAGTCCTTAATTCAAAACCGAAACGTGCAACGTGGAGATCCACATTAAGTTACCCTACCAAGTTTACATCACAACCCACTCCTTCAAAGTTTGTTTTAAACGGTTCGTTAATTTACTAATCAATATATATTAATTAATCTATATTTAACTAACACAATCCATTTTATTAAATAAATTTTCACATCAATAAACTGTTCGCATTCATAACATTATATAATTTTCATATCTACAAATTAGCACTTAGCCATCTTTTATTAAGATTATTTATCTAATTTTCTTCCTTCATTTCTAATGACAACTTTTATGTTCAATCGTATGATAAGGTTTGAGTTTAGACGGCACTCAATTTTCAAGAAATACAACTACGAGCAGCCTATGTCTGGAATAACAAATGGTAATTTAATTGCACAATTTCTTCTAAATAGAAGACCATATTTCATTATATATTACAAGTAATATTTTTACCCATATATATACATATATATCTATACTATTTAATGTTTACCCGTTCTTTCTTTTAGAAATACCTGTTTCAAAAGTGTGTACACCATCCTCAAGTAGTGGACGAATTCCTCCCTTTCGCAACACATTCTCTTCCAACAGATCCACATTAACTCATTCATGTTCTAATTCTACAGTTTCAAAAAGGACCAATTCATTAAAAAGGAAGAATTATAACATCGAACCTATTCCCATGTCTTCTTTGATGTCTGATAATGTTCAAAATGTTCAACGAGTACATAGAGATATGTTCGTCGGAACATCTAAAGGTAATCACTATAAAACTTTGATAACTGTCTATTATAGATTAAAATTCAATCATATATTGTTTTTTCTAATTTTTGTAAATTAATATTTAGCAGATTATCTTGATAACGGTGACCAAGTTATTGTCTGTGACATTTGTAAAGCAAAATTATGGAAGGATGAGGCTTTGTTGGGCAGAAAAAATCAAATGGGCAAGAGCTATTTTTTATGCTGTGGATATGAAAAAGTAGAGCTTCTAGATTTGAGTGAACCGGAAGAGAGTTACAAACAATTATTTTCAGATGTTGATCAAAAGAGCAAATATTTTTTGAAGAACATTCGACGATTAAATTCAATGTTTTCGTTCACTTCAATGGGTGGAAAAATTGATAAGTCAATCAACAACGGTACAACTCTTTTCGTATTCAGACTAAGTGGCCAAAACTATCATTGCATTGGAACTTTATTGCCTAAGGATGGAGATAAGCCAAAATTTTCTCAACTATACATCTATGATACAGAGAACGAGGTTGCTAATAGACAAGGTGTTTTCCGGTATGCCAAATTTTATTTCCGAACTAAATAAATTTTTTTCACTAATCTTCAATTATATATATCTATTTTAGATTTTGTATTATTAATTTTTCAAATTTGTTATTGTATAACATTAGATCGGAGCAATCATCTGAGATTATTGACCATCGACTTATCAAACAATTTAAAGGCATGTTGGATACATTTAATCCTTTTGTCAAATGTTATAGAATGGCTAGAGATCGTCTAGCAAATGATCCTAGAACCGATCTTAAGCTACGTATAATTGGGAAAAGAGACAAAGATGGAAGGACCTACAACCTTCCGACTGCATCTGAAGTTGTTGTTCTTATTGTTGGAGACATTTCTAACCTCATCGATCATCGTGATATAGTTGTCACCTCTCATTCCGGATCTTTAAAACGTATAAGTGAATTGCATGTATCATATCTTCCTCTTCATTATCCACTCCTTTTCCCTAATGGTGATGATGGTTATAGGGTTGATATTCCTCACCGAAATCTTAATCTACTTGATGATAATGTAAAGAGAAGATGCACAATGAGGGAATTCTTTTCTTACAGAATCCAAGATAGAGTAGGAAAGTTCTCATTGATTCTTAATTCACGAAGACTCTATCAACAATTTTTGGTTGATGCATACACCATGATTGAGAGTGAACGACTTGGTTATATACGAAAGAAGCAAGGAAATCTTAGAAGTGAGTGTGTTGAAAACCTTCAAACAGCAAGGAATGAAGGTAACACTAATTTGAAGCAAATTGGGCAACGTGTTATTTTACCATCATCTTTCACTGGCGGGCCCCGTTTCATGATGTAGAATTTTTTAGATGCGATGGCTATATGTAAATGGTATGGATATTCTGAATTGTTTATAACCATTACATGCAATCCGAAATGGCCTGAGATTATGAGATGTCTAAACGACACAACTATATCGCCTAACGATCGTCCTGACATTTTATGTCGCCTGTTTAAAATGAAGCTTGAATCACTTATCAAAGATTTGAAAGAAAAATCAATATTCGGCAAGGTTCAAGCAGGTAACTTCATTTTTTAATCCTTGATATTTATACTTCTTTACCTTATAAACTTCATTTAAGGTAAAGAAGTATAAATTTATAAAGTACATGCTTTTCGTTATTTTTAGTTTACTTATTTTTTATTGTTATTTTTTATTTTTAGTTTACTTATTTTTGATGTTATTTACAGTTGTTTATACAATAGAATTCCAAAAGCGAGGATTGCCACATGCTCATATCTGCCTATTTATGCACACCGCTTATAAATTACCAACACCAGAACATATTGACCGCTTCATATCTGCTGAGATACCTAACCGGAAAGAAGATCCTGAATTGTACACATTGGTGACAAAATTTATGATACATGGACCATGTGGAAATCATAATAAAAAATCTCCATGCATGGTTAATGGAAAATGCTCAAAAGATTTCCCAAACAAATTCCGTGAATTAACGTCAACAGATCCAGATGGCTTTCCTCTATATAGGAGACGGAGTGGTGGTCCAACTTTTTGGAAATCTGGTGCCAAAATTGATTCAAGATATGTTGTGCCTTACAACTCATTTTTGCTGAAGAAATATCAGGCACATATAAACGTTGAGTGGTGCAACCAGGGCAATGCTATAAAATATATTTTCAAGTATATCAATAAAGGCCCTGATAGAACTACTTTGTCTTTAGACAATCCTGAGGCTGGAGACCAACCGGTGAAAGTTGTTGATGAGATTGAAAAATACTATGACTGCAGATATATATCGGCATGCGAGGCATCTTGGCGTATATATTCCAATGAAGTTCACTACAGATATCCTTCTGTAATGAGACTTCCTTTTCATATGCCTGGTCATCAACAAGTTGTATTCGATGGAGACGATGATATCGAAGATGTTCTTAGTAAACCATCTGTTTCATCTTCAATGTTCCTCTCTTGGATGAAATGTAATGAAGTTTACCCAGAGGCAAGGAATCTTAACTATGTTCAGTTCCCAACAAAATTTGTTTGGAAATCAACTGAAAGATGCTGGAAACCAAGGAAGCAAGGAAAATCTATAGGAAGAATACATGTTGTGTCCCCTGCTCTTGGTGAAGCATATTATTTGAGAATTCTTCTCAATAAGGTAAAAGGACCAACATGCTTTGAAGATATTAAAACCGTAAACGGAGTTCAGCATCCTACTTTTAGAGATGCTTGCTACGCACTTGGTCTTCTTGACGACGACAGTGAGTATAACGAGGCTATTAAAGAGGCAAGTCATTCTGGCACGGGTCACTACTTAAGAACTTTATTTGCCACCGTGTTATGGTGTAATACTTTGTCTAGGCCGGAACATGTATGGGATAAATCATGGTTAACGTTGTCAGATGGAACTGAGTACCAACGTCAGAGAAATTCCAATACTAACGGTAATATTGATGAAATATTGTTTTTATTTAATTTAATTTATTTATATTTAAAAATATATTTACATATTGTTTTTGTAGGATCCTCAACCGAAGATGATGAATTGAAAAATCTTACGTTAATTGAAATAGAGAAGATACTATTGCCTAACAACTCCACGTTACTTAATTTCACATCCATGCCGTTTCCTGACTATGATGTTGCGATTGTGTCAAACAACGCATTGATCAGCGAAGAACGTTCATATGACAAAGAATGTCTCAACGCTGAATTTCAAGAACTTTTTGTCAAGCTCACGGATGAACAGCGATCCATATTCGATGAAATAATTTCTGCAGTTGAGGCTCGCAATGGTGGTGTTTTCTTTGTTTACGGATATGGTGGAACAGGAAAAACATTTCTATGGAACACGTTATCCGCCTCCATAAGATCAAAAGGTCAGATCGTTTTAAATGTCGCTTCAAGTGGTATAGCATCTTTGTTACTGCCTGGAGGTAGAACAGCACACTCAAGATTTCGTATACCTATAAGTATCACAAAGATTCAATTTGTAAACTCAAGGCAGACAGTGATGCAGCAAACTTATTGAAGGAAACCAGATTGATCATATGGGACGAAGCTCCAATGACGAATAAACATTTCTTCGAAGCGCTTGATAGGACCTTGAATGACATACTAACTACTCAGTCAGAATCAAACGAGAAATCTTTTTTCGGAGGTAAAGTAGTTGTCTTCGGATGTGATTTAGACAATGCCTTCCAGTTATACAAGGTGGAACAGATCAAGACATTGTTAACTCTTTCTTAAGTTCATCATATATATGGGATAATTGCAAAGTTTTGAAGTTGACAAAAAACATGAGGCTGACACATGGCAGCCAATCATCCGATGCTGAGAGTATTAAGGAGTTTTCTGAATGGCTTCTACAATTAGGAGAAGGCAGACTTGGTGTACAAAATGATGGTCAGGCAGTCATAACAATTCCAGATTATATACTTATTCAAGATTCACCCGATCCTCTTCAAGATCTCATTCAGTTTGCATATCCGTCTAATCTTCAAAATTTCAATGATCCAGCATATTGGAAGGAAAGAGCCATCCTTGCACCAACCAATGAAGTGGTTCATGATATTAATGATAGGTTGCTATCTGTCCTTCCAGGCGATGAAAAAGAGTATTTCAGCTCCAATTCTCTATGTCAAACAGAGCATGTTGAAGACAGTTTTAATCCAAACATGTATTCACCTGATTTTCTCAATGGATTAGAATTTTCAGGCTTGCCACCCCACAGATTAGTGCTAAAAGTGGGTGCGCCTGTTATGCTTCTAAGAAATTTTGATCAAAAGAATGGCCTTTGTAATGGTACAAGGCTTCAAATTGTTTCTCTTGGAAGGCATGTGATAGAGGCAGAGGTAATATCAGGAAGTAATATCGGTTTTCGTACATTTCTTCCAAGGATCTCAATGTCACCTTCAGATAAAAAGATACCGTTTAAATTCCAAAGCAGACAATTTCCAATAGCGATATGCTTTGGAATGAAAATTAATAAAAGTCAAGGACAATCACTATCAAAGGTTGGTCTCTATCTGAAGAATCCATGTTTTAGCCATGGACAACTATATGTTGCCTTATCAAGAGTGAAGAGTAGGTCTGGGTTGAAACTTCTCATTTTAGATGAAGATGGAAGAGTCACAAACGAGACGCTAAATGTCGTCTACAAATCTGTATTTTCCAATATGTAGTTCTAAAACATTTTCTGTATTATATAGATGCAATGGAATTATGATTCTTACTATAATATTTTATGTACTTAACAAGTTTTTTAAAACACAGCCATGCGATGCACGGGTATCAAAGACTAGTATATATTATATTATTATTAATATTATTAATTATTAATATAACATTTTCGGATGACGCGTGTACACTGAAGAGGAACTATTCAGGCCAAATGTTTTTATCTGATTTGACATGTTGGGCGATGGGTCTTTTTAATTGGGTGAGACACGTCTGTCTCTCTTCTTAAATCCAATAGAGGTTGTTTACCTTCAGACGGTTTGATGTGTTCGTCAAGTATTTCCTCAAATTCTCAGTCGTCTCCGATTCACAGCCTCTGGAAACAATGCTTAAATGTCGGAAAAGAGACAGAGAGCTTCGCATCCCGGCCAGATTCTGGCGACCTTCTATTCTGGCGACGACAGCAGCAGCTCCGGCGAGCTTGGCCTTCGGCATCCCTTCCTCCGAGGATCATGATGAAGGCTGCAGAAGCGGCGAACGGTCGCCATCCGGAAACCCCAGGGGCGGCACCACTGTTTCTTTAAGGTTGTTGTTGCTAAGCCGGCGGCGGCGCTGCTGTCGCAGCCTTTGACGGCGACGACGACCCTCCCAGTCGCACCTCTTGCTCCTGTTCATTGTTCTTCACCCACCAATTTCACTCGAGGTTAGTTTTCTTACTGATTAAGTCCCCCTTCGTGTATTATGTGAATCATAAATTTCAAATTAGGTAAAACTAGGTGTATGTTTTCAATTCAGGGGTGGAAATCTGTCACACTTCAATTTTAGGGTTTTAAATGGATGGTTACAACAACATTGTCGGCAGTTTACTTCCTCTTCTCTGTGGGTTTGCAACCTCTTAATTCATAGGCGAACGATGTAATTTGCTTAAATTAAGTTTTTTATTTGAGAGGAGTTGGTGCCCTAGATGTTGACTCTGGTTGAAATAGTGAAAGGGATAAAAACTAATTGGCTATTTTTTCAGATTTATAACAAAATTGCAAAGGCGAATATACGGTCGTGCAATAGATTCGGCTACTCGCCCCTTACATGAGGAAAAAGATGTCCAACCTGCTACAAACCTTCTTGGGAACTCTTTGTCTTTATTGTAATAAAGTTTCCTAAATTATGTGCATTCTTTTTAATCTAATGTCATGAGATGTCACATTTAGCTCATTTAGCACATTGAACTATTTTTTTGTGTGGTTAAGAAGTTATGGTATTTGTCAAATTATTTTGAAGAAAATGTATTTTATCCAACATCTGGTCTGAAATTTGACATGTATGATTTAATTTATGCAGGTTGCAGGGACTGTACTCATCATAGAATTCCAGGGGAGTTCAAAAGCAGAAGCACGGAAGAGTGTTATGTAGGCTACACATACTGTTATGTATCAAGATTTTAATTTATTTGTGTTTCAATTCCACTTCATTCTATTTAATCTAAATAAGCTCTTTCAAACTATCTAATCTGCATTGAACTAAGTGCGAGCTATACTTATAACAAAGATTACTTTTGTGTTCAAGGTTGTTTGATATACCTGCTCCAGGAGTTGTTCACTTCGGTTGTCTTCCCACACGACATATAGGTAGAGTATTAGATAATAGTTAAATTATATAATTTCATTTATTGTTGTATTTAGTGGCTTTTAATATTTGGTGTATATATTTGTATTCCCCATTAAGAATAGATATCGATTCATTCAAACTCATCCTGTATGGTATAGAGCCTTTCTCTTTTCTCGTTCCCTTCCATCCCTCCCTCTGCCCTAATTCCGCCGCTCCTCATGGCCTCCTCATCCGACAACAACGTCGTTTCTATGGCTACAGCACTTCACATGATCAACCTCAAGCTTTCTGCATCTATCTCATGTGGAAAGCTCAGATGGAGTCGATTCTTGGTTCGCAGAACCTGCTGGCCCACATCGACGGCACCTCTAACATGCCACCAGCCCTCACTTCATCCTCCGATGGCAAGGATGTTCCTAATCCGGCTCATGATGCCTGGGTTAAAGCTGATAACAATGCGGTTCTGCTTCTCCAAACCTCTCTCTCCGAAGAGGCCTTTGCTGAAATCCTTAGCCTCACTTCGGCTCGACAGATCTGGACTACCCTGGCTGCAACTTACAGCAATGACTCGGTTGAAAGAGTCCAGAATCTCAAAGATCAACTGCGCAGAGCCGTCAAAGGTACTAAGTCTGTGACCGAATTTGGAAGGCAGATCAAAGCTTTGTGTGATCAGTTACATGCTGTTGGTCACCCGGTTTCCGAAATTGACAAGGTCTACTGGTTCCTATATGGTCTCGGTCCTTCTTTTGCCACATTCTCGACAGCCGTTCGTCAATCCCGTCCGAGTCCCAGTTTTCGCGAACTTGTTGCTCAGGCCGAGGGTCATGAAACCTTCCTCAACAACTTGCACGGTAATAATCCTGCCCCTGTTGCCTTTAATGCTCAGTCCTCTAATGTTTAGGTAACAATAACCGGGGTCATCGTACCCGTAACAACAATAACTCTTATCTGGGAAATCGTGGTGGAAATCGGGGTAACCGTGGTGGTCGAAATGGTAGAAATTATAATCGTGAACCCAAATGTCCCTTATGTCAAAAGTTTGGACACTACAAAGATGATTGCCCAACTCATACTGTCACTCTCAAACCTACGACAGAAGCCAACTTAGTCCATGCTTTTCAAGGGCAATGTAATTATGCTATTAGCTATTCTGTTGATTCTTTTCCAAACAGGAACCACCGATTTACAAATTTTATTAACCACAGAATTTAGTGAGCGGCGCCAAATCTTTCTATGGATTGCTAATGTGAACTCTCCCGATTGGTATGTGGATTCGGGGGCCACCGCGCATATGACTCTCAACCCAGAAAACATTTCAAACCCGTCCTCGTACACAGGTAATGTTAAAGTGACTATTGCTAATGGCTCGAACCTTCCGATCACGCATTCGGGTTCAGCTTCTATTCAACCCAATATTTCTCTTTGTGATGTTCTTGTTATTCCATCTCTTAAAAAGAATTTATTGTCAATTAGCAAGCTCACTTATGACCATAACCTTGATGTTTTATTTTCTCGAAATTTCTTTACCATTCAGGACCGGGACACACATAAGATTCTTGCTAAAGGTACATGTGAAGATGGGTTGTACGTGCTTCGAGGGGGACATCAAGCCTTTATGACTACTACTATTAATAATAATAATAATAAAGCGTCCTTTGAGACGTGGCATTGTCGTCTTGGACATGTGTCTTTTGAAACAATTTCGTTTTTACAACGACTTGGTTGTTTGAATGTTACATCTTTGTTACCTAAACCTGTTTTATGTTCTGCATGTCAACTATCTAAAGCGAGTCGATTGCCGTTTGAATTAAACACAAAAAGGGCGTTAGGCACTCTCGATTTGGTTCATTGTGACCTATGGGGTCCGGCTCCTGTTACCTCGGTTGAAGGATATCGGTATTATGTCATATTTATTGATGATTTCTCAAGATTCACTTGGTTTTATCCCCTTAAAAGCAAATCCGAATTTTTGGTTGTCTTACCGGTGTTTTTAAATTTTATTCAAACTCAATTCTCCAAGAAACTTAAGATCTTCCAAAGTGATGGAGGTACGGAATTTGTTAATCACACCGTTAAGAAAACCTTTGAAAATAATGGCACTTTTCATCAACTCTCATGCCCATATACACCCCAACAAAACGGGCGAGCGGAACGTAAACATAGGCACCTTGTTGAAACAGGATTGGCTATGCTTCTCAACGCTCAGATTCCGGCCTCATATTGGGTGGATGCTTTCAGTTCTGCCACTTATATTATTAACCGATTGCCGACAAAAGTGCTCAATAAAAAATCACCATTTGAAGTGTTGTTCTTACAACCTCCCCGGTATGACAACTTTAAAACTTATGGGTGCCAAGTTTTTCCTTATCTACGGGACTACTCGGAACATAAACTAGCACCTCGAAGCATTCCGTGTGTGTTCATTGGCTATTGTGCTAAGTATAAAGGGTATAAATGTCTTGACCCGTCAACATCACGGATATATGTCACACGTCATGCCCGATTCAATGAAGCGGTTTTTCCGTTTAAAGGTGACAAAACTGTAGAGAATTTATCTACATTTGAGGTGACTAATTTCTTGGAGGAGAATACCGATTTAACCACCACCAATATAAGTGGTCCTCAACAACCTGCTCCAAATTTGGCTACTAATAAAACTCCAGTTTGTGCTACGTGCTTAAGCCCTTCGTCAAATGGGCCTACCCAAATGGATGATGGGCCACGTCATGATGAGCCACCCACTTCTCCTATTCCCATTAACTCTGAGCTGACCCATAGTAGTGCTTCCACTACTTCGCAATCTGCTACAGAAGCTCCAAATAATTCGGTCAGCAGCAGTTCCAGTTCTATAGAACAACAAATCGGTCACCCGATGGTCACACGTGCCAAAGCCGGTATCTTCAAACCTCGTCATCAATTAAATCTGGCGCAATTAAATTCTCACCCACTCTATTTTGCTCTGCTAGCACACCATGATCCTAAAACCTTTAAGCAAGCTAGTAAAAATCCAAAATGGGTTCAGGCGATGAATGAGGAGTTAGATGCTCTGGCTAAAAATGGAACTTGGGATTTAGTTCCTCGCCCCATATCTCAAAACGTGGTTGGCTCAAAATGGCTTTTTCGAACAAAATACAAAGCCAATGGGAAAATTGACAAATACAAAGCTCGTTTAGTTGCTCGTGGCTTCACTCAAGTTCCAGGTGTTGACTTCCGCCACACGTTCAGCCCTGTTGTCAAAGCAGCTACATATTCGCATCGTGCTATCTCTTGCCGTGATAAATAAGTGGAAGATGCATCAACTTGATGTTAAAAATGCTTTTTTAAACGGCCACTTAAGTGAAACCATATTCATGGAGCAACCCCCAGGATTTGAGCACCCCCATTTTCCAGATCATGTTTGCAAACTAAAGAAGGCCTTATATGGTCTTAAACAGGCACCACGTGCGTGGTTTCAGCGATTGAGCAACTTCTTGCTTTCAAACGGATTTACCTGCAGCAAAACTGATACGTCATTATTCATTTTCAAAAGAGATGTGTGTATTCTATATCTCCTTGTCTATGTTGATGACTTAATTCTCACAGGGGATCAAGAGCATGTGATGCAAAAATTTATCTCCAAACTAAATCATGAATTCGCCATCAAAGATCTAGGATACTTAAGCTACTTTCTGGGCCTGGAAGTAATTCAAACACATGATGGTCTCTTTCTTAGTCAAGCAAAGTATGCTCACGATATTTTGGAGAAAGCCAAGCTTCTTGATGCTAAACCTGTTCACACTCCTTTGGACACCCACATTTCGCTCGTTTCTACAGGAGATCCTTATCATAATCCCACGGAATATCGTTCCCTTGTTGGTGCCCTTCAGTATTTAACAATTACTCGGCCAGACTTGTCTTATGCGGTGAATCAAATCAGCCAGTTCATGCAAAAGCCAACCACTATACATTTTCAGTGCATAAAACGTATCCTTCGCTATATTAAGGGGACACTTTCGTATGGGCTTTCGTTCTCAA
>JBCNJP010000006.1:52410826-52435812 GCA_039602395.1 Deinandra increscens subsp. villosa | reverse complement strand
TGAAAAATGTCCCATCATAACCACTTTTACCGTTTTAATGCCATGAATTCCAGGGTTTTCGAATCTTCACAACTGTAAATCTTATCTACACCTGTCAAGATTCGGGGGCAATTGTTGGGGATAGATTTTCAGGATGCTCGCTGGAAAGCTCAAACTGTTTGGGAATCCTCGTAACGTCCGGGAATCCTACTAGCTCAGGATACTGACCCCTATTTTTGCCTTATATTTTTTTACTTGCAGGACCGTTAGATGACCTAAGAAACTCCTAAAGACTCGCTGAGAACGTGGACTAAATGGATGGAACAACCTTCAATGGTCAAGAGGAATAGAGAACGAGATTCCAGGAATCCCGGATAGTTAGTTAATAATGTGGCTGTTATATAACAGAGGTTATGATCGAGATAGACACACACAACTTAACCACACTTTAGCTCTCATAGTATTCGATTGTTGTAACACACAGTTCGATCGATCTCACCTCTCAATCACTTTTAATTTTCAGTTTCTTATTAATAAAAGTGCTAGGCAGCAGGCTCTTCAGGCCGACTCCCGAGGTTTTTCCCAGAATTCCTAGAGGAAACTCAAAGGATTCTGGATTTTTCCTCGTTACATCTTCGTGTCAACCATCTTACTTTGCTAATTTGTCATTTCCTTGATAAAGCACACTACCTCACAATCAAAGTTCGATCACTAAATCGTTTCGGTGATTTTTGACCAAAACGATAATAATGAACCAACTTATCAAATAATTAGTAACCCACCCCCTCCACCATCCCCTTCCCTCCCACTTATCTTAAGCTCGTCGACTTTCTTGTAACCCACCAATCCACTGCCACAGTCTCACAAACCAAGATCTGCGAGCGGTGAAGCTGAATGTAGAACAATACATTCGCAAACTTCGTCAACTGGAAGAAAGACAGACGCAACAACCCTTTCTGAAAGTAAAAATGTAAAACCAAAATTAAATGATTCACAAGTATAAAGAAAAAGAAACGCCTTGAATAACGAACACTAGTGACAATACTTTGGATTTAAATGCAATGTGTATATAAGGTTTACTTCATTATTTGGTTAACTAACCCTATTCACCATCTCCAGCGGCTACCTTTCCAAAAAGTTCCCTCATACCCCTCATCAGAACGCCATATTATACCATCATTGCTCCTAGGGTTCGTCTTTCTCGTCTGAACCGTCATCCATTTTTTTTGTTTTCACTGAGATTTAAGTGATCGAGAATGTCTGATGAGAGAGAAAAAAAAATAACAAAGAAATAACGATAGAAAGAAAGATGAGTATACAAAGAAAAGTGATAGAGTCATTACATGTTGTATTTACATTATACACGTCCAAAACGTGTTAGACTGAAATAAACACAAGGACTTACAACCATAGTTGAGAGTTAAGTAGTACATTATTATCATCATCTGAAATATAAATTTAAAATTCTAATTTTCTCTTATATTAAACTAATTTGAATATTAGAGTAACACTTAAAAAAATAAAAACAATAAAACAACATACCACGAGGACCACGAATTCTGTCCGGAGACCAAAGCCCACCCATACAATATTGCGGTCAAAATTTCATACACTGAATAGACGGCATGACGCGGTATCATCACCATCCACTCGGCTTTTAGAATCATACGTGTACAAAATATACCCTAAGGTTTATAATCAATCTCAGTCTATGCCCTTCTAGGTACATGAAACCCTTAATCCATCCTCCCTTTTAATTAAAACAATTAAACAAGATAGAAAAAGAAAATCAAATCTCACTTGATCCAATAGCATGTTTTGTTGTTTGATGAATGCCAATCATAACATACTTATTGTTCATTTTTCATAAGTTCGTTTATGCTCTTAGAATGAACTCTCATTGCCTATGCGTGGGGCCTTGTGCAGCTTCGAGTTCTTCGAGTTCTTAGGGTCGATGGTCTTAGGCATGGATGTTTTTTTAGTTTTCTTCTTGGGTGGTTTGGCTTCCGAACATCCCGATGTAGCCTCGGGGTGTTTTGTTCTCGTGGCGGTTGCCTGCTGTTGTTTGTTTTTGTTTTCTAAGTTGGTTTCTGATATGTTGTTCTTTTCGTTTTCTGGGACTTTGTCTTTCCAGCTCCTAGCTGGTGTTGCTTTAGTTTGTTAATGAATTGCTGTTAATTTTTTTTACCTTTATTACCGTTAGGAGATGCTTATCACCATTTTACAAGGCTACATATTTATAACTAATCATAGTTAACCATGCCACTCTTAAATCGCCTCGTGATGGTCTCTTGTTTGTCAGTGAAACGTGTCCTTGCGAATGTGTTTGCTCGCTAGTTGTAGTCTAGACGATAATAACTTTATCCGTTGGTCTATAATAATTATATACAAGATCTTGTGATTGTCAAAATCGACATTTAATACTCACAAGTTATCATTAGACTCATTTCTTAATGTTGTTTGTTCTCATGTTCAATTCAGGTTTGTTATCTCTTCTTACGTTCGATGCCTGGTCCTATAGCGGCCCTTCATGTCATTTGTGCATTGTTCTTCATAACGGTCTTCAGAAACATAGTGTAGTTTCTCGAGGCCGGTTTCGGTTTATTAACTTACCCTCGTCAAACATGTTTTCTAATTTATAGGGTGTAAATTGCAAAAGCTATCAAACACGAGGGTCTTTTCCTGCCAACTAATAAAAGAAATTGATAAGAAACATAATTACGATCTTACCCTGATGGAAAAAATATCAAGCAGAAAGAAAAGGAAATTATACAAACACAGCAATGGCTTTTTTGTCTTTTCACAAAACGGGACACGCAGGTAATTTCGTGCATAAAAGCACATGATTGCGAGCAAATAACGCCGGGCTCTTCTCACCGTTGCGGAGATCGAGAAAAAGAAAATAATTCAGATAAGGTGATCACAAATCCAAAGATGTGGTGAAGAAATTACTCGAAAAGATTTTCGAAAATCGAAGTTTTGAACGATCAGTTATCGTCTCCCATCATCGGAAAATTAACCGGTCATGGCACGAGGGGGTAGAGCGAAGGCTACCGCCGTCGCCGGAGACGCGACCGGATCGAAACAGACGGCGTTGGAGCCTCGGTACCGCGGCGTTCGGAAGAGGCCGTGGGGGCGATTCGCCGCCGAGATCCGTGACCCGTGGAAGAAAGCGCGTGTCTGGCTAGGCACGTTCGATTCCGCCGTAGACGCCGCGCGTGCCTACGATGCCGCCGCCCTCTCCCTCCGCGGCCCGAAGGCCAAAACGAATTTTCCGGTGCCAAACGCCACCGCCGATCATGGAACCGATGATCTGAGAAATCAGTACGAATCTCAACGTTTTCATTACAATTCCGGACCGACGACGAGCAATCTGAGCAGCACCGTCGAGTCGGCGAGTGGACCTCACGCGTCTAACCCGCCGCGTGTAACTACTCACCAGCGGTTAAAGCCGGCGGCGGTTCCTGACGATTGCCGGAGTAATTGTGATTCGTCTTCTTCGGTAGTGGATGATTATTGTTTCGACGCCGATTTTTCGTCTTCTTCGTCACGGAAACCCCTGTCGTTCGATCTCAACCTCCCGCCGCCGGTGGAGGTGGTCGGATTTTGCCCTAATTCGTTCGGCGACTCCGATGCAGGTGACTTGTTCGTCACCGCCCTTTGCCTGTGATTTTTCTCCGGCGATGATATTCTTTTCTGCAAAATTCATATTTTATTTCGCCCAAGAAAAAAAAAAGATGATTAGTTTCAAATTGACGCTGGCCTCTGTAGATTAGCAATTTAGCATAACGATTTATGGTTCAAGTTATTATGATAAAATTTATATGTATTATCATCATCTGGATATTGAGTTTTGTTGTAATACCGTGATCTCTTCCCTTTTTTTTTTTTTTTTTTTGTAATATGAAAGTATGAAACTACAAATAAAGATACATACAGTTTCACATTTATATTTTTGAATTTTTGTCTTGAAATTGAAAAGGCCAAGGTATCACGATTCCTAGTTTCCTACACTCCTTGGATGGGCAAAAAACCACTTTGAAAAACAATGCCCGTTTTAAAATCGGATCTTACCCGTGTAAAAATCGATTTGGTGAAACCGAACCACCATTCCCTTAGCTACACCATCAAACCGGTTTCGATCCGAATCTGTTTTTAAAATCAGTTCCGATCCGAATCGATTTGGGAATTTTTTTGCCGTTAAGGATGGGTTAGGGGTAAGGTTCATTTTGAAGCTTAAGCCTTTAAAATGTTTGACCCGAAATAAATTTAAACCTAGGCACCTATAAAATGGTCACCCCAACTTTTTCTAATTTCTCTCGGCTTGGTGAGGCTAGTAAAAGCCACTGGGAGCCGCATTGCTGGGTATGGAAACCATAGGAAGCCACAAGTAGCCGCAAGTAGCCGATGGGGGTAGTTGCAAAGCATACCGCCCATCCTAATATGTCTGTTTATTGGAACGTTGGAGGTCAAAGTTGCGCTCATACATTAGAATAAATAGGTGTTGGATGTTTTAACTGAATCATAAAAATAAAATGCACTTTATCATCTTAAATCTAAAAAACACTCATGATTCTTCTAAACGTTATAAGGAAAAAGAAGTCTCTCAAATGACTCCATTAACCGAGGAATCTTCGATTGGTGTTGGTATTTCTTCAAGTGAGAAGACCGTGCTTCAAGTTATTGCTACAAAGAGTAACCATGAAATTTGAGTTAATTTTGAATATGTAATTGCGTATAATGTGAGCAGTTTAAACAAAGCTTTGAGTTAATTTTGAATATGTAATTTTATTGTATAATGGTGAGTGAAGAGAACTAAAACCTCCCTATGGAACTGAGTGGTTAAAATACTCTTATGCTTCTCTGAAAACCAAATCTAGAGGGTTACTCGAGTCACCAATGTTTGAACGGACTAGAATCTACACAATATATAACGCGTTAAGGCGTTACCAAATCTAGAGGGTTACTCGAGTCACCAAAGTTTGAACGAACTAGAATCTGCACAATAAATAACGCGTTAAGGCGTTACAGGGTGAACCGGAGAGGTGCCCCTGTATCGGCCCTCCGGCGTGAGAATCAATAACTCGAAGGTGAGTGTATGAGATTGAAAAGTGGAAGAGTGAATGGACAGAATTACGTACCTCAACCAGTGCCCTCATGAGAAGTATTTATTGACTTACTACTAGGGTTTCCAGGTGCCCTTGTGACGACAGGCGCGTGGCTTCCAAAGCGCGTTAAGGAATATTCAGGTGGTAATTTGCTTTATACGCATCATTCTGATTGGCCAAGAGCCTCATGCAGAATGACGATTTGTTAGAATGGAGACCACTCCGTAGTGGGACATTTATTGTGAGGTGAATGTAGAATGTAAGCAATCCGTACACTTGATGCGCGCACGGTCTTCTTTAGTCCAAGCCTTTAGCAGGTTAGGTTGTACTTGTGGGCTGCCTTTTTGGTAGCCCATTAACATTCTTATCGGGCCATAATAAGTCTTGTTTGAGAGTGAGGGATATATTTGATATCCATCATCTTCAGTGAGCAGTTTAAACAGAGCTTGTTGTTGAGTTGTGTAACATTTCGGTTAATCCATTTGTAAATACCCGACCCGTTTCCTATCATGATTGATAATCAATAAAGAATCATTTCACATTTTATATTGTTATTTCATGTGTTTCATGATTTAATCCTTTAATCACAATATTCATAACATTCGATGTTTCAATTTATCTCGAATCGGATTCATAACTCGATCATTTTTGTTATTCATGCAAAACCGGAAAACTTTAGCATTCCAAATATATATAATACTTGTGGGTAATACTAGTCATACACACAAGTAAATATATATGAAGTTTCGCAAAAGTTCGCGGTTTAAAACAAAAATAGCAAAAATACGAGTTTTCGTGCGATTTCGGTATTAACCAGGAGTTCGTACATTCTAAAAATTCTCATTCTATTATTCCATAACATTATATTTAATGAATTCTATATCACAAATCAATATGGTGAATTATGATGAATTTTAATGAGTTTTAGTGATTTTTCATAATTTTTAACAAATAATATATAAATAAAAATATATAAATTATATATTTTATACCTCGTTAAACGTATCCCGAGCCTTATAAATCTTAAGAAAGTATTCTAATATCATTTTGAACTTAAAACATTAGTTACATCGAAAGATATAAAGGTAAAACAAAAGTTGAGGGACTAAATGTGCAATTTATTGAAAGTTATGAAACGCACGTATCCGTATATCATCGAGCATGTTTCGAGCCTTAAAAACTTTTATAAATATGTTTTATAATGTTTTGGTGCATAAAATAACAGTTTCGGAGAAATCTGGGGCTTAAAATGTAAATATAAACTTGAGGGACCAAAACTGCCAAAGTAGAAAAGTGCTTCGCCGGTCGCTGAGGCCTGGCCCTCCTCCGTCGCGTACCGCCACCCAAATCAAAGGCCAGGTCGCTATCAGCCACGTTTTTGCGACTTGTTCCTCACGATTGGATCTCCATACGTGTTGATTTGATCGAATTATCACCATAGCAACGTGTCTTGACCTCCTGCGCCACTAAACACTGTAAATATCGACTTGATTCATCCGTATTCCTCACCAATTTCGTGAAAATCAACCCCAAAAACCCTTAAACTCGTTTGCAACTTGCTCATCCAAATTCGATCTGCTCGTTTGAAGTTTGAAGCTGAATTTCTGCAGTTAAGCTACTCTAGGTATGATCTAAAATAACCTATCTCAATTTTTGCAAATTCAATCTCTAAGTATGATTTTAAAAAATTCATAAAAATTAGGGTTCTTGAGCTTGTTTTGCTAAAATCGGGTGATCGGGTTAGAATTAGGGTCTGAATTTTTGTACGAAATCCTAAAATAATGTGTTTTAAGAATGCCCTAAGTTAATTCCAAGTTTTGATAAGGTTTGGTATTTTATCTAAAAATAGGTCAAAATTAGGGTTTTCACGTCGTTCTGCCAAAATTGGGTAAACGATGTTGAATTAAAATTTGATATTTTAAGGAATATTTACTATATCATAATGAATAAAACCCTAAGTTTTTATAATTTTATAAATTGTTTTGATATTTATTTAATATTTATGCTTAAATTAGGGTTTTCAAGTCATTGTTTTGTCAAAACTGGATAAACGACACTAAACTAAGGTTTTATATTTTCAAGAAGATCATAATATCATATTATGAATAAAACCCTAAGTATATTCCAAAATCTAGTGAGTTTTGGTAATTATTTAATTATTTTACCAAATTTAGGGTTTTGAATATATTTATTTAATAATAAATAAAATGTGAATCCTTTGCTCGTTATGTGTGTTCTTGATGTGTTAAACTTGTTTGAACCATTGTTGTTATTGTATTCTATTACACTAGCATGCGTACTCATTAGCATACCGAGTCGGGGTAACAATAATAGATCTATTGGTTTGACAACCCACTTGGCCTTCCTTGAGGCGTCAAGTGATTGGAAGCCTAATTGTCAAGGGTTTGATACGCGGTTGTTTATACTATTACAATACTTGTTTATCATATTCTATGAACATTCACCTAACACATAGATCGCATGCTTTATACTAATATTATGTATTACACATATGTTTACTCACCAACTACTTTTATAGTTGACACTTTATCTTATACATGTTGCAGGTAATCGTGTTTGAGCCAGTATGTGATCACTATAGGATGCTGGACCTAGTTAATAATGTTTAATTACAGTACCTATGTTTCTTATGTTTTGTTTGTTTCCTGTTTGTAAAATATTCCAATAAATAAAATAAAAAGGCATGTTAAATGTAACACCCCAACCCGAATAGGGCTGACATGTCACTCATACAGTAAACAGAGATAGCAACAATCCAAAAGTACTTAATAAAATACTTAAAATCCAAAAATCCGGGTTTTTAAAATGAAAACATGTCAAGTTCAAAGAAAGAAATAAGTTAAAATAAATAAAGTTTTAAAAACTCTTGCACTTCTCTCGTCCTATTCAGTTTTACTCTCTCTTGATCTCTTTCCCCTTTTCCCCAGAAGCACCTGTCATAATAATAAAGAAGACACAAGAAAAGAAAAACAGCCAAAAATTGCTCAGTAACGGTGGAACAATAGCTGTACAATGTAACAACGAGGATAAAACAAATATACGACTCAGAAGAAATAAATGAGACGTATCAATAAGGAAATACCCATTTGAGCCAGTAATAGTAACAGTAACAATATGTACATTGGCTGCAGCCCTAATGTACCAGTAATGTGATATGGGAGTGTGGGCACACACACCTAACCAATTCACCAATAACAGTAATGTTCCTAGGATCGATCCATACGCCTCTAATTAACTAACTAGTGCAGCAACTTAGCACGTCATTAACTACTTTGAGACGCCGTGGCTAATCGCTCCGCCACAGATAGAGCACGTCAAAAGGTGCCACGATTGACGCCCTATGGTCCCCATAGGTGGATGTGCTCGGGTATTGAAACCAATTAAACAGTAGCATATACAAGTCAAAATAAAAGTTTCGGTAACCTTAACATCAAAGGTTCGTAGCAATATTCATGTAAAATGGGAACATGCGATAATGAGTACAAATAATATATCCTATCGCATGCATACTTTTAACAATTCAATATAGTGCAACCTAACAATAGTCAATGAAACGATATCGATGACAACGGTTCCATAAAGCAATTTCGTTGAAGATACTTTGAAGCAATGAAATACGAACTCAAACGAAAAATAATTAAGCTACGAGGGAAAGGTCGAAAAACCGCACCTTAGCTTATGAGCAAAATAAATCAAAGGTGATGCTATGCCGGTATCAAAATCACGAGGACCCTACAGTAAATTCGGTTCGAGATTAAGCCTTATTTGTTTAATTATTATTATTATTATTTTTACCCCTTGGTTCAATATATTGCCACATGAGGCCTGAATTTATCAACGTAACTTTTATTTTTATCTTTAGTTTACTACAACTCATAAAGTTTATTTATCTCATCTTTATATGACACTTAGTGGTTTTCGTTTCATTCTACAATACTGAATACTGATGATAACATTGACTCTTCAAATTTGTACCATTAAAACAAAATTGAGCACAAAGGTTAAACCTTTTCATGTCTTTTAATTTGCTACATTAAAAGCCATCAACTCATTTGTCTGAAAAAAATGAAAGTATATAGGTACTATCAGATTATAAAAATAGTGATCATAAGTGTATGGGTCCCATTCTTTATTTTTATTATTAAACTAAATGAAATCACTAAATCGATTAACATAATTATTTTTACGTGCAGTACAACATTTAGGCCATTATGTACATCATGTATGTATGTATGTATGTATATATGAAGTACTGTTGTCATCTTCTTAATATAATATATGTATAGTTGCAGGTTCCCTTCTTTTTCCATGGTTTCAATATGAAAGCAAAACCACCCATATAAATTAGTAACAAACGGTTGGTAAGGTTCGTACCTCGTACGGGTATAGATATTTGATGCAAGGCAGAAAAAGAGCGACTCTCGAATGGTAAACCGATGATTTTGACGGACAGAAACGATAGTATCCGTTGGAGTCAATCAGAAGAAGGTTTAACCACTGCAACCCGAGGAGGTTATTCGCCATATTGGTGAGTTAAGAACGCAGAAAATCGAATGAAAACAGAGACATAAAAATTTACCTCGGTTTTGAATCGGCGATGATGGCGATACTACGTGACTGGTACTCGGAGCAAGGTGGAGATGGATGGTTATACGGTACCGGTGAGACCTCGGTTTGAATCGATGGGCAGTTGCAGCGCTGCTTCACGTCACCGGAGTTCCCTGACGATAGTGTTATGGTGGTGGTTCGCCGGAGTTTCTTCACGGTGGTGCTTCGGTGGTACTTGCTCTTTGACGAGAAAGGAGACGGGAAATCGAGATGCCAACCAACTGTAGAGGCTTGAATGGGTTTTAAAAAGGGGTTTAAATGGTGATCGATCATCCGATTTTTCTGTTAGGTTGTTGGGGGAGATGGGGATTTTGAGTCGGATGTTGATCGAGAAAGGAATAAAAAAAATTAGGATAAAACATAAATCCTAATTCTATGCTTCAATTGGGTCAACCGGTACACGGTCGGGTTAAATGGATCCGAGAGAGTGTCAAAATCGGTTCACAAGGTTGCCACTGCCGTGAATTGTTATTATTATTATGTATTTTATGATTATTATTTTTATTATTCCATTTACGTAATTAGCTATCGGGTATTTCAACTCTTCCCCTCTTAAATTTAATTTCGTCCTCGAAATTCTAACCCGGACATAGCAAGCCTTATATGACACATCAGACAAATGCAATATCCTAAGTACATAGGATTTTTCAAACAATGAAATCAATAGCAATCAAATTCAGACCACATACCTTTAGTTTTCAAATAGAGCAGGATACAGTGAGCGGATCATTTCTTCTGTCTCCCACGTCGCTTCACGCTCAGAATGATTTTTCCATAGAATTTTAACAAACGGTATAGATTTACGTCTCATGACTCGTTCTTGACGATCAAGAATAGCTTCAGGTTCCTCCTCATAAGAAAGATCATCATGAATCATGTGCAAAGGATAGTTGACAATGTGCAACGGATGATAATTGTATCCCCTCAACAGAGATACATGAAAGACGTTATGAACGTGAGAAAGTTGAGGTGGTAACGCCAAACGATATGAGAGTTCCCCAACTCTTTCGAGAACTTCAAACGGACCAATAAAACGAGGACTAAGCTTTCCTTTTATACCAAAACGACGCACACCACGACATGGTGAGACTTTAAGAAAAACATGATCTCCCTCCTTAAATTCCAAGGCGCGACGGTGCTGATCGGCGTAACTCTTTTGTCTGGTCTGAGCCTCTTTCAACTTTTCTCGAGCAACGGCTACTTTATCATTGGTGATCGCAACAAGCTCTGGGCCTTCAATTATCTTCTCTCCTACCTCGTACCAACATGTAGGGGATCTACACTTCCGACCATAAAGAAGTTCGAACGGAGCCATATCTATACTGGCCTGCCAGCTATTATTATAAGAGAATTCGACTAGACATAAATACTCATCCCAGTTTCCATTCCACTCAAGTGCACACGCTCTGAGCATATCCTCTAAAGTCTGAATAGTGCGTTCAGACTGACCGTCAGTCTGCGGATGGAAGGCCGTGCTAAACCTTATTTTTGTACCCCAAGCTTTTTGTAGACCCTTCCAGAATCGTGATGTAAAGCGAGGATCTCTGTCACAAACAATAGAAGATGGAGTGCCATGAAGCCGAACTATATTTTCAAGAAATATCTGCGATAATCTGCTAACTGAGTAACCCTGCTGAAAAGGTATGAAATGAGCAGACTTCGTGAGTCTGTCCACTACAACCCAAATGGCGTCATTCTTCTTGAAAGTCTTTGGTAAACCTATGACGAAATCCATAGAGATATCGTCCCATTTCCACACTGGGATGTCTAACGGTTGCAACATTCCACTGGCCCTCTTATGCTCGATCTTTACTTGTTGACATGTTAAACAGTGAGCCACATATTTAGCTACATCTTCCTTCATGCCGCTCCACCAAAAATTCTGCTTCAAATCTCTATACATCTTGGTGGATCCTGGGTGGATAGAAAAAGGAGAACTGTGTGCCTCAGCTAATAAAGATTCCCGAAGTGTAGGATCGTCTGGAACACACAATCTCTTTCCACACCAGATGACTCCTTGTTCGTCTACTCGAAATTCAGATTGCTTTCCTACTTCCAAGTTTTGCAATATCGCCCAAAGTTCACCATCATGCTGTTGGGCTTCCTTTATGCGTCCAATAAGGTCCGACTCAATCCTTAATTTAGCTAGATAACCATCAGACTTATTGAACTGTAACCCAATTCCCATTTTGTCTAAGTCTGATAATATCTGAGGTTGGATGTTAAGGCATGCCAACCCGCCTGAATTTTTCCTGCTTAACGCATCTGCCACCACGTTCGCCTTACCAGGGTGGTACTGAATGTTGGCGTCATAATCCTTAAGGAGTTCTAACCATCTTCGCTGCCTCATATTCAGTTCCTTCTGTGTGAAAATGTACTTGAGACTCTTATGGTCGGTGAAAATGTCGCATGTCTCACCATATAAATAATGTCTCCATATCTTGAGTGCGAAGACGACAGCAGCAAGCTCTAGATCATGCGTTGGGTAGTTTACCTCATAAGGTTTAAGTTGTCGCGAAGCGTAGGCAATGACTTTTCCATGTTGCATGAAGACACAACCTAACCCTTTCTTTGAGGCGTCACTATAAATCTGAAATCCGCCTGAACCTGAAGGGAGAGTAAGAATAGGGGCAGACACCAATCTCTTTTTCAGCTCTTCGAAACTCTTTTCTCTTTCGTCATTCCAGACAAACTTTACCCCCTTTCTCATAAGCTGAGTGAGAGGTAATGCCAAGATGGAGAATCCTTCAACGAAACGTCGGTAATAACCTGCGAGGCCGAGAAAGCTTCTAACTTCAGTAACTGTGGTCGGTCGAGGCCATTTCGTGATAGCTTCCACCTTTGACGGATCCATAGTGATACCCTTAGCAGACACAATGTGGCCTAGAAATGCTACTTCTTCTAGCCAAAAGTCGCATTTAGAAAACTTTGCATATAACTTTTTCTCGCGCAAGATCTGCAAAACGGTGCGAAGGTGGTCTTCGTGCTCTTCTCTACTTTTAGAAAATACCAGAATATCATCAATAAACACGATCACGAAACGGTCCAGATACTCGTGAAATACTCTGTTCATAAGGTCCATAAAGACAGCTGGAGCATTTGTCAAACCAAACGGCATGACTAGAAACTCGTAGTGGCCATAACGTGTTCGAAACGCTGTCTTAGGAATATCTTCATCTCTGACCCTCAGCTGATGGTAACCTGATCGGAGATCTATCTTTGAAAAGAACTTTGCTCCCTGAAGTTGGTCGAAGAGGTCGTCTATACGCGGTAACGGATATCGGTTTCGGATGGTGATTTTGTTGAGCTCTCGATAATCGATGCAAAGCCGCATACTACCATCCTTTTTCTTCACGAATAATACTGGCGCTCCCCACGGTGAAACACTAGGTCGAATGAATCCGAGTTCCAATAATCCTTGCAACTGCTCTTTTAACTCCTTTAATTCCATTGGGGCCATACGATAGGGTGCCTTAGAGATAGGTTCAGATCCAGGAATCAAGTCAATGGTGAACTCCACTTCACGTTCAGGTGGTATCCCTGGTAGTTCTTCTGGGAAGACATCAGAATAATCTCGGACTACAGGGAAGTCTTCAATGCGAGGTGAATCCATCGAAATATCCTTGATGGAGGCTAAGAAACCTTCACAACCGTGTGATAAAAGCTTTTGAGCCTTGAGCGCAGAAATAATCTTGATGGACTTTCGAGGCTGAGTCCCTTGGTAAACGAACTCAGGATGCTGAATATCACCGAAGATAACTCGTCTAGTGTGACAGTCGATGGTCGCTCGATGCATAGCTAACCAGTCCATACCTAGAATGACATCGAAGTCTCCCACTTGCATGGGAAGAAGATTGGCTTTACGTACAATATTTCCGATCACTAACGGACAATCTCTATACACATGAGTAATAACTGAAGAATTTCCCATGGGCGAGGAAATAACAATGGAGGGGTCCAATAAAGAAGGCAAAATTTTGAGACGCTTAGCAAATGCTTGTGAAACTACCGAATGGGTTGCCCCGGTATCAAATAACACATATACGTCACGTTCAGCAAGACAAACAACACCCGAAACAGTACCTAGTCGTGGATAACAAATAAGATACGAAAGATCATAGGAAAACAAGATAACGAACATGCAAATCATGATTATTGAGAATGAGTAACATTGCAAAGTGTACCTGGGGTATTAGCAGCTTCCCCAGCAGTCATTGTGAACACTCGTCCTCCAGCAGGTGGCGCATTAGCTCCTCTAGGATTTCCTTCAGCTCGGTCATTATTTTTGGGGCAGTTTCTGATCATGTGTCCCATCTCTCCACAGCGAAGACAGGCTCCTGAAACTCGACGACAAACACCTGGATGGTGTTTGTTACAATGGTTGCACATAGGATGTTGTGTGGGAGTAGGATTTCCCCTCTGGTTCAAGGGTTGAGCATTGATAGGCTGCTGGTACGGTTTATTCTGGCTCTGGTTTTGATTCTTACCCTTCCATGATTTGGAATTATTTCCCTGAGTACGACGTTCATTTGAGTTTGGAGTAGGGCCCTGAGATGACGACTGACTGGAAGACTGAACACGATTTCCATCTCTATCTCTCTTCTTACTATCCAGAACGGCTTAGAAATTCCGTTCTCTCCATATCCACTCTCTTAGCAGCCTTAACAACATCAGCAACATTCGCAAATGTCGAATGTATGATTGCCCTTCGAATTCGATCACATACAGCCCATTGGTATTTCTCCGCTTGTTCCTCTGCCGTGCCAGCAGAAGCCCCAAGGAATCCAGTAAGTCTATAAAAACGATCGGTGAAATCTGCAAGTGACTCATCACTCTGTTGACGAATATTAGAGTATTCGCGTTTGTAAGCCCCCAAATCAACATTTGAAAAGTATTTGTCGAAAAAGATCTCACAGAAGTTAGCCCAAGTTAATGTCTCTGCAAACTGCTCTCCACCTCTTTCTTGTAAGACCGATTCCCACCAGTTGTGGGCATCCTCCTCTAGCTTATATGTAGCCAACCGAGTCTTGTACTGGTCTTCAATCCCGAGTACCCTAAAGATTTTCTCGATGTGAGAGATCCAATCCTTGGCCACAGATGGAGTTGATGCTTTGGTAAATGTTCTAGGCTTCTGTTTCTGAAATTCTCTCAGCCAAAAGTGTATTCCATTTGGATTTGCATCAGGGTTCGGATTCGGATTCGGATTCGGATTCGGATTCGGGTTCGGATTCGGATTCGGGTTCGGATTCGGATTCGGGTTCGGATTCGGGTTCGGGTTCGGATTCGGGTTCGGGTTCGCATTCTGCACCGCATTCACAATGGCAGGTAACATCGCAGTAAGGGCTTGATTGATCGCAGCCATGAGCTCAGGATTAGGCTGACCTGATCCATTACGAGTAGAGCGACGGGGAGGCATCTAGAAGAAATAATATATCCAATTTATTCAGAGCAAAACAGAGCATAAGATCAAGTCATAAAACACTGAAAAAAATTTCCTAACCCAACGTCTACCCAATCCTCACATGCCTTTTAATTAGTTTAAGTTTTCTACAGGAAAGAGCCGAAGCTCTGATACCATAATTGTAACACCCCAACCCGAATAGGGCTGACATGTCACTCATACAGTAAACAGAGATAGCAACAATCCAAAAGTACTTAATAAAATACTTAAAATCCAAAAATCCGGGTTTTTAAAATGAAAACATGTCAAGTTCAAAGAAAGAAATAAGTTAAAATAAATAAAGTTTTAAAAACTCTTGCACTTCTCTCGTCCTATTCAGTTTTACTCTCTCTTGATCTCTTTCCCCTTTTCCCCAGAAGCACCTGTCATAATAATAAAGAAGACACAAGAAAAGAAAAAGCTGAGCCAAAAATTGCTCAGTAACGGTGGAACAATAGCTGTACAATGTAACAACGAGGATAAAACAAATATACGACTCAGAAGAAATAAATGAGACGTATCAATAAGGAAATACCCATTTGAGCCAGTAATAGTAACAGTAACAATATGTACATTGGCTGCAGCCCTAATGTACCAGTAATGTGATATGGGAGTGTGGGCACACACACCTAACCAATTCACCAATAACAGTAATGTTCCTAGGATCGATCCATACGCCTCTAATTAACTAACTAGTGCAGCAACTTAGCACGTCATTAACTACTTTGAGACGCCGTGGCTAATCGCTCCGCCACAGATAGAGCACGTCAAAAGGTGCCACGATTGACGCCCTATGGTCCCCATAGGTGGATGTGCTCGGGTATTGAAACCAATTAAACAGTCAGCATATACAAGTCAAAATAAAAGTTTCGGTAACCTTAACATAAAGGTTCGTAGCAATATTCATGTAAAATGGGAACATGCGATAATGAGTACAAATAATATATCCTATCGCATGCATACTTTTAACAATTCAATATAGTGCAACCTAACAATAGTCAATGAAACGAATCGATGAAACGGTTCCATAAAGCAATTTCGTTGAAGTATACTTTGAAGCAATGAAATACGAACTCAAACGAAAAATAATTAAGCTACGAGGGAAAGGTCGAAAAACCGCACCTTAGCTTATGAGCAAAATAAATCAAAGGTGATGCTATGCCGGTATCAAAATCACGAGGACCCTACAGTAAATTCGGTTCGAGATTAAGCCTTATTTGTTTAATTATTATTATTATTATTTTTACCCCTTGGTTCAATATATTGCCACATGAGGCCTGAATTTATCAACGTAACTTTTATTTTTATCTTTAGTTTACTACAACTCATAAAGTTTATTTATCTCATCTTTATATGACACTTAGTGGTTTTCGTTTCATTCTACAATACTGAATACTGATGATAACATTGACTCTTCAAATTTGTACCATTAAAACAAAATTGAGCACAAAGGTTAAACCTTTTCATGTCTTTTAATTTGCTACATTAAAAGCCATCAACTCATTTGTCTGAAAAAAATGAAAGTATATAGGTACTATCAGATTATAAAAATAGTGATCATAAGTGTATGGGTCCCATTCTTTATTTTTATTATTAAACTAAATGAAATCACTAAATCGATTAACATAATTATTTTTACGTGCAGTACAACATTTAGGCCATTATGTACATCATGTATGTATGTATGTATGTATATATGAAGTACTGTTGTCATCTTCTTAATATAATATATGTATAGTTGCAGGTTCCCTTCTTTTTCCATGGTTTCAATATGAAAGCAAAACCACCCATATAAATTAGTAACAAACGGTTGGTAAGGTTCGTACCTCGTACGGGTATAGATATTTGATGCAAGGCAGAAAAAGAGCGACTCTCGAATGGTAAACCGATGATTTTGACGGACAGAAACGATAGTATCCGTTGGAGTCAATCAGAAGAAGGTTTAACCACTGCAACCCGAGGAGGTTATTCGCCATATTGGTGAGTTAAGAACGCAGAAAATCGAATGAAAACAGAGACATAAAAATTTACCTCGGTTTTGAATCGGCGATGATGGCGATACTACGTGACTGGTACTCGGAGCAAGGTGGAGATGGATGGTTATACGGTACCGGTGAGACCTCGGTTTGAATCGATGGGCAGTTGCAGCGCTGCTTCACGTCACCGGAGTTCCCTGACGATAGTGTTATGGTGGTGGTTCGCCGGAGTTTCTTCACGGTGGTGCTTCGGTGGTACTTGCTCTTTGACGAGAAAGGAGACGGGAAATCGAGATGCCAACCAACTGTAGAGGCTTGAATGGGTTTTAAAAAGGGGTTTAAATGGTGATCGATCATCCGCTTTTTCTGTTAGGTTGTTGGGGGAGATAGGGATTTTGAGTCGGATGTTGATCGAGAAAGGAATAAAAAAAAATTAGGATAAAACATAAATCCTAATTCTATGCTTCAATTGGATCAACCGGTACACGGTCGGGTTAAATGGATCCGAGAGAGTGTCAAAATCGGTTCACAAGGTTGCCACTGCCGTGAATTGTTATTATTATTATGTATTTTATGATTATTATTTTTATTATTCCATTTACGTAATTAGCTATCAGGTATTTCATTAAATATATTTCAACTTTAATTAGTTGTCATGAGCATCTGGACAATCATCATGTCCCGACATATTCTGTCGTCGGTTCGGGTGTGACAAGTTGTGTGAAATTTTTTTTTGAAAAGATGCAAACATAATTTTAAAAAACACAACTTTCAAAAACCACATTGAGAAAAGATTTTGCCCAATGTTGAAAGGTGAAGGGACTTAAGGTCACACGTCAATGACAAATGAAGAAAATGTATTTTATTAAAGTTAAATATTACACAACTTCACTTCATGTATTAAGTGAGATTAGAACCTAACACCTCTAGGATGAGGGTATATACATTTGTCACTAGGCTAAGCTAGTGGTTATAAATGTATGTGTTTTTAACCTTAAATTGGTTCGAACAACAAAGAAAAATTGTTAAATTAACCACTTTGATACAAGCATATGACTCGACTTATTCAACAAAACCTCCAACCACATTATACTCACGTAATTCATGCTTCTCTCAAATGATATCATTTAAAAATATGAAAAAAACTAAAAAAAATAGTTGAGAACTTACTAAGCTGTTAACTTAACTATGATATTTGGTCGACTCAACACGGTTCACCAGATTTGTACATTTGTGTTAGCGCTCATAAGGTAACACCAGAAATTTTATTTTATAATCAATTTAAAGTAAATTAAAAACAAACTTTTCTATTTTAGTTTAGTTGTACGTTTATCCTCACACTAGTTGATAAATATTTTAAGTTTTAAACAAAGTTATTCAAATATTTAAATTAATAACAATCTTGTTTTTCAATAATCTTATAAAAACACGTGCACACATATAATCAACTTTAATTGAACGATTGATTAAAAATGGCTGAATAAAAAATCTATATATTTATATAATAAACACAATTTTTTGGTGTCCAGGTGGCACAATTTAAGGTGTGCTACCTAGGATAAGTCTTCTCTTTAAATTAAGTCACGTAGGATCATGCTAACGTGTCAATTTCTCATCGTTTTGAATTAAAAAAAATTGATAAAAAGGCTAAAAAACTCGCGGATCTTTTAACCCGCGAAGGTGATCCGGATTTTTTTAACCCGACATATAAAAGGTTCTCATTGTGCACCTCCTTGATTGTAAACCCTAATTTTTTTCTCCCTATCGAGCTCTGCTGCTGCACTCCGCTTTTTCCCCTCCTTTAAGCCGCTAGACGCATCCACAAGGTTAGTTTACAAGGTTAGTTTATCTTCTCTATAGACTGTTATTGTTGAATTGTGCTCCTCTATTCCGCGGCTTCCATCCGAGCCGTGTTTTGATCGATCACGTCCAATAATTGTAAATCAAGTTGTAGATACGGGCAAAGATATATAATCACACATACCATCCATACAGAACTTAAACGTAATTTAGTTATTATCTCTAAAGTTATGTGAAAAAATGAAAATATAACAAAAATAAGTTGCTGCAGAAGTGTCTTTGATGCTATTATTCTTCGCATTGCATATATGACTAAATTTTTCAATGATGTAGGTATACTCCTTGTTTGTTGTTTTTGTAGGTATACTCACAAGTAATTTTGATCTGATTGATAAGGTAATTGTCTCTCCCGGTCTCTCACATATTCACTTTTATTAGTTACATTCAAATGCTAAAATGATCATGTTGTCTTACTGGCTTGGCGACCTTTGCATCAAGGAGTATATACTATATACCACCATTTTTTTCTTTTAATGCGAATCAACCATTTTCTTTATCATTTTTGTTATTTGATAGGAGTTTTCATTTGCAATTTTTATAGGCAAATTGCTACTAATCTCTAAAAGTTGTTATTTATTACATCTTTTGTATATATGTTTTAATATTATTGAATATTTACGGGCTCTTTAGCTTTATGTATTATTGATCACTTCGATTTTTCTTTTCACTTTTTGTTCATATTTTTATTCGTATAATTCTTTTCTATATCACAGCCTCGGGTATATACCCGGGTCACTGACTAGTGGCTTTTAAAACAAATGTTTCGTGGCATTTTTAATTAAAATAGAGAATTGTTGGAATTTTGGGAGAAAAACTAGTGGAAAATGGGTTTTTTTCACTAAGTGTGAAAATGAGTTTTTCATCAATTTTGGACAAAAATAAAATATAGATAACATAAGTTGTTGCCTCTGTATTTTATGGGTTTGTGTAGTACGTTGTAAGGACTCTCCAACGCATCAAACCACGTCCAAAACGGAGCTCGTATGAATGAGATATCGAAGCTCAAAGTTGAGGTCTCGCAACATGTGAAGCTGCGAAAATTAGAGAGGAAAAAGCTAAGTATAGCATGCTAACTCATCCCACATTGGTTGGGGAATGAAACCAAAAGTGGTTTAAAAGGTGGGAACCTTACCAACTATTGTTTCTTTTAGTAGGACACATCCCTTGGACCCTGAGGGGTGCGAAGCACCCTTAACTCGCGCACGCATGGTGTGGGCGTATGGGCGTATGGGCGTAATGTGGCGCTTTGATGGCGCACTTTGCACTTCGCATCGCCGCTTGAGAGCCCCCTTATTGTTTTTGGGTTCAACCGGAAGTTGTTCCGGTTGAAGTCCAAGCGGACCTGTGTGGTCCGGGCGGAATGTGAGTTGAACCGGAAAAACTGGTTCAAGCGGAACAGTGCGTGAGTTCAGCCGGATACTGTTCCGGTTGAAGTTCAAGCGAAAGGAGTTCCGCTTGAAGTTCGAGTGGAAGTTGAACCGGAAGATCAGTTCTTCCGGAAAACAACTGTTACGCGGAGATTCTTCCGGAATGACAGCTGTAAACACGTTTTGAGCTATTTAAGGTAATTCTGCGTTAGTTAGAAATCAATTTGCATTAAAGACGTTTAATGCAAAGTTTGACAACGAATTAATTTTGATTGCTCAACAAGTTTCCCACCACTATAAATACAGCCTCATTAGTTGAGGCTAAACACACAAGAATTCACAGAATTCTTTCTCTCTGCCTCTCCTCACTCTTTCTCTCATCTTCTTCATCATTCTTGATTTTCTTCAAGCTTCGAAGGTATTTTCAAGCTTAGCGTTATCCCGGCCGTACAACACGGTTTAGGCGATTGTACCTTGGAAAACAAAACGGATCTTCGGTAGACCCGGAATTTGTTTTAAGGGACCTGGGTTTTGACCCGAATCCTTCGCCAAAGGATTTCACAATCCTTTCCTTGTTTTTCCAAACTAACTCAAAAGACTTTCTTAAAACCATTTTCTAAAACTTTCTGTCACCTTTTTCCTTTATTCAAAACCTTATTATTTTCATTATAAGTTTTGTCAAGTTCTGTATTTACTTCATTTGTATTGTAATTTTAATATATTTCATTTACTTGTAATCTTTTATTCATTTCTTTGTATTGTATTTCATTTCCTTGTAATATTCTATTATTTCCTTGTAATTGTTGATAAGAGTAGATCAATTTTATCTCAAGTGTATTGTAATAAAATAAGTTTATTTCTTTTGTTGTAATCGTACTAAATAAAAGTATTTATTTTATTTAAATTTACGAACGGTTTTCCTACAAATATATCCTAAATTTTGGAAAGACATGAATTCCATTTATTTATATCTGATTTGTGAAATACCTATAATATTAAATTCGAAATGTAATATGTTTAGAAAACCTATACCACTAAAAGGAAGTTTATTAGTGTAGAATCGGGCTACTGAGAATGACTGGATAGACGGGGTGTTGGACGAGTCACACTGATAGGACAACTACAAGAGGGTGGACAGCGAACCTTCGGTCAAAAGCGTCTCGGCTCGGCTGGTATCTGCAAAACAAAGAAACGCCGTTGTTCTTGGGGAGCAGGACCGGGTGTCCTGCGACCAAGCTCGGGCGTGAGAATAAGTATGTGTTTCGAGAGATTAAGTGTAATCAAGTCGAAGCTAAGCGCATTGAATCCTAACCTGGTGGTTGGGGTGTATTTATAACCTCAACCTTTGTCTTGTATCGTCATTAATGTTAAATGCCCAAAGAAGGTATGCTGCAGGTCTGCGTCTTGGACTGTGCCAAGTTCCTACAGTATACATTTTGGGTAGTCGCATTAATTGTGTAGTCAGGTCGAGTGTCGGCATGTCGACCTGTATTTGTGGGAGCGTTGGTCTATGGTGACTGTCTCGGACTTGTCGTGCTCGAGTGTCGACCGCTGTTTGTGTCGTCTGGCCGGCACTGAGCGGATGGTTGGTCGGCCTCCATAGAGTCGACCTGTGATACATATTGTGTGTCGGCCTTATTGGGCCGTCTGTCTTCTTTTGTGTAGCCTGTTGGCTGCTAGTTACCGAGCCGACACACTTGACTTGTGCGTTGTTTGGTTGGATGTTCGTATCTGTCTACTTGTGACGTCATCCTAACCGGACATACGTCATCAGCCCCCAGTCCGATGTGTGGTGGTCTGGACACTACTGTCGGACTAGGAGACAAATTGCAACTCTTGAGTGTCGGCTAGCCACGCTGGTCGAGTCTCGTTATCTGTATTTGTCAATTGCCGAGATCCGTCGGGGGCTGTTGCGTGACAACTGTGGACACGTGTTGGGCTTTTTGTGGGCTTGGGTGACGATTCGTGATGGGACGGGGGGGGGGGGGTAACTTAACCGTCAATTAGGGTTTTGCCTATAAATACCCCTTTTTTACTTTCACTTTTTACTATTGCACTTCTGATTTTACTCTTCCTTTCTCGATAGATCTCCGTGTTTCGTCTTTTGACTTGCGCTAATGCCCCTGTGTATCATCTTCTTGCTTTCCTCGGTACGTTTTTCCTTCTTTCGGCCTTTGTAACTTTCGTTCTTTTTTATGGCGCCTTTAGGAATTAAGGATTTTAGATATGATCTTCGCTTACACTGGAGGAATTAGGCGAGCACTGCGAACGCTTCGGTATATCTCGTAGATTGAATCCCGTTCTTCCGACATCGACACAGTCTATTAGGGATCCCCCTGACGATATGGTCGGCTTATACACGGAATCCTTTAGTGTCGGCCAACTTAGGATTCCTCTGACCAAGTTTTTTATAAGTGTCTTGAGGCATAACATGGTGCACATTAGCCAGTTGCACCCTAACTCTATTATGAGGGTAACCCATTTCGAGGCGACTTGATGGGCGTTGGGTAGAGAGCCGACATCGGGTGTCTTCCATCGGTTCTATAGATTAAACCATCAGGGTGATTGGTTTTCTTTTGAATAGCGTCGGGAGAGGTACGAGGATGGGACCGTTAGCCCATGTTATTTGGACTGGTTGCCAACAAACTTGAAAGACTTTAAAGACAAATTCTTCTTTGTTTCCGACAAGATCATGAGTGTCGATCTTCCCTGGAGGTCGACTAAGGTGAATAAGGGGAAGCGTCCTGAGTTGGATTTTGATGCGGAGACAGTGAGGCGTCTGTCGTCGCTAAGGCTTCCCTTGAAGAAGTATCCTGAGAGGGTGTTGATATTGACCGGTTTGAGTTGTAATTGGTTGTCGACGACAGAGAAACCATGTTTTACTCTTGAGGGTCGGGGTAATACCTTGTCGCCCTTTTCTTTATTTCTTATCGATTCCTTTTATCATTTGTACTAATCTTTTTTTTTTTTTTTTTTTTTTTTTTTGCAGAGATGGATATTCTTGATTTCATTACCCTGGATGACCAGTCGGATGTCCTTCAAGGAAGTAAGCCTTTGGCCGAGGGAGAGAGGGGCCCTGTTGACGAAACCTCTGGGTGCCAGTATGAGGACTTCACCATCACCTCAGGCAATCGGACTTTGATTAGGTCCGCTTTGGGTGGTGAGACTAACATTCTTGCCGATGAAGAAGCTGACAAGACAAAAAAAGATAAAGTTACTCGTAAGAGAAAAGCTTCTGAGGCCGAAGCTAGGGTTGAAGGGACCGAGAGCAACCGTCGCCAGAAGCGTATGGCGGTGCGCAAAGGAGGTGCTACCGGGAAGCAGCCGTCCAGGCTTCGTGATGAGGGTTCGGATTTGGAGGTCGACATTCTGTCGTTGGGTGGTGGGGATGAGGAAGAGCAGGAGGAGGGAGAGATCACTCTTACTGATAAGAGGAAGAAGAGGACCGGCGATGTGGAGGCTAGTGTAAGTATCTCTCCTTCTCCTCTTTGCGGCTCTCGGTTATCCGGTGATTTTGACGGTTTTATCCTTGATTTGCAGGCTTCAGGGTCTCGAATTACTGATGTCGGTCGTCTGACAGTTCTTGATCAATTGAGGAAGGTTGCGCCTTCTGTAGAGCCGAGGGCCGATCACTATGTCATCGATGACAGCGATTTTGCTTCGTCGCCTGTCCGTGAAGTGGACTCCGGCACCGCTGATCAAGTGTTCGCGTCGCCCTGGCAGATAACCAACGGGTCTCGGCTTAATTCTACTAGGCTGTGCCGAGAGTTTGCCCGTCTGAGCATCCCGATGGGAACTCGTGCTGATCTTGATAAAGAGACTCCTGAAGAGGCCCGTCAGAGGGCGGCGTTTAAATTTACCCGTGCCTATGTTGCCGGCATAGGCATGGTCAGGCGCAACGCTAGGTTGGAGAAGACTCTAGCCAGCCTGCAGTCTCGTTTCTCGGCCAAGAGGACCGAGGCCGGTAAGTTGAAGAAGGAGATCAGCGACTTGAAAATAAGGAATAGCAATGTTGATCTCGAGAGGGTCTCGGCCCTGGAAAAGGAAATTGTTGATCTCAAGGCCGAGAAACAGGCTGACGCCAAAGCTCTCACTTCCCTCCAGGCGTCGACCAAAGAGCATGAGGTTGTCCTTGGTGATCTCCGGAAGCGTTGTGATGACGACCCTGCTCGTCACACGGTCGAACTGAAAGGGTTGACTGCTGATCTTGAGAAGCTGAAGGTTGACAAGGAGCGACTGTCGGACCTGTACAAGGGTGCTCAAAGCCAGGCTAAGGAATTGGGTGACGACTGACAGTGGCTGATCGAGTAGGGTCCGAAGTTCATTGTTGGTCGGCTGCTTGGTAGTCGGCCTTTTAAAGCGAGACTTGGTAAACTCCAGAGTGCTATTATGAAACGAGGGGCTCATCTAGGTTTCATGGCCGGCTTTGAGCATGTTGCGACTGGGAAGCCTATGGCTAAGGGCAAGTACTACAGGCCCGATTCCGATGTGCAACTGAAGGAGGCAGCCGATGGGTATGCCCAGCTCAAGTACAAGTATCTGGACAGTCTGTCCGAGTGTCTGAACAAGAGCCGGGCTGAATTTCAGGTTGTCGACCCAGACGCGGATTATCCATCCTGTTGGGTTA
>JBCNJP010000006.1:52356598-52410326 GCA_039602395.1 Deinandra increscens subsp. villosa | reverse complement strand
AATATATTTATTTAATAATAAATAAACCAGAAAGTATTAGGACTTGATTTTTGCTCTTAGAACATATTTATATATATAATAAGTTTATATAAGTCCAAAAGTATTAAATAAATAAAAATACTAAACAAATACTAAAACCCTAATTTACCTATAAAAGGGTAAAATGGTAATTTTGACCTAATCAATTATAACACTTATCAAATACTTAAAACTTGGTTTATTTTGATTTCCTATATTCATATATCCTATTTGATTTATTAGGGTAACCTCCAAGTTATTTATCTTTCCCAATTCGGCGTATTTCTTATCCCATCTCCCTATCAAGTGAGTATTCATAGCCCCTTCTCTTTTAATACTTTGGGGTGTAACATGTATCTCTATCTTAAATTATAAACTCTATATTTACTTCTCTAAAACAAAATGCGAATCCTATGCTCGTTATGTGTGTTCTTGATGTGTTAAACTTGTTTGAACCATTGTTGTTATTGTATTCTATTACACTAGCATGCGTACTCATTAACATACCAAGCCGGGGTAACAATAATAGATCTATTGGTTTGACAACCCACTTGGCCTTCCTTAAGGCGTCAAGTGATTGGAAGCCTAATTGTCAAGGGTTTGATACGCGGTTGTTTATACTATTACAATACTTGTTTATCATATTCTATGAACATTTACCTAACACATAGATCGCATGCTTTATACTAATATTATGTATTAAACCTATGTTTACTCACCAACTACTTTTATATTTGACACTTTATCTTATACATGTTGCAGGTAATCGTGTTTGAGCCAGTATGTGATCACTATAGGATGCTGGACCTAGTTAAATAATGTTTAATTACAGTACCTATGGTTCTTATGTTTTGTCTGTTTCCTGTTTGTAAAATATTCCAAAAAATAAAATAAAAAGGCATGTTAAATATATTTCAACTTTAATTAGTTGTCATGAGTATCTGGACAATAATCATGCCCCGACATATTCCGTCACCGGTTGTGACAAGTTGTGTGGAATTTTTTTTTTTGAAAAGATGCAAACACAAGTTTAAAAAACACAACTTTCAAAAACCACATTAAGAAAAGATTTTGCCCAATGTTGAAAGGTGAAGGGACTTAAGGTCACACGTCAATGACAAATGAAGAAAATGTATTTTATTAAAGTTAAATATTACACAACTTCACTTCATGTATTAAGTGAGATTAGAACCTAACACCTCTAGGATGAGGGTATATACATTTGTCACTAGGCTAAGCTAGTGGTTATAAATGTATGTGTTTTTAACCTTAAATTGGTTCGAACAACAAAGAAAAAATGTTAAATTAACCACTTTGATACAAGCATATGACTCGACTTATTCAACAAAACCTCCAACCACATTATACTCACGTAATTCATGCTTCTCTCAAATGATATCGTTTAAAAATGTGAAAAAAACTAAAAAATAATAGTTGAGAACTTACTAAGTTGTTAACTTAACTATGATATTTGGTCGACTCAACACGGTTCACCAGATTTATACATTTGTGTTAGCGCTCATAAGGTAACACCAGAAATTTTATTTTATAATCAATTTAAAGTAAATTAAAAACAAACTTTTCTATTTTAGTTTAGTTGTACGTTTATCCTCACACTAGTTGATAAATATTTAAAGTTTTAGACAAAGTTATTCAAATATTTAAATTAATAATAATCTTGTTTTTCAATAATCTTATAAAAACACGTGCACACACATATAATCAACTTTTACTTGAACGATTGATTAAAAATGACTGAATAAAAAATCTATCTATTTATATAATAAACACAAATTTTTGGTGTTCAGGTGGCACAATTTAAGGTATGCCACCTAGGATAAGTCTTTTTTTTAAATTAAGTCACGTAGGATCATGCTTACGTGTCAATTTCTCATCGTTTTGAATTAAAAAAATTGATAAAAGGCTAAAAAACTCGCGGATCTTTTAACCCGCGAAGGTGATCCGGATTTTTTTAACCCGACATATAAAAGGTTCTCATTGTGCACCTCCTTCATTGTAAACCCTAATTTTTTTCTCCCTATCGTGCTCTGCCGCTGCACTTCGCCTATTCCCCTCCTTTAAGCCGCTAGACGCATCCACAAGGTTAGTTTACAAGGTTAGTTTATCTTCTCTATAGACTGTTATTGTTGAATCGTGCTCCTCTATTCCGCGGCTTCCATCCGAGCCGTGTTTTGATCGATCACGTCCAATAATTGTAAATCAAGTTGTAGATACGGGCAAAGATATATAATCACACATACCATCCATACAGAACTTAAACGTAATTTAGTTATTATCTCTAAAGTTATGTGAAAAAATGAAAATATAACAAAAATAAGTTGCTGCAGAAGTGTCTTTGATGCTATTATTCTTCGCATTGCATATATGACTAAATTTTTCAATGATGTAGGTATACTCCTTGTTTGTTGTTTTTGTAGGTATACTCACAAGTAATTTTGATCTGATTGATAAGGTAATTGTCTCTCCCGGTCTCTCACATATTCACTTTTATTAGTTACATTCAAATGCTAAAATGATCATGTTGTCTTACTGGCTTGGCGACCTTTGCATCAAGGAGTATATACTATATACCACCATTTTTTTCTTTTAATGCGAATCAACCATTTTCTTTATCATTTTTGTTATTTGATAGGAGTTTTCATTTGCAATTTTAATAGGCAAATTGCTACTAATCTCTAAAAGTTGTTATTTATTACATCTTTTGTATATATGTTTTAATATTATTGAATATTTATGGGCTCTTTAGCTTTATGTATTATTCACTTCGATTTTTCTTTTCACTTTTTGTTCATATTTTTATTCGTATAATTCTTTTCTATATCACAGCCTCGGGTATATACCCGCGTCACTGACTAGTGGCTTTTAAAACAAATGTTTCGTGGCATTTTTAATTAAAATAGAGAATTGTTGGAATTTTGGGAGAAACACTAGTGGAAAATGAGTTTTTTCACTAAGTGTGAAAATGAGTTTTTCACCAACTTTGGACAAAAATAAAATACAGATAACATAAGTTGTTGCCTCTGTATTTTATGGGTTTGTGTAGTACGTTGTAAGGGCTCTCCAACGCATCAAACCACGTCCAAAACGGAGCTCGTATGAATGAGATATCGAAGCTCAAAGTTGAGGTCTCGCAACATGTGAAGCTGCGAAAATTAGAGAGGAAAAAGCTAAGTATAGCATGCTAACTCATCCCACATTGGTTGGGGAATGAAACCAAAAGTGGTTTAAAAGGTGGGAACCTTACCAACTATTGTTTCCTTTAGTAGGACACATCCCTTGGACCCTGAGGGGTGCGAAGCACCCTTAACTCGCGCACGCATGGCGTGGGCGTATAAGCGTATGGGCGTAATGTGGCGCTTTGATGGCGTATTTTGCACTTCGCATCGCCGCTTGAGAGCCCCCTTATTGTTTTTGGGTTCAACCGGAAGTTGTTCCGGTTGAAGTCCAAGCGGACCTGTGTGGTCCGGGCGGAATGTGAGTTGAACCGGAAAAACTGGTTCAAGCGGAATAGTGCCTGAGTTCAGCCGGATACTGTTCCGGTTGAAGTTCAAGCGGAAAGGAGTTCCGCTTGAAGTTCGAGCGGAAGTTGAACCGGAAGATCAGTTCTTCCGGAAAACAACTGTTACACGGAGATTCTTCCGGAATGACAGCTGTAAACGCGTTTTGAGCTATTTAAGATAATTCTGCGTTAGTTAGAAATCAATTTGCATTAAAGACGTTTAATGCAAAGTTTGACTACGAATTAATTTTGATTGCTCAACAAGTTTCCCACCACTATAAATACAGCCTCATTAGTTGAGGCTAAACACACAAGAATTCACAGAATTCTTTCTCTCTGCCTCTCCTCACTCTTTCTCTCATCTTCTTCATCGTTCTTGATTTTCTTCAAGCTTCGAAGGTATTTTCAAGCTTAGCGTTATCCCGGCCGTACAACACGGTTTAGGCGATTGTACCCTGGAAAATAAAACGGATCTTCGGTAGACCCGGAATTTGTTTTAAGGGACCCGGGTTTTGACCCGAATCCTTCGCCAAAGGATTTCACAATCCTTTCTTTGTTTTTCCAAACTAACTCAAAAGACTTTCTTAAAACCATTTTCTAAAAATTTCTGTCACCTTTTTCCTTTATTAAAAACCTTATTATTTTCATTATAAGTTTTGTCAAGTTCTGTATTTACTTCACTTGTATTGTAATTTTAATATATTTCATTTACTTGTAATCTTTTATTCATTTCTTTGTATTGTATTTCATTTCCTTGTAATATTCTATTATTTCCTTGTATTTGTTGATAGGAGTAGATCAATTTTATCTCAAGTTTTATTGTAATAAAATAAGTTTATTTCTTTTGTTGTAATCGTACTAAATAAAAGTACTTGTTTTATTTAAATTTACGAACGGTTTTCCTACAAAGATATCCTAAATTTTGGAAAGACATGAATTCCATTTATTTATATCTGATTTGTGAAATACCTATAATATTAAATTCGACATGTAATATGTTTAGAAAAGCTATACCACTAAAAGGAAGTTTATTAGTGTAGAATCGGGCTACTGAGAATGACTGGATAGACGGGGTGTAGGACGAGTCACACTGATAGGACAACTACAAGAGGGTGGACAGCGAACCTTCGGTCAGAAGCGTCTCGGCTCGGCTGGTATCTTTAAAACAAAGAAACGTCGTTGTTCTTGGGGAGCAGGACCGGGTATCCCGCGACCAAGCTCGGGCGTGAGAATAAGTATGTGTTTCGAGAGATTAAGTGTAATCAAGTCGAAGCTAAGCGCATTGAATCCTAACCTGGTGGTTGGGGTGTATTTATAACCCTCAACCTTTGTCTTGTATCGTCATTAATGCTAATTGCCCAAAGAAGGTATGCTGCAGGTCTGCGTCTTGGACTGTGCCAAGTTCCTACAGTATACATTTTGGGTAATCGCATTAATTGTGTAGTCAGGTCGAATGTCGGCATGTCGACCTGTATTTGTGGGAGCGTTGGTCTGTGGTGACCGTCTCGGACTTGTCGTGCTCGAGTGTCGACCGCTGTTTGTATCGTCTGGCCGGCACTGAGCGGATGGTTGGTCGGCCTCCATAGAGTCGACCTGTGATACATATTGTGTGTCGGCCTTATTGGGCCGTCTATCTTCTTTTGTGTAGCTTGTCGGCTGCTAGTTACCAAGCGGACACACTTGACTTGTGCGTTGTTTGGTTGGATGTTCGTATCTGTCTACTTGTGACGTCATCCTAACCGGACATACGTCATCAGCCCCCAGTCTGATGTGTGGTGGTCTGGACACTACTGTCGGACTAGGAGACAAATTGCAACTCTTGAGTGTCGGCTAGCCACGCTGGTCGAGTCTCGTTATCTGTATTTGTCGATTGCCGAGATCCGTAGGGGGTTGTTGCGTGACAACTGTGGACACGTGTTAGGCTTTTTATGGGCTTGGGTGACGATTCGTGATGGGACGAGGGGGAGGGGGTAACTTAACCGTCGATTAGGGTTTTGCCTATAAATACCCCTTTTTACTTTCACTTTTTACTATTGCACTTCTGATTTTACTATTCCTTTCTCGATAGATCTCCGTGTTTCGTCTTTTGACTTGCGCTAGTGCCCCTGTGTATCATCTTCTTGCTTTCCTCGGGTACGTTTTTCCTTCTTTCGGCCTTCGTAACTTTCGTTCTATTTTATGGCGCCTTTAGGAATTAGGGATTTTAGATCTTCGCTTACACTGGAGGAATTAGGCGAGCACTGCGAACGCTTCGGTATATCTCGTAGATTGAATCCCGTTCTTCCGACATCGACACAGTCTATTAGGGATCCCCCTGACGATATGGTCAGCTTATACACGAAATCCTTTAGTGTCGGCCAACTTAGGATTCCTCTGACCAAGTTTTTTATAAGTGTTTTGAGGCATAACATGGTGCACATTAGCCAGTTGCACCCTAACTCTATTATGAGGGTAACCCATTTCGAGGCGACTTGATGGGCGTTGGGTAGAGAGCCGACATCGGGTGTCTTCCATCGGTTCTATAGATTAAACCATCAGGGTGATTGGTTTTCTTTTGAATAGCGTCGGGAGAGGTACGAGGATGGGACCGTTAGCCCATATTATTTGGACTGGTTGCCAACAAACTTGAAAGACTTTAAAGACAAATTCTTCTTTGTTTCCAACAAGATCATGAGTGGCGATCTTCCCTGGAGGTGGACTAAGGTGAATAAGGGGAAGCGTCCTGAGTTGGATTTTGATGCGGAGACAGTGAGGCGTCTGTCGTCGCTAAGGCTTCCCTTGAAGAAGTATCCTGAGAGGGTGTTGATATTGACCGGTTTGAGTTGTAATTGGTTGTCGACGACAGAGAAACCATGTTTTACTCTTGAGGGTCGGGGTAATACCTTGTCGCCCTTTTCTTTATTGCTTATCGATTCCTTTTATCATTTGTACTAATCTTTTTTTTTTTATTTCATTACCCTGGATGACCAGTCGGATGTCCTTCAAGGAAGTAAGCATTTGGCCGAGGGAGGAGGGGCCCTGTTGACGAAACATCTGGGTGCCAGTATGAGGACTTCACCATCACCTCAGGCAATCGGACTTTGATTAGGTCCGCTTTGGGTGGTGAGACTAACATTCTTGCCGATGAAGAAGCTGACAAGACAAAAAAAGATAAAGTTACTCGTAAGAGAAAAGCTTCTGAGGCCGAAGCTAGGGTTGAAGGGACCGAGAGCAACCGTCGCCAGAAGCGTATGGCGGTGCGCAAAGGAGGTGCTACCGGGAAGCGTGATTAGGGTTCTGATTTGGAGGTCGACATTCTGTCGTTGGGTGGTGGGGATGAGGAAGAGCAGGAGGAGGGAGAGATCACTCTTACTGATAAGAGGAAGAAGAGGGCCGGCGATGTGGAGGCTAGTGTAAGTATCTCTCCCTCTCCTCTTTGCGGCTCTCGGTTATCCGGTGATTTTGACGGTTTTATCCTTGATTTGCAGGCTTCAGGGTCTCGAATTACTGATGTTGGTCGTCTGACAGTTCTTGATCAATTGAGGAAGGTTGCGCCTTCTGTAGAGCCGAGGGCCGATCACTATGTCATCGATGACAGCGATTTTGCTTCGTCGCTTGTCCGTGAAGTGGACTCCGGCACCGCTGATCAAGTGTCCGTGTTGGCCTGGCAGATAACCAACGGGTCTCGGCTTGATTCTACTAGGCTGTGCCGAGAGTTTGCCCGTCTGAGCATCCCGATGGGAACTCGTGCTGATCTTGATAAAGAGACTCCTGAAGAGGCTCGTCAGAGGGCGGCGTTTAAATTTACCCGTGCCTATGTTGCCGGCATAGGCATGGTCAGGCGCAACACTAGGTTGGAGAAGACTCTAGCCAGCCTGCAGTCTCGTTTCTCGGCCAAGAGGACCGAGGCCGGTAAGTTGAAGAAGGAGATCGACGACTTGAAAATAAGGAATGGCAATGTTGATCTCGAGAGGGTCTCGGCCCTGGAAAAGGCAATTATTGATCTTAAGGCCGAGAAATAGGCTGACGCCAAAGCTCTCGCTGCCCTCCAGGCGTCGACCAAAGAGCATGAGGTTGTCCTTGGTGATCTCCGGAAGCGTTGTGATGACGACCCTGCTCATCACGCGGTCGAACTGAAAGGGTTGACTGCTGATCTTGAGAAGCTGAAGGTTGACAAGGAGCGACTGTCGGACCTGTACACGGGTGCTCAAAGCCAGGCTAAGGAATTGGGTGACGACCGACAGTGGCTGATCGAGTAAGGTCCGAAGTTCATTGTTGGTCGGCTGCTTGGTAGTCGGCCTTTTAAAGCGAGACTTAGTAAACTCCAGAGTGCTGTTATGAAACGAGGGGCTCATCTAGGTTTCGTGGCCGGCTTTGAGCATGTTGCGGCTGGGAAGCCTATGGCTAAGGGTAAGTACTACAGGCCCGATTCCGATGTGCAACTGAAGGAGGCGGCCGATGGGTATGCCCAGCTCAAGTACAAGTATCTGGACAGTCTGTCCGAGTGTCTGATCAAGAGCCGGGCTGAATTTCAGGTTGTCGACCCAGACGCGGATTATCCATCCTGTTGGGTTATATAACTAATTATCAAAAACACGAGTACGCAGCGGAATTAATCCTATGACTTAATCTAACTAACCGGTTAAAGAACGTGTACCTTTTTAGCTCGGCAAGAGAAGATCTTCTAGGATTTGAAGTAATTCCCTCTACGATCGCACACACGACACACCGATGTACGTATATGCTAGTACTGATCACGAACTCCTCTTGATGAAGATGACTTGGTCGAACCACACAAGAAATCGAAACCCCTAGGGTTCTTTCTTGTTGCCGAAAATTAGAGAGAAAGAGAGAGATTAGGGTTTGCACTTTTATCAGATAAATGTAGCAGCTAAACCTTAAACCCAGAGGGTCTATTTATAGGTTTTACAAACTTGATAAACAAGTTAGGGTTTTGGATAGGGGCTTTACGATTTTCGGCCCTAAGGCCTATCTCAAAACCTTCTCTCAATTGTAATCCAATTACAACTCTCTCTAATTACAACTAACACCCCTGTTAACAATTAACTGTCAGTTTTTAACGAAACCTCGTTAAATGTTCGTGATAAATATTAATTAACTAATTAATTAATACAAATACATTAGTGTCGAGACGTGTAACCCCGTAGGCTTAAACACTTTCCGGACATACGCTTATTAATACGTGATCATATCCCTACAGCTCCCACTTGAGCTCGTAATAATAAAGGTAATAACATTGGTTAGCGTCTAGCAACACACCAATGCTCCCGGATATATTTAAGTACAGTTTCTCAAAGTATATTTAAATGGTACAGTCATTTACTATCCCTTTGTTACCGATACCGTTGTTAAACATGAATATGGATCAAGTCATTTCATACTTTAACGATTCTGTTTCTCATTCCACAACTAATTAAAGATTACCAAATTCAAAATCGAGACACATCTCGATTTCATTTGGGCATGGCCATGCAGACATCTTAATTAGTCCCAATGAGGGGCCCAGTGGTATCTGCTTCAACTTTTAATCTGAAGGAACAAATCCTCTTGACTACACGTGTCCAGTCACATACTTCACTACACTTATTGAAAATAGCCCTTTTGTACCACCTTATTCAGGATAGTCAGAACTATATCAAGTAGGTGCAATCCATACATGCATGACCTGCTTGTATCTCAAGTCTAAGGATAAGTAAAGCAACCATTTACGAATTTCACTTAATGACGACGATCCATAAAGTAACAATTCGCTAGTGGGGTTGTCCGATATGCATCTTATGAATATCATGTGAGTTTGGTGGGACCATCCATTATATATTCCAAGAATATTACCAATCACTCAGATTTGTCTTAGTTTAACTATATTCCCATATAGTTAATCGACAATGGACAATTTAGAATACTTGACAAGTACTCAAGGATTAAACATGCAAATATAGGACACAATTTACTATTAAATGAAATCAAACATATCAAGTACTTTATTTCATTATATAAATAGAAATTGTTTAACATCCCTTATCCAAATACCGAACATCAGACATACATGATTTAACTAGCTAATTTAAGTCCCATGCCCTCGGCATGCCTTTCAAGCTTCGTCCTCGACAAAGCTTTCGTGAAAGGATCAGCTAAGTTAATATATGTGTGAACTTTGAGTAATCTGATTTCACCTAGTTCGATCTGCTCACGAACATAGTGATATCTCCTGGCATAGTGTCTGGCGCCCTTCTGAACTCCAAGTTCTTTGGCAATGATTAATGCACCAGTATTATCACAGTACATATCAATAGGCAAGTTACTTGTAGGGATCACGTCAAGCCCACAAATAAACTTCCTTATCCAGACTGCCTCCACTGCAGCTTCCGAAGCAGCAATGTACTCAGACTCTGTTGCAGACATAGCAACTGTGGTTTGTTTCTTGCTTTTCCAATCCACAGCGCCTCCATTCAGAACGAAGACGTACCCAGACTGAGACTTCGTGTCATCTCTATCAGTCTGAAATCCAGCATCGCAGTATCCGGTCACTTTGAGCTCTTGATCTGGATTTCCCCCATATACCAAAAACAAATCTCTAGTAGCCCGTAGGTACTTAAGAATGGTCTTAACAGCAGTCCAGTGACTTTCACCCGGATTCTGTTGAAATCGGCTAACGATATTTTGCGCAAACGCTATATCAGGTCTAGTGCATCTCACCGCATACACTATAGAGCCTACAACCGAAGCATAAGGGACTCTTTGCATACGCTTCACCTCATCAAGTGTAGAAGCACCTTGTTTGACCGATAGACCAAGTCCTTCCTGCATAGGTACTATACCACGCTTGGAATTCTCCATCTTGAATCGCTTCAAGATATTATCAATATAAGCACTTTGACTTAGTCCAATCAACCGCTTAGTTCTATCTCTATAGATCTTGATTCCAAGAATGAATGCTGCTTCTCCCAAGTCTTTCATGGCAAAACACTTTCCAAGATGAGATTTTACATATTGCAACATTGGAATGTGTTTTCCTATTATCATTATGTCATCTACTGATGTGTGCTAAACACATCTAATTTTTCTTTGTATTTTGTATCAGTTTAGAGTCGGTTTTGAGTCATTTTTAGTATATATTTATTTACTTTTGTTTTTATAGGGTTTATAAGTCAAAGTGATACAATGATTTAATTTGAGTCATGAAGCATTAATTATCTCTAAACTCATTTGATTTAATTTGTGTTTTATATAAAAATAGGGAAATTGAAATTGAGTGGCGTGAAATAAAAAAAAATGCCATGAATGTTATTAAATGATTTAAGTTAAATTGTCAAATTCATGTGATAAAACTCAAACTTAAATGCTTGGTTATAAATGCAATTCCACATTGATTGATAGGTGGGGTTACGTGGATTTCACAAAGAAAAAAATAAGGTGTACATGGGCTGATTTTAATCGAAGAAACCAAGACTAATAACTGAATTGTTTGTGGGCTAGCTTAAGGCACAAGAAAGGGTTCAACAATAAAAGTCGGACGGTAGAAAATAAAAGGGGGCTCTCCACAATTTATTTGGGGACGAAAAACAACAATTAAAACAACAGAAGCTACGGACGAATTTTAGAGCAGATTTGGAGACGAATTGGAGAGACGGAGAGCGGCTGGGATCAATAGAAAACTGAAGAGTCAAGCATTCAACACAAATTTTTATTCGGGTTCTTCGTTTTCTTATTGTTCTTGTAAATTCTTTAGACTTACACTATGAATTGTTTGCAAAGTTTGGATCTTTTCTGCTTTTGTGACATGACCATGGTGGTAGGCTAAATAATTACTACCACCTAGACTATATGATGAATTTTTAGTGTTGATTACTTTACTCGGTTTATGACAATTTTCTTGATGGATTGACTCTCTTTAAATCCCATTGGTTTTCTGTAATTGATGCATAAGTGTACTTAGTCTAGGGTTTCGATTGATAATCAATACTTGCGTGATCTGCGGATGTCTTCCGGTTTGGGTTGGGTAATTGGTATGTGTAACTTTATGTTTGCAAATTGATATGGTTAGTTGATTTTGATTAGCCATAGGATTGATTATTAATTGTTTCCTTGGATTTTGTGTTCTGCTCTCTGAATAAGCTCAAAAGGATGACAGTTGTCGGGTAGTCGGGTTGGTTAATCACTTAGGATAACATTATCTCAAAAGGAAGTGCCCTAGGTTATTAGTTAATCTGCTATTTCGTGTTGGTTATAGAAAATCAGTGGTAGCTCCGGTTAGTCTAGGTGTGCCTTAGGTATATCCGAGGGTGGCTAGGGTAATTGAAGTGGGAAGGACTTAAAAGGTGAACCCTTGTTCGAGCGTTAGAGTAGTCAAAGTTAGGAAGGACTTAAAAGGTGAACTAACTAATCAGTGTGGTTATTCCAACCGAATAGGTATCTTATCAGTAACATCCGGTAAGTGGTCTGGGGGCTCGTAAGGTTTCTAGAGGTTGTGTTAGAAGATCCTGGTTCCATCATTAGTTGCCGTATCCGAGAGTAGTCATTAGCATGAAATAGGAGTCTAGGTCTAGGTGGTACTGTTTCTCTAATCTAGTTTCCTCCTAGGTTTCTTTATTTTCGGTTATTAGTTGATAGTCAGTTAGTTAGTTAATTCATTTAATCCGTAAAATCCAAAAACCCCAAATCAATTTACTCAGTATTTCCATTTTCATAGGTTTAGGTTAAGTCTTGTCTATAGAGTGTCCTAGGTTCGATATTCCGGTCTTACATTAGCTATTCTACTATCCGATAGGTACACTTGCCTTAGGGCTCGGTTTAGTTTAGTTTAGTTTAGGTTATTTCGATATTCCGATCTGATGATTAGGGGCATGGTTAGGAAGAACATTAAAGAGAAACCCCCTGATGCAGTTGGTTGAATACTCGGGAAAGCCCGTGTTGCAAAATTTGTGTAACTCATTTCTTTATTTTTCTTTGTGTGCTTTTGTTTGGTTTTCGTGTTTTGTGTTTTTTTTTGGTGTTTGCAGGAAATTCGGACGATTCAAGATGATGAAATTGTGTTAGAAGAGTCCAAGTTCCAGGTGAACACGTTTCAACTTGCTTTATTTTTATTTTTATTTTTTTTATTTATTTATTTATTTTTTTTATTTTTTTTATTTTTTTTTAATTCTTATTTATTTTTATAATTTCGTGATTTATTTTTCGTATTTTGTTTCTAATGTGTTTCGGTCGAGTCGAGTTTTGTGTCTTGTGTCTTTATTTGCAGGTTCGATGATATTCACACTTGGATGCTTATGGAATTCAATGGAGGACCTGGGATCGAACTCGCATGTCATTCATAAGGGGAGTTTGTTCCGATTTACCTTTTTATTTTTCGTTGCATTTTTTACTTTTCTTTATCTTTTTTTTAGTGTGTTTATTTTTATTTATATTTTATTTTTATTTTCATCTCACATTGGGGACAATGTGTCGTTTAAGTGTGGGGATGGGAGACTTGCGTCTTGAGTCAGTTTATTTTGAGTGTGTTTATTTGTGTTTGAAAAAAAAATTAAAAAATTGAAAAATTGTTCAAAAATGTCCAAGATTCTGGCTGCAACTAAATGGAAAATGATAGGAAACTGGGAATTGGTTTTCTAATTTTGTGCTTAAATGTTAAAATAATGAATAAAAGTCAATAATTTGGAAATGTGTTAAGTTTGGTGAGAATGGAAAGCATTACTAAACTATAATGTGTCGATAGGCCCAGCTGACCTAGGAGTAACTTAAATAGCCTGTGTGTTTATTGTTGTATAAATATGCTAATCAGTCTGCTAGTGGGTTCCCATTTTAGGAGTGATAGGAATGCTGAATCTGATGATTAGGAGGAAAGAGACCGCTTTAGGCTAGATACTCCTATGTCCTTAGAATTTCCAATGAGCATATTAGTTAATAATTTGGTTAATGAATTAGAGTGAAGGGACAAAATACTCATGTACAAACTAAGGATAGTATCTCGTGGTAAGTACCTCTGATGATGTTCCGGATCTCGCGGGCAAAATACTCACGTATGATTTCGGGGGTAAAACCTTGTGAAAAAGTACCTCTGATGATGTCCGTTGGTAATTTTAGGTAAAAGTAACCAATTATATGAGAAAATGAAAAAGAAAAAAAATGATGAAAAAAAAATGATAGCTTAGAGAATAAATACTCAATAATTGCATATAAATAATTAGTTATTCCTTGGACATCTTAGTATCTGGTTTAAGGGGGTGGAGAGAAAAAAATATAAATTTAAATCATTTATATCCCTTTGCTTTGACTGAATATGATTCGGTAGTAGGTTGAACTTGACCTTTCTTTAGTGGGATCCATAGGTAGACTGGAATTATATTCGGTAATTTCATAAACACATGGGGGCGAAACAAAAGGTCGGTGGTTGGGTTTAGTCGGACCGAAATATTGGCAATTGTAGTTAGGGTGTTATTACATTATGGAATGTGGAATTGTATGGTGGTTATTGCATTTTGAATTGTTAAATGTTTAGAGTCGATTTCCTGGTTGTGATTCCATTGCAGTATTTTTCGAGGATGAAAAAAGAGTAAGTGTGGGGATGTTTGATGTGTGCTAAACACATCTAATTTTTCTTTGTATTTTGTATCAGTTTAGAGTCGGTTTTGAGTCATTTTTAGTATATATTTATTTACTTTTGTTTTTATAGGGTTTATAAGTCAAAGTGATACAATGATTTAATTTGAGTCATGAAGCATTAATTATCTCTAAACTCATTTGATTTAATTTGTGTTTTATATAAAAATAGGGAAATTGAAATTGAGTGGCGTGAAATAAAAAAAATGCCATGAATGTTATTAAATGATTTAAGTTAATGTCAAATTCATGTGATAAAACTCAAACTTAAATGCTTGGTTATAAATGCAATTCCACATTGATTGATAGGTGGGGTTACGTGGATTTCACAAAGAAAAAAATAAGGTGTACATGGGCTGATTTTAATCGAAGAAACCAAGACTAATAACTGAATTGTTTGTGGGCTAGCTTAAGGCACAAGAAAGGGTTCAACAATAAAAGTCGGACGGTAGAAAATAAAAGGGGGCTCTCCACAATTTATTTGGGGACGAAAAACAACAATTAAAACAACAGAAGCTACGGACGAATTTTAGAGCAGATTTGGAGACGAATTGGAGAGACGGAGAGCGGCTGGGATCAATAGAAAACTGAAGAGTCAAGCATTCAACACAAATTTTTATTCGGGTTCTTCGTTTTCTTATTGTTCTTGTAAATTCTTTAGACTTACACTATGAATTGTTTGCAAAGTTTGGATCTTTTCTGCTTTTGTGACATGACCATGGTGGTAGGCTAAATAATTACTACCACCTAGACTATATGATGAATTTTTAGTGTTGATTACTTTACTCGGTTTATGACAATTTTCTTGATGGATTGACTCTCTTTAAATCCCATTGGTTTTCTGTAATTGATGCATAAGTGTACTTAGTCTAGGGTTTCGATTGATAATCAATACTTGCGTGATCTGCGGATGTCTTTCGGTTTGGGTTGGGTAATTGGTTTGTGTAACTTTATGTTTGCAAATTGATATGGTTAGTTGATTTTGATTAGCCATAGGATTGATTATTAATTGTTTCCTTGGATTTTGTGTTCTGCTCTCTGAATAAGCTCAAAAGGATGACAGTTGTCGGGTAGTCGGGTTGGTTAATCACTTAGGATAACATTATCTCAAAAGGAAGTGCCCTAGGTTATTAGTTAATCTGCTATTTCGTGTTGGTTATAGAAAATCAGTGGTAGCTCCGGTTAGTCTAGGTGTGCCTTAGGTATATCCGAGGGTGGCTAGGGTAATTGAAGTGGGAAGGACTTAAAAGGTGAACCCTTGTTCGAGCGTTAGAGTAGTCAAAGTTAGGAAGGACTTAAAAGGTGAACTAACTAATCAGTGTGGTTATTCCAACCGAATAGGTATCTTATCAGTAACATCCGGTAAGTGGTCTGGGGGCTCGTAAGGTTTCTAGAGGTTGTGTCAGAAGATCCTGGTTCCATCATTAGTTGCCGTATCCGAGAGTAGTCATTAGCATGAAATAGGAGTCTAGGTCTAGGTGGTACTGTTTCTCTAATCTAGTTTCCTCCTAGGTTTCTTTATTTTCGGTTATTAGTTGATAGTCAGTTAGTTAGTTAATTCATTTAATCCATAAAATCCAAAAACCCCAAATCAATTTACTCAGTATTTCCATTTTCATAGGTTTAGGTTAAGTCTTGTCTATAGAGTGTCCTAGGTTCGATATTCCGGTCTTACCTTAGCTATTCTACTATCCGATAGGTACACTTGCCTTAGGGTTCGGTTTAGTTTAGGTTATTTCGGTAAAATTAGGTGTGTCTAGGTCTAGGTTTAGGTCTAGGTTTTTATAGTATTTTTAGGTACGTTCCGAGCACATCATCTACATATAAGACAAGGAAAGTAACATTATTCCCACTAGCTTTGCGATATACACATGGCTCATCGGGATTTTGAACGAAACCAAACTTTTTGATTTCTTCATCAAACTGTTTATTCCAACTCCTCGATGCTTGCTTTAGTCCATAAATGGACCTTTGAAGCTTGCATACTTGGTTGGGATGTTTTGGATCAATGAAACCTTTAGGTTGATCCATATAGACTTCTTCATCCAAGTAACCATTCAAGAAGGCAGTCTTGACATCCATTTGCCATATCTCAAAGTCATAGTACGCTGCTATGGCTAAGAGGATCCTAATAGCTCTAATGTCAGCTACTGGTGAAAAGGTCTCATCATAGTCAACGCCAAAACGTTGAGTATAACCTTTCGCCACGAGACGAGCTTTATAGGTGTGTACATTTCCATCCATGTCGGTCTTCTTCTTGAAGATCCATTTACTCTCAACGGTCTTCGCGTTAGGAGGAAGATCAACCAAGTTCCAAACTTGATTATCTTTCATGGATTTCATTTCCACGTTCGCAGCTTCAAGCCATTTGTGAGATTCCGGATCTGATAATGCAGCTTTGAAGTTCGGAGGCTCATTGAGATCTCCTGATACGTTATCCTCGGATTCGACTAGACCAATCCATCTATCCGGATTACGTACGATCCTTTCGGATCTACGAAGTGGAATCGCAACATCATCGACTTGAGGTTCATCACTTTGAACATCCCCCCCCCTCCCCCAAGTTGATGATTGCTAGTTGTTTCAGAAGGTGAAACATCTTCTAGTAGTTCTACAAGTCTCCCACTGTTCTCTTGAGCTATAAAATTCTTTTCAAAGAATTCTGCATATCGAGCAACACGAACAGTATTTTCGGAAGGATTGTAAAAGTAGTAACCCATTGTTTCCTTTGGGTATCCTACGAAGATGCACTTAGTAGTCCTGGGTTGTAGTTTGTCAGGCGTATCACGCTTCACAAGTGCCTCACATCCCCAGACTCTTAAGTAAGACAACACAGGGACTTCTCCATGCCACAATTGATGCGGTGTCTTTTCAACCTTCTTGGTTGGAACCATATTTAGAACGCGTACCGCGGTTTCTAGAGCAAAATCCCAAAATGATATTGGGAGAGTTGTAAGGTTCATCATCGACCTCACCATTTCTAGTAAGGTTCGATTCCTCATCTCAGATACTCCATTATGCTGAGGAGTGTAGGGAGGAGTAAGCTGTTGGACAAATCCACATGATTTAAGATAGTCCTTAAACTCTTGGCTTAAGTATTCTCCACCACGATCCGATCGAAGGATCTTGATGGTCTTTTCGAGTTGATTTTCTACTTCGTTGTTGAACTCTTTGAATGTTTCAAACACTTCATGTTTATGTTTAAGCAAGTAAACATAACCATAACGGCTGAAATCATCCGTGAAAGTCACGAAGTAGCTAGCACCTTTTCTCGACACATGTCTAAATGGGCCACAAACATCAGTATGAATGAGTCCAAGTAGTTCTTTAGCCCTTTGCGGCTTGTTCGGAAAGTGTTTTCTTGTCATCTTTCTTGAGATACAGGAAACGCATTTATCAAATGATTCATCATTTGATTCTAAGATCCCTTTACGTTGAAGTCTTTCAATGCGATTTTTGCCAACATGGGCAAGACGACAGTGCCAAAGATAGGTAGAGTCCAAACTTGTTTTGGCTCGTTTGCTAACAGTGAACATTGAATTATTTGAAACACAACCACGCATATCAATTTCATAAATGCCATCACAAGGAATAGCATCAAAATAATGAACATTATTTTTAGAAACTGAAATACCGATATTATTAAATGCATTAATAAATCCTTGGTTTTTCAACAAAGAAACTGAAATAACACCTCTAGTAATAGAAGGTGCATAATGACAATTGTCTAATACAATGAATAACCCAGAAGGCAGAATTAAATGATATTCTCCTATAGCTTCTACAGCTGCTGGCAAACCATTTCCCACGTACAACTGCAAAGCCCCAGGCTTCAGTTTCCTCCTCTTTCTAAGACCCTGTAACGAATTACAGATGTGAGTTCCACAGCCAGTGTCATACACCCATGAATCACACTTAGAAAAGGAAAATAATTCAATTGTGAAGATACCTGAAGTACTAGCCCCGCTAGTATTCTTTCTCTTCTTCATGGACTCAGCTAGATAGGTAGGACAGTTCCTCTTCCAGTGTCCAACTTCACCACAATGGTGACAGATCTGGTCTTTAGCCGGATGCTCTTTTGCGGCCGGAGGGGTTTGCTTGGTTTTAGGAACAAACGCAACTGCCTTGCCTTTTCCTTTACCATCATTCTTGCCTTTCGCCTTTTGCGGTCGTTTAGCCTTTTGGATCTTTCCCCCTTGATCATAAGAACTTGGGGTGTTTCAGTGGCCTTTTTAGGAATCGTTTTTTCATACTCGACAAGCATAGCATGAAGCTCAGGTATAGTTTTAATCATACTATGCATGTTGTAGTTGCGCACAAAACCCTCAAAATCCTTCGTAAGAGATTTGAGGATCATGCCAACTGCCACAACCTGATTATACCCATAATTGAGCAATTCCAATTTGTCAAAGTAGCTCTTCATCTTGAGCACATGACTACTGACCGATTTACTAGTTTCAAGCTTCAAGTCGTGGAGTTCCACAACTAGGTCAAACAATTCAACACCAGCTTGTTTTTCATACATCTTCTTTAGCTCTTTGATCATATCACAAGGTGTATGAAATTCGTATTGCTTCTGAAGATCGGGAGTCATACTCGAGATCATCATGCAAGCAACCTCATCGTATCTGCTATACTCTGCATTGTAGAACGCTTTCTCTTGATCAGAAGCATTAGCAGCTGGCTCGGTCGGCCAATGATTTTCAAGGACATCGGTCCTTCGTTCAACTCTAAGGACAATCCTCAGTTGACGGTACCAATCATTGAAGTTAGATCCATTCAGCTTTTCTCTTTCAAACATTTGACGAAAAGCATGACCAACATTGTTTTGAAGAGGGTTTGTTGCCATCTACAAAACAGATTAAGTTCAAAAATCAGTATTTTCGATAATCTTTTTCTTAATAAATTTAATTACCCAATGTTTAAACACTTTAAACAATTAAGTTTATTAAGGCTAGGATCCAATCGACATGCCATCATTTCATCAGTTGATCCGCTAGAAATGATACACTCAAAAGGTAAGTGACGATTAATAATTGTACTCAAAGTACAATTCCTAGATTTTATGGGACCTACAAATAATACTTGTGAATCTTGCACCAAGTAATTTGTAGTCATGTTTCACCCCATCTTTTGCCACGGGCCAAGGGTCTCACCGCCTAGCTCGCTTTAAGTCGTCCAACTAAGAACGCATAAATTGTCCACCATTGTGTACCAATGAGTGGGAATTTGCCATGCAAATGCCATTATACCATTGTGTACCAATGAGTAAGATGACATCCACAAGTGTCCTTTTCAAGGTGGATGGCAAAGACTTAAGTTTGGTTTGGGTCAAAACAATTTTGATGTGTGATCAAAAATGTTATGTGTGAAGGTTCATGCACACCTTCACCACATAATGTGTTTATAAAATTCTTAGTTTGTCTTCCAAATCAAAAGAGCTCGGTAGCTCCATTTGCAACACACAAAGAAGCGTAGGGGTGAGGTTTGCACTTTGCAATTAAAAACCTACCCACTTTAGGGAAGCATGGCGACCCGACTTATACCTCTCTTAGAGTGTGTTCAAATGGGTGAGACGATGTTTCTTTTGAGTTTTAGGACACAAATTTTATTTTATAAACAAAATCATATTTCAATAGTTATTTAAGCAAATTTCGATTTTCATAAAACAAATTTGCATTAAAACCTTTTATTATGTCACAATTATCACAATAATCACATAATCTTAGGGTTTCTAATTATATAATATAATTTTAATTTTAATCATCTTCGATATAAGTAATAACCATAAACGATTTGCATGAACGTTCATGGTTTTTACTTCTTTTTAACATTTTAAATAAAGGTACAACATGTTGATTATCAAATAACAAAAACTTGGGTTCTTAATTTTAGATCACAAGAATCGAATTTTAGACCTAAAATTAGGGTTTCCGATTCGGCTAGAGGTCTTCGATCCATTATATAGTTTTCGATCGGAATCAGGGTTTCCGATCGAGAACATCACTTTTCGGTTATGGTTTACGATCGAAACACGGGTTTCCGATCCATCATGGGTTTCCGATCGGAATGGGGTTTTGCGATCCGGAAACAAGGTTTCCGATCGGTACTTTTCAACCGGGCCATAAACAGTTTACGAATTGAACTTGATCGGAAACATATTTACGATCGAGAACAAGGATTTTGGATCGAAAAGTGTTGTTTTCGATCGGAAAACAAGGGTTTCCGATCGAAAAGCAGCGACGGGTCAATATCCGGTTTTCGTTTTGGGAACCAAGCCACGGGTCGAGAACCGGTTTTCGATCAGGATTAGTGTTTTTCGGTTTTACCAATTGCGAAACCTTTTCTAATTGTAAAACATGATTTTAAGTGGATCAAAAAGCTAGAATCTTGATTTGGTTACCCCCCTTCCAAGTTTTATTCCCCGGTAATTAATTAAAAACATAGGTGGCTCGTGATACCACTGTTGGGTTATATAACTAATTATCAAAAACACGAGTACGCAACGGAATTAATCCTATGACTTAATCTAACTAACCGGTTAAAGAACATGTACCTTTTTAGCTCGACAAGAGAAGATCTTCTAGGATTTGAAGTAAATCCCTCTACGATCGCACACACGACACACCGATGTACGTATGCTAGTACTGATCACGAACTCCTCTTGATGAAGATGACTTGGTCGAACCACACAAGAAATCAAAACCCCTAGGGTTCTTTCTTGTTGCCGAAAATTAGAGAGAAAGAGAGAGATTAGGGTTTGCACTTTTATCAGATAAATGCAGCAGCTAAACCTTAAACCCAGAGGGTCTATTTATAGGTTTTACAAACTTGATAAACAAGTTAGGGTTTTGGATAGGGGCTTTACGATTTTCGGCCCTAAGGCCTATCTCAAAACCTTCTCTCAATTGTAATCCAATTACAACTCTCTCTAATTACAACTAACACCCCTGTTAACAATTAACTGTCAGTTTTTAACGAAACCTCGTTAAATGTTCATGATAAATATTAATTAACTAATTAATTAATACAAATACATTAGTGTCGAGACGTGTAACCCCGTAGGCTTAAATACTTTTCGGACATACGCTTATTAATACGTGATCATATCCCTACACATCCGAGACGCCTTTTGGAACTGTCTCGGCTCCTGTTGAGCCGACGGGTGCTACCAACCAAGACCCTGCATAAGCACTGTCTGTTCCGTTGTTTTCTTTTTCACCCGATTGGGTAGTATTGTAATGCCTGTGGGCTTTCTATTTAATGGAATATATTTGTATTTAATGTATTGTGCTTGCTGCTTTAATTTCGGGATGCTTGTAATGATCAGTAGTTAAAATAACTGTGTCTGTATGACCGATTGTGAATGATTTATCGTGTCGGTTATTGAGAGTACTGAGATTTTCGAACAAGTGTATGTTGTTGGTCTGTCACTTGTAATAATATTTAAGTCATTCTAACTCACCGTATCGGTTTTAATATGTAATAACATTTAAACCATGATAATTCACCCTGTCGAATTTGATATGTAATAACATTTAAGTCATGATATTAAGTGAGGGAGTAGTTAAACATTCGTCAATGTTTTTGTCACCGACCTCGGCTGTTAGCAATACGACCGTGTCGGTATCGAGGCTGTCATGGTCTTACGATTTTGCCATGACCGTGATGGATGTACGGTCCAATAGGTGTTAATTAAAACATGTTTTTCGCGCTTTTATACCTAGGTTCGACCAAAGTCTTTCGGTCTACGTGGTCCAGTCTGTGCTCGGTGTTTCATGTGTCGGATGTTAACAGACCGACTGAGAAATTCCGGGAGCTTGCTGGTCACCCACTCATTAGAGTTGTGAGAGATGAACGACGAGGCGGTTCCCTGTATAGCTCGGTACGGATAACCATCTTACGAGGGCCGTTGCTGTAGAATGGGCAACGGGTCGGTCAGCTACTGACTGTGGTTGACCGACACGGTTGCCCATTCATAAGGCAGTGGCTACAAGGGCCTCTCAGCCTTGTTATGAAGTTAGCTAAATCGTATGCCATGGTTGTGTAACCGATATGGCTGATATGAGTCTATACATCATGTAATACGTGATCTACTTGTAATCTGGCCGACATTAGCAATTCGGTTCGAGCAATTATAGTAAGATGCAATCATTTGTTTAAAAGAGACATAAATTGAAAAAGTTATGTGTTGACTTTCATTAAAATAGGATATGTAGAAGTCCTGCAAGGTACATATGTCGAACAAAAGGAGATTCATTTTACAAGTAGCATCTTTTTAGTTGCATTGCGTTCCAATGTCGGGGGACGACTTTTCCTTCCATAGTTACCAGTTTGTAAGACCCCTTGGCATGTGCCACGCTGACTTGATATGGCCCTTCCCAGTTTGGTCCCAATTTACCTTGGCTCTCCTACCTGCTTGCTTCGTTATGTCGGAGGACATAATCTCCAGGTTGAAAGGTGACCTCCCGGACCTTTTGATTGTAGTACCTTTCCATCTGCTTTTTGTACCTTGCCTCGTTGATTGTGGTCATATCTCGACGTTCTTGCGTTAAAGCTAAGTTGACAAGCAATTCCGAGTCATTGGTGAGTTCCGAGACGTTTTCTGTGCGGTATGTCGACATGCCGATTACTGCTGGTATGACAGTTTCGGAGCCGAAGGTCAAGCTGTAAGGAGTGTGCCCGTGACTCGTCCGCTCGGTGGTGCGTATGGCCCACAGAACATTTGGTAATTCGTTAAGCCAGTTCTTCCCCTGTTCGCCAAGTCTGGTTGATGCCCAAGACGATTGACCTGTTCATCCTTTCGACCTGGCCATTCGACTGTGGATGTGCGACCGAGGTGAACACTTGTATGATCTGCAACTCCTGGAACCAAGTTTTTAACAGGTTATCGGCAAACTGTTTCCCGTTGTCAGACAATACCTTTCCTGGCAAACCATACCGACATACTATCTGCTCCCAGACGAAGTTGATAACTTGTTTGCCGGTGATTGTGGTGACCGCTTTCACTTCTGGCCATTTGGTGAAGTAGTCGACTGCAATGATAAGGAACTTGATTCGGTCTAGTGCTTCTGGGAAGGGTCCGACAATGTCAATGCCCCATTTGTAAAAGGGCCATGGGGAAGTCACCGGTATGAGGTTGTGCTTTGACACGCGCTGTACACTAGCATGCATTTGGCAGCCCCGACACTTTTGTATTTCCTTCTCGGTGTCGGTGTACATTGTCGGCCAGTAATAACCCATTTTCATCATACGGGTTACTATCGACCGGGGGTCGGAATGTGTGCCGCAGAAACCTTCATGAATCTCTTTTATGACATAGTTGCCTTCTTCTGGTGTCAGGCACGTTAGCAGTGGCTGTAGGTATGACTTCTTGTAAAGTTTATTATTGTGAATTATGTACTGTTGGGCACGGGCTTTTAGCTTTGTTGCTTCCAGTGATGAATCAAGGAGGGTGTTGTTTAGCAAGTAATCTCGAATTGGTGTTATCCAACTGTTGGAGACTACCGTGTCGGTGTCTAGCACCTCCTTGAGTTCGTCAGTCCGACTGTGAATGATTTTGACCGACACCTGCTTTGTCAGGTGGGCAAATGCGATAGATGCGAGTTTACTCAGCGTGTCGGCCTTTTTGTTCTGACTTCTCGGGATTTGGGCGATCTCAAATCCTTCGAATTGGGAGGTTAGTTCCTTCACTTTGTTGGCGTATTTTTGCATTGCTTCGCCTCGGATTTCGAAATCACCGTTTACTTGGTTTGTTACCAGTAGCGAGTCGACTCTTGCAGCTAATTTTTTACGTTCATTTTTCTTACTAGCCGCAATCCTGCCAATAATGCTTCATATTCGGCTTCTTTTTTTGTGCTTGGGAAGTCAAGTCGAATGGTATATGTCACCTCGACACCGTATGGATCGATCAAGACCAAGTCGGCGCCCGATCCTTCGCTATTTTTTCTCCGTCTGTGTAAAGAGTCCAGACGTCGGTGCCGTTGACCGGTGGTGGAGGTGTGTAATCCGTAACCGTCGGCATGTTGGGGTTGGAGTCGACCTGCAACTCTGTTATGAAATCAGCTAACACTTGCCCTTTGATCGCTGTTCGTGGCTTGAAGTGTAATTCGTGTTCGCCGAGTTCAATGGCCCATTTCGCGAACCGGCCTGATGTTTCTGGCCTTTGGATTACCTCCCGAAGGGGGTAGTTTGTGAGCACCGTAATCTTGTAAGCCTGAAAGTATCGGTGCAGGCGCCAGGCAGTGTGGATTAGAGCTAATAACAATTTTTCAATTTTGGTGTACCTGGTCTCGGGATCCTTCATTGCTCGGCTCACGAAGTAGACAGGGAGTTGCTGATCGGCTCTTTCTGTGCACAGGACTGAGCTTATAGCCTTGGTGCCGACAGAGAGGTAAAGGATAACTTCTTCACCGGTTTCTGGTGCTGTGACCTGCGTGAGAGCCATGAGGGTCTGTTTCAACTCTAGGAATGCCTTGTCTGCCTCTTCGGTCCATAGGAATTGTTTTTTGTCGGTGACCTGCTTTAGCGTTCGGAAGAAGGGCATCGACTTTTCCTGCTAGCTTGGATATGAAACGGTGGAGGGCTGCTAGTCGACCATTTAGGTACTGGAGTTCTTTCAAGCACTGTGATGCTTTCATCTGCATGTTGGCTCAGACCTTTTCTGGATTGGCCATGATGTTATGATCTGTGACTATGTGCCGCAAGAATTTACCTTGTTTCATGCTGAAAGAGCATTTTGCTGGGTTGAGCTTCATGTTGACAGCTCTGAGCCGGCCAAACGTTTCCTCGATGTCGCTGATCATTGTTTCTTCCGTCCCGCTTTTGATGACTAAGTCATCCACATAGGCTTCCATGTTCTGGCCAATCTGTGGGTCAAAGACTTGGTCGATCAGCCTTTGGTAAGTGGCTCCGGCGTTTTTTAAGCCAAAGGGCATCTTTCGGTAACAGAAAATGCCCTTGTCAGTATGGAATGCTGTCTTTTTTTCGTCTTGCCGGACCATCTTGATCTGGTGGTAACCTTTATATGCGTCGAGGAAGCACTTGTAGGTGTAGCCCGACAGGGCATCCACCTTCGCATCTATAGCCGACCGAAGAGGATGTTGTATCGTGAGGGTCGGTCGACCACGAGAAAGGTTACTTCCTCGGTTCTTGTGTACGATCCGTCGGATAACGTAACCGGCAGATTGATCTCTTCCTCAGGAAAGACCATGTCTCCGCTGAGGCCGACTAGGAATGTTTTTTGACGGTCGAAGTCGCTGCTTTGTGTGTGCTGGCAGTTTGGAGAAACATGCTTTGTACATAATGTCTGAAGCACTCCCCCCGTCAAGGTATGTTCTGTGGATGTCGTGGCTCGCCACTTCGGCAACGATAACCATGGGGCTGAGTGTCAGCACAACCGTGGCTAATATCGAGAAAGAGATTGGTTTGTTGACCCATGCTTCCCTTCTGAGTTTCGGTCTCTTGCTTCGAGAGGCATGAGTCATTAAAATCGGCGGGTTGTCGGCTTTCTTTTCTTTCTTATTTTTCTACTCCTTTATTTCTTTCAACAGGTGTGCTAGCTGCCCTGTTTTTACTGCATGCGTAATCTCTTTCTTTATCTGGTGGCATTCGTCTGTGTCGTGACCTCTGTCTAGGTGGAAGTCACAGTACTTGCCCATGTTCCGGTTGGCCGTGTTGGAGCCCATTGTGCGTGGCTTTCCGAACTGCCGCCTTGCATCTTCCGTCTGGAGTATTTCCCTAGGGGTTTTTGTTAAGATTGGGTATTCCTTTTTGTCATGTCTTTGACTGGAAGAGGTTGTCCGGTCGTGGGGTGTAAAACCTGAGTGTCGACGATCGTCCCGGCCTCCTCTATCTCCGCCCGACTGCAGGGTCGGCGGGAGTCTCCGTTGTGTTGTGGTCGTCCCTGTGACCTAGATTGTCCAGCTGACGACTTGTCTCAGAGCTGTGTCGCTTCTTCCCCTCTAATGAAGGCTTCGGTCCTATCAAAGGCCTCTTGGATTGTCATAGGGACTCTAGGACTCATTTCATTTATCAATTGCCTAGTCCTCATGCCATGGATGAAGGCTGGAATTTTTTGTCTTCGTCGGCGTGGCCGATGTCTAGAGACTCGGTCCTGTATCTTTCCAGGAAGGTTCTTAGGGACTCCTGGTCTCCATGTCGGATGTTGTGCAGCTCAATAGGGTCCTTTATGCATTTCTTCTGTTGGCCGAAGTGCTTGGAGAATAGCTGTTTTAGCTGAACATAGCTATCGATCGATCCGTCGGGGAGAGAGTTGAACCAAAGCCTGGTCAGGCCCGACAGGGTCTGCACGAACATCTTGCACCATACAGGGATGGACCACTTTTCTATGCTTGTAGCCGACTTGAAGGCGTGTAGGTGATCTTCGGGGTTAGTACTGCCGTCATATGTCTTTCTTGTGCTTGGCAGCTTCGTTTTTGGTGGGCACTCGAAGTTCTCTATTCTTTCGGTGAACTTACTCTCTTCCTCCGGGATGTAAGGTAAAGAGAAATAATCAGCATTGGTTTCTTTTGGTTCTTCTACCCTTGTCACTGGGGGTTCCACCCGTGCATTCAGCTGTGGCCGAGGGCCTGTGCGTTGATTTACCAAGGGTGTCTGACCCAATGGATGTGGTGGCATGCCATACGGTGGGTACAGAGGCATTTGGTAAGCTAGGGCTCCATATGGATTTATGAACTACGGGTAGGGGTAAAACTAGTGGCCCGGGAATGGCATCGAATGTTGTTGGTAGAATAGGAACGGTATCGGACCTGAGGTGTTGGGTGTCGGTATGGGCCCTGCGTAGACAACTGAAGCTGGTGTTGGCATTGTGGGTCTTAGTGTCTGAGTCGACACCGCCGTGCTGTCGGTCACAACGGCTGTCGGTCGGCCCAGGTCGACCGGTATTTTCTGTCACACCCCAACCACGACGGCTTCCCTCGGGATCGTGACTTCATGGATCATCAACACAAGTTACATTGAACAACACTATATGAATTTTGAAAGGACATTTTGTAATGAAATGTTACAACCTTAGAGGTTACATATAATTTGTATAAAATTGCGGAAGCTAAGTGGAATGAAAACGTGTTGAAATATGACATGAACATAATGATGAATGTCCCAAAAGATGAACTCCTAGTACCCTGAGAAATACATGCTTAAAACGATCAACAATAATTTGGTGAGTTCACAGGTTTGTAATGTATATGTAAGTGAATTGATTTGAAATGGACCACAATAACTACTTTTCGTGACCTGTGCTGTACATGCACAACTAACCATTACCCTGAGTCACTAGAGCCGACGCTCGACTGAATGAATGCCCCCGTGCAACATGTTATCACCGACATGAGCATGTAAATTAGGTAATGATATACCCGTTTGGCCTACAACCAAAGTTAGCGCGACTAACGCGGGTAGGGTTTGTCCGGCCCGATAGTACTATCCATCATTACCTCGCTTGGTAACATAATTAACGGTCCAGTTGTGAAGGGACTTAATGTGATATGTAAACGGTCTCAGGTAGGGGTGTTCAAAAATATCCGAGTACGAATCCGTATCCGAATTATCCGAAATTCCGTATCCGAATTATCCGAAAATTTCGGATATCCGGAATTTTGGATATCCGAAACTCGGATATCCGAAAATTAGGACTTGGACTTGGACAAGGATTTACAAAATTTTCGGAAGTTTCGGATACCCGGTATCCGAAAATTTAAATAAATTAAAATAAAATTTATATTAAAGAACTAAGGAATTATTGAATACTTGGACTATGTTTATTTGTTTTGTCGTTTTTTAGGTCGAACTTATGTTTATTTGTATTTGAAGACTTGGACTATGTTTATTTGTTTTGTCGTTTTGTCGTTTTTTTTTTTTGTTAAATTGTCGTTTTTTTTAAAAAAACTGGATTTTCGGATATCCGTTCTAACTATCCGAGTCCAGTCCGAAATTTCGGATATCCGAAATTTCGGACTTGGACTTGGACAACGAAAACTGATATCCGAAATTTTCGGATATCCGAAATTCCGGGTATCCGGTTTTGAACACCCCTAGTCTCAGGTAATCGGTGTGTATCATAAAAGTAAATTGTGTCCAAATGAAAATGTAGGTGAAATGCATGTAATTCTCCCCCCAAATAAAACAGTAAAACGGGGCCGTGAAACTCACCTGAAACTGTGAGTGATGAACTTTATGTAGCAATGAAATGTATGTCGACCTAGCGTGCCCTAAAACAGTTTTTAGACACCTATAGTCTCAGCATGTGAATAGGAGCAAGTGGGTGATGTAACATTTCACCCAACACTACTCAGGTTGCATGTGATTGTAAAGCTTTTGGTGACGACCCGTTGGTGATTTGTATATGTGCATACCAAAATATAAATATATTTAAGACTCTCAAAAATATAAACTATATTTCATATGTATGAAGCTTATGAACACTTTGTAATCTCAATGTTGACTTTCCAAATTCAGGTCAAACGACACGTTGATCTGACATGACTTGACTCGTTTACCTTTGTGTAATGAAATAAATATATTTAATATATTTGTACTTACGTATTTTTCAAGAGTTACTCAAGCTAAGACAATTGAATATTATAACTTTAAAAATATATTTTTCATGTTTGGTGTCGGTTTTAGAAACCGAATATCGTTTTTGTGTCGTTTAACAGTATTTGACCCAACAAGTTGTGAAAACGACGTTTAACATCATTTGGAATCGTTATGGGCCAACTTGGGTCTGTTTGCCCAATAACCACCATAAAGCCCAATAGTGCATTTTTAAGTCCAAAATATGTTTCTAAAGGCCTAATACTTTGCTTTAGGCCCAAAATACATTTTAAAGCCCAAATTTTATATCTTTAGCCCAAAACAACCATTTTTCGTTTAAACGACCCGGTTAACTTATATAACCCAAGTTAACCATTTTGACACCAAAATAACAATTTCTACTTTCATAACATAAAATCATCGTAATATGCCATGAACTTCAGGTAACCGGTCAACAAAAGTCAACTAACCATTTCGACTTGTTTAACCAACTTTTTATATTTTACATGTTTCACTAACATATTAAAATACTATTTTTAATACCTAAACACATATTATAACAACATATCACCAACTTAAACCATTTGAACCACTGTTTATGTTTTTCATCAACTTGTCTTAAAACCGAGCTTTTAAGCAACAAAACTTTATGTTATTTTTTTTTTTTACATCCACATGCAAGTGTAGTGTGAATGGTTCATCAAACACTTAATAAGCAAAATAAATTATTAAGTTAGTTTAGCGATAAAGATGCGAAGAAAAGGGGGTTCTCACGTAAACGAGTGACGATGTCGAAGGAAGGAACCATGGAACTTGACCAACACTTAGGGAACTTGCCAAATGACTTGTGGATGCTTGAAGAGTGCTTGAAATGTGTGCTAAGAGCTGCTGTTAGAAACCAGTGTAAACAACATGAAAACATGAGCTTTCGGTGTTGAAACGGGTCCGAACGGAGGGTTTTCGCGGCTGTTTTGTAACCGAAACAAAGAGGGCTCGAGATGTGAGTTATATACCAGTAACATAAGTGTTAAGAGGCTGAGATATAGGCTGAAAAGGCTGCTGAGTTACTGCTGTGATCTGGGTCAGAAACTAGGTCGAAAAAAATGGGTTTCTCTTATGATTTTATGTGGAAATCTTGGTGTTTATTGCAGCTGCGTTTTAGGGTAATGAACTAGCAGAGTTTGATGGATATTTCTAAGTTATAAACGAGTTCAAAGAGATAGGAAAGTTGCTGTTTCGAGACAGTGAGCTATAGTCGCTAAAATCTGGGTTTTCGGTGATGGTTTTTGAAGCATTCGAGGCTGAGTTTGCGACTGGAATTTGGATGGCTGAAGGAGTGAGTTTTATAGTGAACCTTGAAGGGTTTTTGCTACTGTGAAGATCAAAACGTGAGCTGTAAGGTGGGTGTGTTACCGTTGTACCGAAACAGTGAATAGAGGCCAAGAAATGTGGGTTTTTGGTGAGTTTTGTAGAGCGTTTAATGGCTGAATCGTGACTGGTTTTAAGGGGCTGAAATGTGTTTAGAAAACGTGGAGATTTGCTGCTGCTTTCGGATCAGTGGGTAAGGGATGAGTTGTGAGAATTGAGGGCTTGAAGCGAGCCATAAATATAGGATGAAATGGGTCACTATTTTTCGAAAATTGGTACGGCAGGCTTGAACTTGCCATGGATGTAGAGAATATGAAATAAGATTTTTGGTTAATTGGTTTATAATTTGTTTGTGGTTTCTTGGGGCTGTGTTGTCCGATATTTGAGAGAGAGGCAAGGGTGGTTTGTTGCTTGTTGGTTTAATTTTTACAAAAGTTGGCCATGTTTTGAAGGGGGCAATCGGTTGTGTGAGTGTGGCTATATTTAGAAGGCATCTTCTCATGGGGTTTGTGCTAGAAAGTCTTAATCACAAAATAGGGTTGCTTCTCTTTCATGAATGTGACCTAATATTAGCATTTAAATGTTGTATAGGACTTGTATTGTAATTATGTATTTCTTCATTCCCTCTTTGTAACTATTATTTTTATTTATACATTGTCCTAACCCTTGAGAGGTAGGCATTCATACTCATTCATGGTATCATAGCCCCACCCCCTTCCTCTCCCCTCTCTCTCATCCGATCGTTTTCCTTCTTCCACCATGTCTTCCTCCTCCAACTCTGATATGCTCTCCTTTAATTCTGCCCTTCGATCACTTTATGGGTCCGAGATTGTCATCTTCCACGTACCTTCTTTGGAGAAACCATATGACACCCCTCCTTTCTTGTCAAAATATGTTGACTCATGTCGATGGTTCCTCCATGGCTCCTCCCGAGAACACCAATGTGGATGGCAAAATCGTTTCAAACCCAGCATTCAACACTTGGTATTCGTCTGATCAGAAGGCGGTTTTAATCCTTCTTTCCTCCCTTTCTGAAGAAGCAGCGGCTGAGGCCTTTGGTCTCACCACTGCAAGGGAAATCTGGGTTGTGATGGAATCGGCTTACAGCAACCCCTCTGTCGAAAGGATCCAGACTCTGAAAGAACAACTCAGGGTTCTGACCAAGGGCACCCTTTTGTTGCTGATTTCAGTCGCCGATTCAAAGCCATTTGTGAGAGTTTAGCCGCTGTGGGACAGCCCCTCGGTGAATCTGACAAGGTACACGCTTATCTTCGTGGGTTAGGTGCTGACTTTCACACTTTTTCCACTACTATTAGGAATAATCGGCCAACCCCCTTTTTCGCGATCTCGTCGTTCAGGACGAACAAGAGGAACTGTTTTCTCAATCTTTGCAGGCACCCACACCCCCTGTTGCCTTCACTGCTCAAAGAAGCCAATCTAACGCCAATGATCGGGGTCAGTCAAATCGTGGCCGGGGTAACTACAAATATAACCGCAAAAATACGGGTAATCGAGGTGGTCGTCATAACAACTCGTATCATCATAACAGTGGGTATAATCGTGGTAATTACAACAGTGACATTAACTGTCAACTTTGTGGTCTTGATGGACATAAGGCTCCAAATTGCCCCACCCATACTTGTGTTAAAAAGGAAACAGAGAACAATGAAGCTCTCCTAGCCCAAGCTTTTCACAACCAATGTCATGTCTCCACTGCTGGCCCTGATTGGTTTGTGGACACAGGTGCAACTGACCATATGGCTTCATCCTCTAGCAACCTGTCTCAATCTCACCCGTATTTCGGCTCGTCAAATGTGACTTTTGGAAACGGTAATAAACTACCTATTTCTCACAAAGGGTACACATTGGTCTCTAAAAACATACCTTTACACAATATTTTGGTGGTACCAAACATTACAAAAAATTTGATTTCCATTAGTAAACTAACCGTCGAGAATAATATGGATGTTTTGTTTTCTTATCCTCATTTCTATATTCAGGATCGGGATTCGAAACAGGTTCTCGCCCAAGGTCGGTGTGAACAAGGTCTATAGGTTTTGAAGGAAGAGCATCAAGCCTTGAGTGCGGTTTCAAATAAGAAAGCATCGTATGAACTATGGCATGCCCGTTTAGGGCATGTATCTTTTGATGTAATAAGTACCTTAAACAAATTGGGTTTTTTGAATGTTACTTCTATCTTGCCTAAACCTCTACTTTGCTCAATTTGTCAATTGGCAAAGAGTCATAGATTGTCGTTTACTGAGAACCCCAAAATTGCATCTCATCCTCTTGACTTGGTCCATTGTGACCTCTGGGGTCCGTCTCCAATTACATCGATACATGGCTATCGATATTATGTTGCTTTTGTTGATGACCACTCAAGGTTCACGTGGGTATATCCGCTTAAAACTAAATCAGAATTTTATAACACATTGGTGGTTTTTACAAGATTTGCTCAAACTCAACTTCTTAGAAAGATTAAAGTATTTCAAAGTGATGGAGGAACTGAGTTTCTAAACCACAAAGTTCGTAAATTTTTTGAAGAAAATGGGACACTTCATCGACTGTCATGTCCATACACGCCGCAACAAAATGGACGTGTTGAGCGAAAACACCGTCATATAGTCGAAGTGGGCTTATCTATGCTTTTCAATGCTCAAGTTCCTCCTACCTATTGGGTTGAAGCATTTAGTTCGGCTGTTTATGTTATAAATCGTTTACCTTCAAAGGTGTTACATTTTAAATCCCCGTTTCAACTACTATTTTCTCAAAATCCCAAATATGAGAATTTTCGTATTTTTGGTTGCCGGGTGTTCCCATATTTACGAAATTATGCAGATCACAAGCTTGCACCACGAAGTCTCCCGTGCATTTTTTTAGGATACAACACACAGTACAAAGGGTTCAAGTGTTTGGAGCCGGTTGCAAATCGAATCTTTATAAAATAGACATGCTCGATTCGACGAACACAACTTCCCGTTCGTCAATAAGGAGTCTTCATCTTCCTATTCAGATCTTATGGTAACTTCCTTTGCTGAAGATCTTGGCAGTAGTGTATCACCACCAAAATTGGATGCTCCTAAAGCTAAAAAAAAAGTCAATCAGGCACTCAAATTCCTTGCACCTTATGTGATAGCTTTGTGCCTAATTTCCATCAAACTCCTCCTGAGGAGATTCGAGCAACGCCCAGCCCATCTCATGATGTTCCAGTTGGGCCACAGCCCAATAATGAGGATGATGTTGACGCAACGCATGTTGACGAAACGGTTCAGTCCTCCAGCCATGAACAACCACCGCCACATCCGTTACAACAAACTGGACATCCCATGGTCACAAGGGCTAAAGCCGGAATTTTCAAACCAAAGAAACAGGCCTTCATTGCTCAAAAATTGACTTCGACAAGTGATCCAAAAACATTTAAAGTTGCCCATAAACATCAACATTGGCTCGACGCCATGAGGGTCGAGATGCAGGCTCTTCGTCTCAAAAATACTTGGACGCTTGTTCCACGTCCAAAACATTGCAATATTGTGGGTTCTAAATGGTTATATCGCACAAAGTATCGATCAAATGGTTCTATTGATAGATACAAAGCTCGAATTGTGGCTCAAGGATTTAGTCAAGTACCTGGACTTGACTACTCTCACACCTTCAGCCCTGTTGTTAAAGCATCCACTATCTGTATTGTTTTGTCTTTGGCCATCATTCACGGATGGAAACTACATCAACTTGATGTAAACAATGCGTTCCTACATGGGTAGTGATGCAAACGGGTGCGGGTAATAGCGGAGATTTCATTACCCGTACCCGCATCCGAACTAAATCCCCATACCCATCCCCGCCCCCGCCCCGCCTAATACCCGAAGGGTACGCGTAAAAAAAACCCGTCGGGTACGGGAAACCCGATGGCTACCCATCTAAGAAAAAAAATCAACTTTTTTTAAAATCAGAAAAATAGAACCATAAAAAAGTCAGAAAAATATAACCAAGATAAAGACTCTTTCTCGACGTTGAAAGGTTTGTCGAACTCGATACCCAGATGCCCTATAAAACTCCTTCATGAGCAATAAACAAGCTTAAGTCTCTGATCAACAAGCCCATACATATAAAGGACACATATAAACTATATATATTCGGGTTCTAAACGGGGCGGGTAATGCAATACCCGTACCCGACCCATCCCCGCTTCGGGTTTTAAAAATAATACCCGTCCCCGTCTCAGTACCCATTAAGACGGGTAATACCCGTCCTATTCGGGTCGGGTACCCGCGGGTACCCACTTTCGCGGGTAAAATCTGCATCCCTATACATGGGTCTTTAAGTGAGGATGTGTACATGGAACAACCCCAAGGGTTCGTCGACGAGAAATTTCCTACTCATGTATGTCGTCTAAACAAAGCTTTATACGGTCTCAAACAAGCCCCGAGGGCTTGGTTTCATCAACTAAGCATGTTTCTAGTTAAAAATGGGTTCTCTTGCAGTCGGGCTGATCCATCATTATTTGTTGATACATGGTTCCTGATCGTCATGTGAAGTATCGAATACAAGACGAAGACTCACAAGATTGCTGAGGTCCGAACTCCCAGCGAACCTGGAGTTCGGACAGCTCCGAGCTTGTGGCGAACCTGAGGTTCGGCCAGTCGTGAGTTCAGCCTATAAATAGGTTTCTCTTGTATAGAATTAGTGGGCTTCCGTGTCATAACTTTCTCTAAGTGTACTCTGTGGTCTCTGTGGTTAATACAAGTCTCAGTTGTATTTACTCTTTGTGTTTTACTCGTTTACATTGATTTCTATACGGCTAAGTAGAAGATCTTCACGCTCACGCACTTTCAAGTGGTATCAGAGCTTTTGGTTTGTTCTACTAGTCGGAGATCAGTGTTTTTCGAGTTATCGAGTTCAAATTCACGTTTTTGACTTTCAAAACTCGTTGTTCATCTTCATTTCTCGAATTTCTCGTTCAAAACATCATGATTCACGTCAAATATGTCTGTGTTTGTTCATTTTCAGTTGATTGAGTGTTTACAGCTTGAGAGGTGTCGATTTCAGTGCGTTTTTCCGAGTTTTTTTCCAAAATTTCACGTTCGGCCGAACTCCACGTTCGGCATAACTGCTCCGCGCTTTAAGTTCGGAGTACTCTCGGTCGTAACCGCTCCGAACGTCAGGTTCGGAGGTCGTTCGGAGAATTTTTCCAAGTTCGGTGACAGATCGGTCAGAGTTCGGACAACGTTCGGTCTTTGGTTCTCCGAAGGTCAGGTTCGGTGAGAGCTCGGAGAGTTTGTTTTTCGGACTAGGTTCGGACTAGGATCGGTGAACGTTCGGAGGTAGTTCGGAGGATATAATAAGTTCGGAGTTGGTTCGGACGAGGTTCGGAGTGAACAGTAACATGTGTTTCGACAATGTCTGATTTTCAAGCGTTCGCGGCTATTCAAAACTCAGTTCAAGCAACTATGCAAACGATGATGAACTATGATAATGAAATTGGAACAAGTCAGAAAGTTCCCAAATTGCTAAAGTTGGAAGATTATCATAGTTGGGTTAAACGGTTTGAAGCATATGTCGATACAAATGATATTGATATGTGGTTAGCGTTCACTGAGCAATATGTTTATCCTAAAGATGAAACTGGTGAACCTATACTTCAAAGAAAAATGTCTTCTGAACAAAAGAAAGCTTATCAAGCTGAGAAAAAGGCCTATGGTACTTTAACGATGGCTTTGCCTAAAGAGTTACTTCATCAATTTGCTGGTAACTACACATCGAAAAGTCTATGGGATGCTTTAGAGAAAAGATGTGAAGGAAATGATCAGTACAAGAAAAGTCGACAAAAGGTTTTGAAGAAAGAGTTTGATAGTTTCAAACATTATCAGAATGAAACGATTCCCAATCTGATTGCAAGATTTGCTCATCTGATGAGTGAAATGCGTTTGGTCTTACACATCGATCAAATGGTCTTATGGCTTTTTCACTTACTTTATCCATGAGTCAGACACTGTCAGCCAATGTACCATCATTTCCCAATCATGTCAGACGTTAGTCATGCAAAATAAGTGTATGGGATATGGAATGCATGTACATTGTATATATCGGGAACGGAAATGGCTTGAAATTCCGACGGTTGTCACATTTTCTCCCAGTGGTGGAGGCATTTCCTCGTTGATGATGAGGTTGTCTTCGTCGTAGGATAGTTGCACGTGTATGCCCTTTTCTCTTTCAGTGGCCACATGCTCGTTTAGCATCTGCCGGAGGTGTAGGAAGTTTCGGCTCACTTGCTCCGGTGTGAGCGTCAGGGTTTGAGAGTCGACCGTGCCAGACGACCCGGTTGTGTTCTTTCCACCTGGGGTGGTAAAATCTTCCTCAGGGTTCCGTTCATCGTGATGGTCAGGCATCATGCAAGTTGTGTTGAGGACCGTGCAAATGGCGCCAATATAGAATCGGGCTACCGAGAATGATTGGATAGACGGGGTCTAGGACGAGTCACATTGATAGGACGACTACAGGAGGGTGGACAGCGAACCTTCGGTCAGAAGCGTCTCGACTCGGCTGGTATCTGTAAAACAAAGAAACGTCGTTGTTCTTGGGGAGTAGGACAGGGTGTCCTGTGACCAAGCTCGGGCGTGAGAATAAGTATGCGTTTCGAGAGACTAAGTGTAATCAAGTCGAAGCTAAGCGCATTGAATCCTAACCTGGTGGTTGGGGTGTATTTATAACCCTCAACCTTTGTCTTGTATCGTCATTAATGCTAATCGCCCAAAGAAGGTATGCTGCAGGTCCGGTGTCTTTGACTGTGCCAAGTTCCTACAGTATACATTTTGGGTAATCGGATTAAATGTGTAGTCAGGTCGAGTGTCGGCATGTCGACCTGTATTTGTGGAGCGTTGGTCTGTGGTGTCCGTCTCGGACTTGTCATGCTCGAGTGTCGACCGCTGTTTGTGCCGTCTGGCCGGCACTGAGCAGATGGTTGGTCGGCCTCCATAGAGTCGACCTGTGATACATATTGTGTGTCGGCCTTATTGGGCCGTCTGTCTTTATTTGTGTAGCCTGTCGGTTGCTAGTTACCGAGCCGACACGCTTGACTTGTGTGTTGTTTGGTTGGATGTTCGTATCTGTCTACTTGTGACGTCATCCTAACCGGACATACGTCATCAATTAGTATAATATCATTTCATGATTCTTGCAAACCGTGGCTCGGTTACACCATTTCCCCCATTGGGTTAGGCTAAATGCTAAATTCAATAAATAAATGATATGCTACATGTTTTTAAAACCATAACTTTTTTATTGAGAGTTTATTGTCCTACAAATTCTTTTAGTATCTAACAAGATTGTTGTTTGCACAGGCACATCTTGCAATTTGAAGTTGTGTCTAAGGTTTGTGACATACTTGGCATATAGCAAGAGTCGGGTTTTTGTTGTCTTATTTCATTTTTTTGTTGATCTCGTTTGTCTTGTCTTTTAATTGTGTTTCAGATTATCTTTGTTAGTTTCTCACTAGCCTATTTGAATGTATTTTCATTGTTGATAAAAAAAGGAACTAGAAACGAGACAAATTGTGAAGTGACTGAATCTAATGAATAATAATGATGATGGTGTTTATGTCCGAGATGAGCGAGTTACATTTAACTAGTTTTATTGATGATAGTTCCATTCCATATATAAATTACACAAGTGATGAGCGAAAATCCCACATTTACCATGTGTAGATTCCATTAGTTTCTCCGTTTTGTAAGTATAAATGACACGTTTATATAAGTTAGAATGGATCCAACTTGTTTCTCATTGTGACTTAGACTTAGAGGTAACACATTGCCTTTCCTATTGTTAATCCAGTATGTTTCAATGTTACTTACTTTCTTTAACGGTAAAATCACAATCACATCTACATTTCATAGAATTTAAACATGAATGTTTTGATTAAGATATTAACTGACCAACCAAAAGTTAACTTTCATTAATCTCTATGGAGAAGAAATTACACACTACATATCCTAAATACTAGGATGAATTAGAGGAGATAAGGTAAGTGTACAAAATATCTATAACAAACATACCAATTCAAATTTTAAATGTAAATCTATTAATATGGGGAACCACTAATCTCTCTATGGAGAGCTAATTACTTACTTAAGCACCCTAACTCCTAATCCATCATATTTAACAGAAAGAACAAATAGATAATGTATGCCATGGGGAAGTAATAGTAAAAAGTTGATGAGAAACATGATAAAGCAACTACTTCAATAAACCCTAATTAGTTATGAAGTGTATTAGTTGCTTTTCACCTTTAATTATATGTTGTGATGGTTTGTTTGTTTGTCCCTTCTATAATGCAAACCACCATAGCATATAATCAAAGGAAAAAAAACATCTTATTATTCAAGACCGGATATATATATATAGCCTTCCTAATGAGAAGGCTCATCGGTACAGGTTTTTATATCATGATTTAAGTTGCAACAAAAACGATAATCAAATTCCCATTCAAAAAATTCAAGCTAGTTTAAAAAATACAACCTACCAAACACATTACAAAGATGTCCAGAAATATATAAAAAGACTACCAGATGAAATGCATAAATTACTTACATATTTTGTTAATGATTTAATAAATAAATAGTTCCATTCTTAGTTGGGTGATACAAATTACTTCTATTGCAATGCAACATTTGGTGACCGCATATTCAATTCGAATTTGACTTCGGCTTGATAAAATACTCCCATACAATTGAGTGTTTTCTATTAACTTGACCCATTTGAATTTCAGAAATTTTATATGTATAAGAAGAAGTGTATGCAATTTAATTGGGCTTATAATATGGACTACACAATCTATCTACACATATAATAAGATAAGTTATTTTTAAAATAAAATCTTATATTATATAAAAAATAGTATATTGAAGAGGTATGATAATACGGATCGGAATAAACCCGGTTTGGACGAATGATGACAAGATATGATTCTATTTAGGGACAAGGTCCAATCTTACAACAGTCGAATTTGATAAGCCCAATAACGGGACTCCCTTTAGAGTTTGGCCCAAAGTTTGCCTTATAAATAGATAGGTTCATCATCTGTTATAAAGGGGGCTTTTTGTCACGACCCGCCTAAATTTAAAATCACTACTCCAAGTATCCGGATTTTCTAGCACACTCTTGAGAATTCATTATCATCAAAAAGTTCTGGAATTATCTATTTACCTCATTCACCATCCATCCATGGATATTTCCATAGAATAATCTAGATTTATTATGTAAATTAGAATAATCTAGATATGGAACAATCTAGAACTATAAGGATAGTATAAATAGGGGTTACGGTTTGAGAGCTCCAAGCCGCAAACCAAACCAAACCGCAAAAATAAAAAACCGACATAGAAGCCAAACCGTTAACCGGTTTCACGGTTTTGAAATCGGACTGTGAACACCTTAATAAAAAGCAGTTTATCCAACTAGATAAACAACATGTATCATAGAAACTATGAATTTAGTTTACAGAGTCGAGCAAAAATGAAACTATTTTCTTTTTTGTATACGACTTTGTTATTTGATCAGATATGTAACGTACAAACCAACCATCAGATGTACTTGAGCCACATCTTCATCGTACGGCAATACAAAACAAATAAGAAAAACTCAATGATCATAACGTTTGTAAAATTTAATCCATCATCTTTATTAACATAAACGTTATCAAGATGTTAAACGATTTGTATTTACTCCTTCAATCGCTTGGGCTTCTGCATATTCCTCATGGGCGGTAGCCCAAATCCTGGATCCATATTGTCCAGACAGGTCTTAACCCCCATCGCTGATGGATTATGATAGGAATAAAATCGTGTTTAACCATGTTTTAACCTGCCTAACCCATTTACGACATGATTAAACTTGTTTATATATTTAAGTTTTTTTTAATACTTTAGTACACTTATATAAGACTTCCATGGGTTTTTTGTTTCTGAATATTTTACAATTTGTTTATGAATGATATCATTATTATAGACTCTAATATTTAATGACCTTTATTTTATATGTTTAACGTGTCATTTTCTGTGTAACTGGACATTTAATATTAATCTTGTATTCATGTTAAACATGTCATATCGTGTAACATGTATATAAACAAGTCCGTATTTGTGTTTAAAAAAAATTAACGATTAGTTATTTGTACGAAATTCATCTTTAGTATCCGTGTTAATCGTGCTACGTCTTATTTGATATGTTTATCACATTAATTTAGACATGTTTTATGCTCACCCTATTTAACGTGAATAATAATAAATGTATGAGTCGTCATTGGCACTCATTGCCAATGGAGTTGTTAGCAAAGTCTTCACAAACATACCTGCCATACTCAAAATTTTCAACACATATTATTAACTTGATAGCTTCATTGTCACAAAAGTAATTAATACACAGTATTTGATATTTTTAATTGATTAAAAAGTTCTTTTTCAGATTATCAGTGCTTCACTATAAAAGTTGATCAAAAGCTTGTTTTTTTATCAAGCCAAGGTTATTTGAAAACTTAGGAACTGAGGTACACCAAATGAAAATAAGTTAAAGAGGGATACATATAGCATCACTCGTAAACTAATCTATTAGTTATGAAGTTTAAAACCTGATTCAAAAGGGGGTTTTAGGATTTTGGTGTAGTTCCAAACTTCGTTTAAAATGTATAGAAACAAACTATTTGCGAGTATCATTGCGGAAATGGGTTTGTATGTTTTTAATAATTACGTTCAAACCTTTTGAAGCCCCAAAGTAGACTTTAATTTAAGGCTCTTAAGTTTTACTTTTTTTTTAACTTTCTAAATAACCCGATTAAAGAATCTATTTTAAATTGACATGGTATTAGTGCATAAATCGGGTATTAAAGAGTTGATGTAGTTTAAACACCCATAAAAAAGTAATAATAAAAAGAAATTAGATACTAGTAAGCTAACAATTAAGAAACATAATATATAATACCAGCAAGAAGATTATCATTGCTCATCATTTCTCAATGCTCCTGCCATATAACCCATAAACTTGTCTGGATAGCAAGCCTTAATATTAAGATCATAGTGTAGCAGCCAAATATTAAGATCATTCGGGTGTCGTCTATCTTTGTTCAATTGGTTGGATATTAGGGAGTGAAACGTGAAAGTGAACGGCAGTTCATGATTTCTTTTGTGAAGTTTCAATAAATTGCAACTCTATCCGCTTACAGTGTTCTCATTCCACTGTCACTACTCTTTCAATGACCACCTTCTGCCATCGCTACCCTTTCAGCAGCGACTATCTTCTGCCGTCGATAATTCTTATTCAATGACAATCCCTTATGCCGTCGATAATTCTTCTTCAGCGTCAATCCCTTTCGTTGTCACTAATTCTTCTTCAACGACCACCCTCTGCCTTTGCTAATTATTATTCTATATATTGTAACCTAATTGGGTTTGTGGGCTAAGCCAACCGTATAATAATCAATCCTAGACTTAATAATATTTTCCAATAGAAACACAATTGCACAAGCAAAGTTCAAAACTCTATTTTCTCAACTTAAATATCGTACTTTTTTATGGAAAGCAGCGCTTGGCAGAATACCCGTTAAAAGCGAGCTCCAAGAGCGTGGTATTCAATTGCCAAGGTATGGGAGTCAGTGGGGTCATGGACTGACTTTGTTTTTCCAGTTGTTGATTCTCTTTCAGAATTTCTACAAAAATCATACGATAATTGTCGGTCCTGACATGCAAAAAAGAAGATTCATGTTATCATCGCTGCCACGGTTTTGGAGATCTGGCTTGCTAGGAAGAGAAAGGAATTCAAGGGCTCAAACACGTATCAAGGGAGACTTTTTGACGACATAAAATCTAACACATTTCTTTGGCTCAAGAATCGGGCTTATCAATCTAGCTTGGGTCACTTGGTCTAGGGGGCTTTCCATTTTGTAATTCGTTATTGTTCTCTGTCTCTGTTTTTTAATTTTGTACTTAGTTTTTATCCTAGCTTCTCACTAGTCTTTAATAAAATTATGCCGTTCAAAAAAAAAATCGTAATATTACTTCAAATCGTAGTCATAAAAAATCTCTAAAATTTACCAATGAATCAAAATATAAAAATAGGAATAAATCAAGAACAATGGAATGAAATGGGCAAATGGCCATTATTGACAAACCTCCATGCTATTTTTTTTTAAAACCAAACACCTATTTACAATATGTTACATCACTCTATTGGTTTAGGATACAAGTAGGTTACATGACTATCAAGCCCCCAAAATTTTACAGGCAGAAGAGAACTAACATTAACGCTAACGATAATATTGCAAGACGCTCTCACATCTTCTTCGATCTTCCATTCCTAGTTCAACAGATTGCCCTAATTCCAAAAATTATTCTCGATTCCACCTTATCTGCAGACTCCCATTCCCTCTCCATCACTCTTTTCTAATTTTTTTTTGGATTCTTCCTTCCAGGCACTTCCTAAGCGATTTTCAATTTGTCCTGGTCCAATACATAAGATTGTTTTTAGAAATTGGGGCCCTATTTTCTGAGGCCCTAGACCTAGCTTTACCTAAAACATTTGGGTCGGCCATGGGTTTTATCGTAACCTAATATTATACTCATCCCGTAGCTCGTAACCATGAAAAAGTTTATGACCAATATACTCCCTTGATACTTTGTTTCTAACCAAAAGACATTTGGCATAAACGTATCATATTGTTTGATAGGCTTAACTTTTTTTTTGGAACAACGGCTTCATTAAACACCGGAAAACCAGCCGAGCAAGACGTTAAACCGTCCCCAACAGAAAAACAACAGCAAGTTACTTCATACAATCAAACTTACACCCAATCCCCCCCCCCCCCCCCCCCCAATCCTTTCGCTCTATTTTTAGCCCAAAAAAAGCTAACCACCTTAACCTCCGACACGATACTACCAAGAGGCTTCGAGACACCTCTAAAAACTTTGTTGTTCCAGAGCACCCACATAGCCGCCCGGACCACTAAATCAAAGAACTTCTCCCTTGACACTCCGTTGCCTTCCCACGAGTCCAAGATCAAGTCCTTAACACCAAAAACAAAAAGACTACTAACCTTACACCACTGGGCCAAAACAGCCCAGACCAAGGAAGCCACCCCACAAGTTGTGAATAAATGGTCCACCGTTTCCACCGCTTCTAAGCACACCGGACACAGATTTGAAGGCATAGCAATCCCCCTCTTCGCCGGAGCTTCTCTCGTAGGTAACCTGTCAATCTGCATCCTCCAAAAAAGAATGTTCACTTTTGGGGGGAGCCAAATTATTCCATTTTATCACTGTAGCCTCCTGCCTCCTACAAGCCCCTTTCAAAACTTTTCTGAAGCTTTTCACCGTAAAGACCCCCGATGTGTCCCCCCCTCCAAACAGCCCTGTCCCCTTCCACCGACATGAGATCCTCCATCCTAACCCCCTCTTTTATATAACAGCGCAACAGTCTTGACTATAGAAGCCCACACTCCAGCCCCTCCTTTCTTCACAGGCATGATACGACTAAGCGCAGTCCCCCCGTGGAGGCTGTCCACCACCTTCCTCCATAATTTCTCCGGTTCTTTCAAGTATCTCCATTGCCATTTAACTATGAGCGCCAGATTTGAAGACTCAAGCGGAATCAGCCCCAAACCGCCCTTCTCAATCGGTTGACATATAACTTCTTTGCTAACCCAATGGATTTTCCTCTTATTGTGCGTCCCACCCTATAGGAAGTTCATACGGATGCTTTCTAACTTGTTAATAAATTTTACCGGGGCTCTAAATAAGGAGAAATAGTAGGTTGGTAAACAGTCAAGCGCAGCCTCCATCAAGACTAATCTCCCAGCCATTGGCAGAGAACCAACTTTCCACCCAGCCAGCCTATCTTCGAACACTTGGACAACCGGTTTCCACCCGGTACACCGGTTGAGACTACCCCCCACCGGCAAGCCCAGATGTTTAAAAGGAATAGTTTCTCCTTTGCATTTTAACCGGGCAGCCTCCACCTCGACTTCAGATTGCTCGACATTCAGCCCAAATAATAGGCATTTTTCAGGTTTACCTTCAAGCCGGATGCAAGGAAGAAGGCCCTAAGCAGCCTGGCCAAATTAACAACATTCTCTTTCGACCAAGATCCTACCACCAAGACGTCGTCAACGAAACACACGTTTGAAACTATCGGGCAACTCTCCGGGAATTGGACGCCTTGAAAGAACCCACGACCCGTAGCTCTCCCCAACATCCAAGAGAAATCTTCCATCACCACAAGGAAAATAAACGGGGAGAGGGGGTCCCCTTGCCGAAGGCCCCTAGAGCATTGAAACTCCCACATAGGGGCACCATTAACCAACACCGACGCCCTCGTCGAACGAAGAATACCCCCACACCCACTCTTTCCATTTAGCTGGAAAACCCATTTGGTCAAAAATATAGATAAAAAAACTCCAATTGACCGAATCATAAGCTTTCTCAAAATCAATTTTGAACATCGTGAACTTTTGTTTACATCTTTTTCTCCACGAAATCAATTCGTTGATAATTAGAGGCCCATCGATAATATATCGGGAGGCAATAAACGTCATTTGGCTCTCCGAAATAACACTCCCAATGACATTTTTTAGCCTATTCGCTAAAACTTTAGAGATTATTTTTGTAACCACCCCCACAAGACTAATGGGCCGGAAGTCATTGAGCGATTGCAGGTCACGAATTTTAGGAACGAGGCAGATAAACGACGAACCACAACCTTTACTCACCATACCTTTCTCATGAAAGTGTTCCAAAATTTGCAAAGAAGTCAGACTAAAATAGATGCCAAAATCGTTTGATAAAGCCAAAGCTAAAACCGTCGGGACCGGATGATTTGTCGCTCCCACAACCCCAAACCGCCTCTTTTATTTCAACTTTTGAGAAAGGTTCCACCAAAATCTCCCCTTCGCCTTCCCTAAGCCTCATAATTCCATCACAACTCATAACCGGCCTCTCACCTCCCTGAGACTAAAACCTTTGCTTGAAATAACGCCACACTTCTTTCCTTATTTTCTCAGGATTTTCGACCCAAGCCCCATCTATAAACAGGCCCTTCATCCTTCCTCTTGCAAGATTTTGGTTAACAACATTGTGAAAGAATGTCGTGTTCCCATCCACTTCAATGCACGACTTTGGTCTAACCTTCTCACCCAGCTCCTCTCCTTCCCTAGCTTCCATCTCTTTCAGTTCAGTTTTGAAACCCGCATAAACCTCCATTTCCTTTTCAGAAAGCTCTCTTAACTCCCCCACAGAATCGAACCAGTTACATTCCACTATGACTCGCTCTTTAGCTCCATCTTTGTCAACCCTAACCCTTTTAATCCACAACTTGACAGGAACTTTCACAGCCCTAAGCTTGGCCAACAAGACCACGTTTGGCTCCCCCACCCCCTCGAAATCTCTAACAGCCTTGCCGACAACCTCATCTAACCCCTCAATAGACAACCAATAATTAAAAAATCTAAAGGGACTCGACCCGAATCAGCCATAGAGGTCCGCAAAATTAAAGGAGCATGATCAGAATGAAGTCTTGGCAAGGCAGTGACCGAGGCATGAGGCCACTGGGCCTTAAACTCGACGCAAACGAAGATCCTGTCAATTTTACTAAACGATTTTCCATTGTCGTGGGAATAGGTGAACCTCAAACCACCCAAATGATACTCGAATAACTGAGCCCGGTCCACGAAAGCGGTAAACCTAGCCGCCCCAGCCCGGTGGAACTCCGAATGCAATCTCTCATCGGCTTCCCTGACTTCGTTGAAGTCCCCCGATATAACCCAACACCCACCTAACGACCACCGGTAACCCACAAGGGCGTCCCACAAGCTTCTCTTGATCCTCAAATCATGGGGGAGTAGATATTTACTATGTTAATCGACTCGCCAGACCCAATTATCTTGCCCGACACGATCATGAAATAATTCTCTTTAATGACCCCAGTAATAGAAAACATCGTTGGGTTCCACGAGCATGTCAGCCCCCCCCCCCCCCCCCGGAGTTGCCCCTCGCATCAATCCACTCACTAACCGCCCCATTCCTACCCCATAACTTACCGAACGGAATTCTGGATCCATCAAGAAGTTGAGTTTCTTGAAGACACATGAACTGGATCTTGTGTTTCACCCTGATCACGAAAATCCACCTATGCTTCCCCTTATCCCCAATGCCTCGAATGTTTAGAGAAAGAAGCTCCATTATAGACCACCATCTGACTCCTTATCCAAAATTTTGGTTCCGAACCAAGCCCTCTAAGTTTCTCAGCCCAATGTTGACCCCTTCTACCACCTCTATTGTTCCCCCTACCTCAGAATCCACTTCTGGTGACCCGCCACAGCCCCCCACCATTGACGACTCCGTCGAGCCATTGGCCACCCTTGCCCATCGATCCCGGCTCGTACACGCCCTCTGTCTCAAGCCCTCGATTACTTCGTCCGCCAATCGCAAATCCCCCCTCTCCATCTCGGAACCACCCGTCGTCTGTCCCTTTTCGTTGATATTCCCAATTTTTAGATGCCTGCTCTTGGGGATTCTGTTCAGATCCAGCGAGGATGTATCGGACCCTTGGGCGTAATCCATCCTACAAAAAGACTTAGGCCAATCATCAGAAAGCAGCCTCCTCGAAGGCCTAGTGAAACCCACATAACCCAGCCCACCACTTTTGTTTCTAGGCCCATTATCACTTGGACCGCCCACTTTTGCTTGACACCCAACAGCATTCGCCGCCCTACACGATATCTCTTCCCCATGTTGGCGTCTGGAAACCATGCACGTCTCCTCGGTATCCTCTGGAGATCCCTCGTTTTCCCCGGTGGCCGGAACCGCCACCTTCGACCGGATTCTTGGATTCTCCTCGCCAGAGAACACGTGTGGAATCACGTGAATGAAGTCTGGCTGCCAATCTTCTTGGTATTCCTCAACCTGGCACAAGAACCTTCTACCTTACTACACGACTGTCACGCTACCGCTAATTCTCTTGCACCCGATTACAAGAATTCCCAAAGAGTTCTTATTCAAAATTCCATCCGTAACATCCGCGTGAGACCTTTGAATAACCAATCCGAACAACTCGCCAATACGATCGAAAACCTTGCCCTCCCATAGCTGAGGCGGCACGCCAAGGACTCGGATCCATGCAATCCTTTCCGGCCCGACAGATTGCTCCCTCCACATGGATAGTTTCAAAAACCAAGACCCCCATAACTGTTTTTCGTCCAGAAAATTCGTCCAGAAAATTCGTCGCCTTCCCTGGGTTAGGGAACGTTAGAAGGACATTGAAACCCCCAGGTACCGGATTTTAAATTGCTCAAACTTCTCATTCCCTGGAAGCTTGTTCAAACAACACAGGTGTAACAGATCGGTGGTTCTTCCCACGATAGCGCAACCGACCCATTCACGGTAAGCATTAGTGACCTCATGTAATTTTTTAAAGATGGACTTTTCTAACATGAGATTATAAACAAACGTCCATAGTATATTTAACACTCTAGGCTTCTCATCTACACCTTAATTTTTTTTTTTCTGTCTTTATTCGTGGTGTTCTTTGTTTTCAAATTGCTTAGTAAATAACATAATCTTTCTTGTAGATTTTTCCATTATCTTAATTACTACAAATAACCGAAACATTGAAAATAGTCGCACAATTGCTAAATTGATATTGAAAAATGAACCATTGAAAAATGTTATATTTCATAACAAATTTAAAAATCTTCTACAGTTTATAGATGACCGGTTAATTTTTTCTTTCTTAAAATAATGATAGTTCTCAATTCTCATTAATCTAATCTAATTATTATCCAAATGAAATTAAAAAACTACCTTGTGCAGTGTTTCACTTTCATATTTGAAATACCTTTCTTGAACAGTGAAGAAAGAATCTTAACAAGAACAATAATGTCAATCCGGTGTTTTTGTCTTCAAAAATTCGAAATAAATGCCTTTTTTTTCTGGAAATTTACAAAACAGGCAAACTACCTTCTTAACTGTTACAAAAATCAAATACCCCAAACACCCCAAATCCTTTCTCCGATGAAGTTAACTACCTTTCTTACAGACCCCTTTTCCGATAACCTTCCGCCCATCTCATCTTCATCCTCAGCCTTCCTTTCCTGCATCTCCGGCGGCGCGTGGGCTCCTGCTTCCCCCGCAGACGGCGGCGCGTGCATATCCAAAGAAGTAGAAGAAGTAGAAGTAGAAGTAGAAGTAGAAGTAGAAGTAGAAGTAGAAGAACAAGAAGAAGAAGACGAAGACTTGTTTTTCTTTCTTTCTTTCTTGGTCTTACCGTTTTTCCTGTTACGAATCAATCCATCTTCATAAGCATCGATGATTTCATGAATAACTTTTCGATGTGGTGAAGCATCCCAACGGACCCAGAAACTGGTATAACATCTAAAACAGTTGCAGTTAAACTGCGGCGAGTGGTCTCCGGCGCCGGAGTTGGTGGTGGTTTTGCCGCCGTTGGAGAAGTTGGTGGCGGCGGTTGAGAGAAGGTAGGCCAAGACTTGTTGGTCTTGCGGCGGCAGAGTGGCGGCGAGGGTGGCTACGGCGAAAGGGAGGAGAGAGAGGTGGGTGGCGGCGGTGGACGACGGCGGCGGCGGCGAAGGGTGGATTTTGCCTTTGGTGTGGTTGTAGAGCTTCCTCATAGTGGTGTTGGGGGTGGTTTTGAAAATTTTTGTGGTGGAATGAGGGTTTAACTTCTTTTTAGGTTAACAAATAAACAGATTTATAGGAGGGGTGGATATTGAAATTAAAAAATGAGCAGGTAAATGTACATACATATACATTTGTCGTTCAAAAAAAAAAACACACCCATTTCTAGGCTTACTCGCAGCTTGGAGAGTGAGGTGCAATTTCAAATAATTTGACAGAAATATGGACTAAAAATTGTAATTTAAAGGAATTTGAGCTTGAGGTTTTTTCATTTCAAGTTTTAGTTATAAAGGAACGATTGATCTTCTACAAAAATTGATCACAGTATCGATACTTGGTCTAAAAAATCATCGAGACCGATATTTAGGGTCAAAAAAATTTTAGGTTGTCGTTAGGTTTTATGTTCGGGTCAGAATTCGGATCTGATATTCAGGTCGGATATTCAGTTCAAGTCGGTCAAACAAAATAAAAAACTAATTGCAATAATTCATTAAACTAACCATTGTTTAACAACTAACATAAAAAAGCAAAGTCAACAATGCGAAAGTGTGAGAGAAATGAAGATTACCTGGAAGCATGATTACAAGTCAGCCTGACGATCTTTGAGATCTTTGAATTCATCTATTATGCAATCCGGATCATACAGTTCAGCAAGTTCTTTTTCTATGTAAATCAACAGGCTATTCGCCAGATATTCATCTGACATCCTATTGCGTAGACGAGTCTTTTAATTTCATTGCTGAAAATCCCCTCTCCGTTGTTGTAGTAGAAACTGGAAGCGTCAAGATAAGCCGAACCACTCTATCAAGCAAAAAACACGTTTCACGTTTGTTGGTTGTCACGAGAATTTTGCATAGATCAGAAAGTGTTGATGCACCACTAAGCCTTGGATTTTGAGTTATATCCGTATTAAATAATCTCAACTGACATCTTAACTGAAACTTATCCTGCTCATTAAAATCTGTTGAGTAATATTTGTCAATAAGAAGACAAATCTGATCAACATTTATCTCTTTTGAAGCCAAACTAGAACTAAGAGATAACAACTTCATCGTTTGATCACTGAATCTACTGTTCAACTCATCCAAATATTTGTCAAATGTGGCAATAAACAAATCTACTCGGTAATAATGCTCATATGTAACGTGAAGATCTGTTATACGAGCTCGACACCGACTACTAGATTTATATGGAGCATTCATGTTCGGCATTTCTATTTTATGCTTTTGACAAATTTATGTAACTCCATCCAAAAAAGAAACCCAATTTTTGTTTATGAAATTATTTAGATCAACCTTCATTGATTTAACTAAGTCCATAGCATTAAGAATATCTTGGGATTTCTTTTGGAGATCTTGAGAAAGTGAATTAGTTATTCCCATTACCTCTTTTATCAGGTGAAGAATGAAGACAAACTCATCTGATTGTGTGAAATTGTAAGCTACATCAGCCTCTGCACGTTGACTAGGAGTAGTATGATCACGGTCATCCATTATTCCCTCGAGGACAATATTAGTGGCAGCAAACATATCAATCAACTGCAAACAAAGTCATAGTGAGAACCCCAACGAGTATCATCAGATCTTTTCAAGAAGAAATAAAATCTATTTTTGCAAGTTCATCATTGTAAGAAGAAACAAAATCTAATTACTCAAAAAAAATTACCTCGGTTCTTAGAGTCTTTAGTTTCATCATGTCCTCTTAAAGCACACGCTTGAAAAGTCAACCAACGAGTACTTCAATACTAGCTTTTAACCTTAAACAGTTCTTTTTTCTATCCTCCTCATTTTGCCTCAACCAAATATTCTCAAGATGTGCTTCTTGGTTCAACAAATTTTCTCTAAATAAAAACGCATCTTTATGTTGTGAAGTACCAGCGTGACCCAACAATGAACACCCTTTCCCACCAACTCTTTTCCAGCTATCAAATCCTTTTTGAGGAAAAAACATCATGACCTTTACTAACACTAGGTTTATCACTAAATAGATAACAAAGAAAACAATAAGCCTTATGCGTTGTTGGAGAATATTCTAACCAATTTTTGTGACTAGCAAACCAATTATATTGGAATCTCCGAGTATGTTTTTCCGTACCTTTATTTTCATACTCTTGAAGCTTTATTTGGTAAGGCCCTAAGATATGTTCGTCTTACTTGTTCTCTTAAATTTTGAACATAAACCATAATTTCTCATCCATTCTGAACATAAACCATAATTTCTCATCCATTCATCCAACTATTGTAACAATCTTAAATTAACATCCTAAATAACAATCTAAACCATAATTTAATCACAATCCAAAAATCCTCAAATTTTGAACATAAACACAATCACAAATTCTCCAAATTGATAAACCTCATAAGTACAAAACCTAATTGGGACATAATATAGGTTAAAATTGAATTGAAAACATAATAGAATTTACCTAATTGAAGTGTTTAAGAAATTGAAAATAACTTACCTAATGGTGATTGGAGAAAAAACACACAATAAGATGGAAGAATCTGGTGTCGTGGTGCGTGAAGGAGTGGAGCACTGGTGGACCTCGCCACTTCGCCGGCCGGAGAACCTTTTTCCGGCGAGTTCGCCGGACTCAGATAAGAAGAACAGAAGCAGCGCAGCGTGAGAAGTCCCCCCCCCCCCCCCCCCTTTTTTTTTTGTTTATGTCGCTGAACACCAATAATAATACCCTTTTTTTTTAATTTGTGTTATTTACATTTATAACCCTAAACTATTAAACTATATACATTTTAATTCATATCTTTTATATAATTTAGATTTCAAATAAATAACGATTCGATTCTAAGTTTCTGACAATTAAAACTTTATAAAATAAATTTTGGGTTTGTAAATTAGAGATGTATAGGGCCGAACTATATATATAATTTTTTTTTAAAATCTCACGGGCCAGACTATATATATATATTTTTTTTAAACTGGACGGGTATACTACCCTACTTCTGAGCGAAAAAATGACCCGGGCCGCGGCCCCGGTGGGCCCGAACTAAGGTGCGCCCCTGATTGATCAAGGCTGCAATGGCTACTTTAGACGGAAACCGTTTAGTCATCGGCTTTCAATTTCTAACTCGTTTCATGTTTAACCATAAAGGAACATTAAGATAAGACGTTATTTTTTTCTAACTTGATCAAGGGTGTAGTGGCTATTTTTAGGCGATATTAAGAAGTTATCTTTCATTTAGTTAAAAATTAGTGGGAAGTTAGCATGTATTGATTGAGACTCATGGTGTAATTTTTCTTTTAATTTCAGATATAATCTAGTATCTTGTTAGTTTTTTAGTAAAATTTTAATAATTGAAAAAATAACTTTTATTTATAAACGGCCATATCATCTTTCTAGAAAGTTATAAACGAATCAACATGATGATTTTTTTTTAAAAACCATGTAATTTTTTTAGCTTCTCCTAGGCTAGGTTGTTTGTTAGGTTAATCATTAATGTATGTTCTAGAAAAACATATTTGGCTTACCTCTTGTTTGGAAAAAAAAAACAAAAAAAAACAAAAACAAAAAACAAAAATGGCATCAAAAACTAAAAAGTACTTGTATTAATTTTATTGCACTAGCTCAAGTACATCAATTAAGCATGTTTAGATAAAACTCGTTACCCGAATGCTATTATAGTAAAACCTGAGGGCTCGATCAAACTTGTAACCTTTTGATCAACCTCTAATAGGTTGCACCATCTTCCGATTGTAAACCTTTTGTACGCTATTACAACTTCAAAGAAATGGTTCTTAAAATACGATTGAGGGGAGAGCAATGATTGAAGGAACGTTAATATTATGACGAGAAAAGATAAAGTATGAAAATCACTTCAATCAACAACAGAAAAGTAGGGTGTGTGAGCGGAATAGAGTCTCTAAGGTGTTGTTTGTTTTTTAAGAGGTAAAACGTCTGCAGTCTGCGGATCACATCTGCATAACTCTGTAGAAGAAGAGGTGGACCAAACCTCTGCAGTCTGTAAGAAAAATACTGTTTGTTTTTTAACTTCTACAAACTGCTAAAATAAACTAAATTTTGAACAAATTGTTTTTAGAACTTATAAATAATTATTATTCAAACCTTTTGATATTCTTTCTGTATATTTTAACAAATAGTTATTTTTAAACAGTTTTCGCTTAAATAAAGTTATAAAGATGTTTTATAAAAACTGATTAAAAAACATTTTTAACAATTTAAAAACATTTTTTTTAAAATAACTGTTTAAAAAAGTTTTTATAAATAACGGTTTAAAAATGTTTTAAAAAATTGTTTAAAAAGCATTTTTTTTAGAAATTGTATACAAAAGTTTTTAAAAAACTATTTAAAATATTATTTTTTTGAAAATAACTGTAAAAAACATTTTTTTTAAAAATAAAACTTTATAAAAAACGTTTTCTAAAAATAAAAATTTATAAAACACGTTTTTTAAAAATAAAACTTTATAAAAAACGTTTTCTTTTAACGTTTTTATAAAAGACTGTTTAGAAAGGTTTAAAAAAAACAATTTAAAAACATTTAAAAAATTATTTAACACGTTTTTTTTTAACTTTTTAAAAGGTTTTTTTTTAAAAAAAAATTGGTTAAAGAAGTTTTTTAAAAGCTGTTTAAAATACTTAAAAAAATCAAAAAAGTAAAAAAAAAACTTTATAAAAACGTTTTTTTATAAAAAAACAGTTTAGAATTGTTATTTTAAAAAAAAACTTTGTTAAAAAATGTTTGTTTATTAAAAAACAGTTTAAAAAGAATGTTAGCAGATGTCAGAAGTGGCTGGACCACATCTGCACCAAGAAGAGGCCGCACAGACATTTTTTAATGAAATGTCTTCGAAAAACAAACAGTCTGCAGACCTAAATGTCTGCGCATGGTCTGCGCGACGCAGACATAAGAGGACATAAGAGCTTTTTCAGAAAAAATAAACACCACCTAACACTAAGGAGCTGTTTGTTTTTGCTTAAAACATCTTCAAAAAAGTTTACGTCTGCAGGCGCGCAGACATAACCCCTG
>JBCNJP010000006.1:52325830-52356098 GCA_039602395.1 Deinandra increscens subsp. villosa | reverse complement strand
TGATCAAAAGCTTGTTTTTTTTTTATCAAGCCAAGGTTATTAGATGTTTTTAATTTAAAACATGATTTGACTATGAAGCAATTCTATTCTATATATATAATAAAAGAAAAGTTTTTGGCACCACAATTTGCCATGTGGCACTACCATATTCATTCTCAACAATTTTTCCCGCCAATAGACATTCACACTCCTAATTATGGAAGTGATTCGTATTTCTATTAAAAAAAATTATGGATATATATATTCAACTTTTTATTTATTGCCTTCTAAATTATTTAATAACCAATTATTTAATTACTAAAGATATAAAAATACATAATTGTCGTAGATTATGATTGTATTTATAGTTTTTTTTTTAAAAAGTCACCCGTGTAACACACGGGGATAAAAAACTAGTATAAATTTAAAGTAAAAGGTTTTAAATTAAAATGAGTGGGTATTTTTCATACAAAAATTTATTCTATTTAAAAAACCAAAAGGTTTGAATTTTGTATTTATTTGAAAACTTAGGAACTGAGGTACACCAAATGAAAATAAGTTAAAGAGGGATACATATAGCATTAGGGGTGATCATAAATAACCGAAATCCGAATAAACTGACAAACCGAACCATATTCATATCCGAATAAACCAATCCGAATTGTGAATTCGGTTTACGGTTCGATTTTCAACCGTATCCGAATTGTGAATTCGGTTTACGGTTCGGATATGGTTTTGTGTTTTGTTTTTATTCGGTTTATTCGGTTTATTTGGTTATCCGTTTAAAACCAAATAAGATTTATATATATATGTATATATATATCTGTGTATATATGTATGTATGTATATTTATATTTATTTATAAACCCATATAATGATTTAAGCTGACCTATTATCCATAGTTTTTTTAATATAGTCATATATCCATCGTTTTTTACGCTATATACTTGTTTGTTATTTCTTGTAGAAATGAGAGTACGATAACTACTCGATGTCGCACTCCAGTTCGATATGAAGTAATATCGTCTTCTCCTCTGCATCTACGTCTCTACCCCCGTCCCCATTTTGTTCACTTCATGTGTTGGAAGACCTATTTTCCATGAAAACTTTAAAGTTTTTTTGTTTACTCTATCGGTATGTAGGTATTTTGGCTGTAAGTATTTTGTTTGTGGGTATTTGGGTTGTAGGTATTTTGGTTGTTGGTATTTTCGTTGTAGGTATTTTGGTTGTTGGTATTTTCGTTGTAGGTATCGGGTTGGGGGTAGTTTGGTTGTAGTATTTAGTTGGAAGTATTTTGGTTGTATATCAGATTATGGTCTTAACTCTTAAACTCTAGGGATATGTTAAAGATGTTTGTTCTTTGTTTATCTTTTTTTTGTTAGCAAAACAGTACGCAAAGTATGTTATCTGGTGAATACGGTTTAAACGATTTGAATACGATTTATTCGGTTTTCAACCGAAACCGAATCATATTGAATTTGGTTTATTCGATTCGGTTTGTAAAATTTTCAATACGGTTTGGTTTGGTTATGGTTATCATAAAAAAAAACTTCAAACCGAATAAACCGAATCAAATAAACCGAATAAACCGTTAACCGAACCATGGAACACCCCTATATAGCATCACTCGTAAACTAATCTATTAGTTATCAAGTTTAAAACCTAACTCAAAAAGGCGGTTTTTTAGGATTTTGGTATAGTTTCAAACTCCGTTTAAAATGTATAGAAACAAACTATTTGTGCGAGTATCATTGCGGAAATGGGTTTGTATGTTTTTAATAATTAGGTATCGTCAGCTACATTTAAACCTTTTGGAGCCCCAAAGTAGACTTTAAATTTGAGGCTCTTAAGTTTTACTTTTTTTTTAATTTTTTAAATAACCCGATTAAAGAATCTATTTTAAATTGACATGGTATTAGTGCATAAATCGGATATTAAAGAGTTGATGTAGTTTAAACACCCTTAAAAAAGTAATAATCAAAAAGAAATTAGATACTAGTAAGCTAACAATTAAGAAACATAATATTTAATACCAGCAAGAAGATTATCATTGCTCATCATTTCTCAATGCTCCTGCCATATAACCCATAAACTTGTCTGGATAGCAAGCCTTAATATTAAGATCATAGTGTAGCAGCCAAATATTAAGATCATTCGGGTGTCGTCTATCTTTGTTCAATTGGTTGGATATTAGGGAGTGAGACGTGAAAGTGAACGGCAGTTCATGATTTCTTTTGTGACGTTTCAATAAATTGCAACTCTATCCGCTTACAGTGTTCTCATTCCACCGTCACTACTCTTTCAATGACCACCTTCTGCCGTCGCTACCCTTTCAGCAGCGACTATCTTCTGGCATCGCTAATTCTTATTCAACGACAATCCCTTATGCCGTCGATAATTCTTCTTCAGCGTCAATCCCTTTCGTTGTCACTAATTCTTCTTCAGCGACCACCCTCTGCCTTTGCTAATTATTATTCTATATATTGTAACCTAATTGGGTTTGTGGACTAAGCCAACCGTATAATAATCAATCCTAGACTTAATAATATTTTCCAATAGAAACACAATTGCACAAGCAAAGTTCAAAACTCTATTTTCTCAACTTAAATATCGTACTTTTCTGTGGAAAGCAGCGCTTGGCAGAATACCCGTTAATAAGCGAGCTCCAAGAGCGTGGTATTCAATTGCCAAGGTATGGGAGTCGGTGGGGTCATGGACTGGCTTTGTTTTTCCAGCTGTTGATTCTCTTTCAGAATTTCTACAAAAATCATACGATAATTGTCGGTCCTGACATGCAAAAAAGAAGATTCATGTTATCATCGCTGCCACGGTTTTGGAGATCTGGCTTGCTAGGAACGGAAAGGAATTCAAGGGCTCAAACACGTATCAGGGGAGACTTCTTGACGACATAAAATCTAACACATTTCTTTGGCTCAAGAATCGGGCTAATCTTATCAATCTAGCTTGGGTCACTTGGTCTAGGGGGCTTTCCATTTTGTAATTCGTTATTGTTCTCTGTCTCTGTTTTTGGTTTTGTACATAGTTTTTGTCCTAGCTTCTCACTAGTCTTTAATAAAATTCCGCCGTTCAAAAAAAAATACCGTAATATTACTTCAAATCGTAGTCATAAAAAATCCCTAAAATTTACCAATGAATCAAAATATAAAAATAGGAATAAATCAAGAACAATGGAATGAAATGGGCAAATGGCCATTAGTGACAAACCTCCATGCTATTTTTTTAAGCCAAACACCTATTTACAATATGTTACATCACTCTATTGGTTTAGGATACAAGTAGGTTACATGACTATCAAGCCCCCAAAATTTTACAGGCAAAAGAGAACTAACCTTAACGCTAACGATAATATTGCAAGACGCTCTCCCATCTTCTTCGATCTTCCATTCCTAGTTCAACAGATTGCCCTGATTCCAAAAATTATTCTCGATTCCACCTTGTCTGCAGACTCCCATTCCCTCTCCATTACTCTTTTCTAAATTTTTTTGGATTCTTCCTTCCAGCCACTTCCTAAGCGATTTTCAGTTTGTCCTGGTCCAATACATAAGATTGTTTTTAGAAATTGGGGCCCTATTTTCTGAGGCCCCAGACCTAGCTTTACCTAAAACATTTGGGTCGGCCATGGGTTTTATCGTAACCTAATGTTATACTCATTCCGTAGCCCGTAACCATGAAAAAGTTTATGACCAATATACTCCCTTGATACTTTGTTTCTAACCAAAAGACATTTGGCATAAAAGTATCATATTGTTTGATAGGCTTAACTTTTTTTTGGAACAGCGGCTTCATTAAACACGGGAAAACTGGCTGAGCAAGACACTAGACCGGCCCCAACAGAAAAAACAACAGCAAGTTACTTCATACAATCAAACTTACACCAATTCTCCCAATCCCCCCCCCCCCCCCCCAATCCTTTAGCTCTTTTTTTAGCCCAAAAAAAGCTAACCACCTTAACCTCCGACACGATACTACCAAGAGGCTTTGAGACACCTCTAAAACTTTGTTATTCCAGAGCACCCACACAGCCGCCCGGACCACTAAATCAAACAACTTCTCCCTTGACACTCTGTTGCCTTCCCACAAGTCCAAGATCAGGTCCTTAACACCAAAAACAAAAAGACTACTAACCTTACACCACTGGGCCAAAACAGACCAGACCAAGGAAGCCACCCCGCAAGCCGTGAATAAATGGTCCACCGTTTCCACCGCTTCTAAGCACACCGGACACAGATTCGAGGGCATAGCAATCCCCCTCTTCGCTGGAGCTTCTCTCGTAGGTAACTTGTCAATCTGCATCCTCCAAAAAAGAATGTTCATTTTTGGGGGGAGCCAAATTATTCCATTTTATCATTGTAGCCTCCTGCCTCCTACAAGCCCCTTCCAAAACTTTTCTGAAGCTTTTCACCGTTAAGACCCCCGAGGTGTTCCCCCCCTCCCCCTTCAAACAGCCCTGTCCCCTTCCACCGACATGAGATCCTCCATCCTAACCCCTCTTTTATATAACAGCGCAGCAGTCTTGACTATAGAAGCCCACACTCCAGCCCCTCCTTTCTTCACAAGCATGATACGATTAAGCGCAGTCCCCCCGTGGAGACTGTCCACCACCTTCCTCCATAATTTCTCCGGTTCTTTCAAGTATCTCCATTGCCATTTAGCTATGAGCGCCAGATTCGAAGACTCAAGCGGAATCAGCCCCAAACCGCCCTTCTCAATCGGTTGACATATAACTTCTTTGCTAACCCAATGGATTTTCCTCTTATTGTGCGTCCCACCCCATAGGAAGTTCATACGGATGCTTTCTAACTTGTTAATAATTTTACCGGGGCTCTAAATAAGGAGAAATAGTAGGTTGGTAAATAGTCAAGAACAACCTCAATCAAGACTAATCTCCCAGCCATCGACAGGGAACCAACTTTCCACCCAGCCAACCTATTTTTGAACACTTGGACAACCGGTTTCCACCCGGTACACCGGTTGAGACTACCCCCCACCGGCAAGCCCAAATGTTTAAAAGGAACAGTTTCTCCTTTGCATTTCAACCGGGCAGCCTCCACCTCGACATTCAGCCCAAATAATAGGCATTTATTCAGGTTTACCTTCAAGCCGGATGCAAGGAAGAAGGCCCTAAGCAGCCTGGCTAAATTAACAACATTCTCTTTCAACCAAGATCCTACCACCAAGACGTCATCAGCGAAGCACACGTTTGAAACTGTCGGGCAACTCTCCGGGAATTGGATGCCTTGAAAGAATCCACGACCCATAGCTCTCTCCATCATCCAAGAGAAAGCTTCCATCACCACAAGGAAAATAAACCGAGAGAGGGGGTCCCCTTGCCGAAGGCCCCTAGAGCATTGAAACTCCCACGTAGGGGCACCATTAACCAACACCGACGCCCTCGTCGAACGAAGAATACCCCACACCCACTCTTTCCATTTAGCTGAAAAACGCATTTGGTCCAAAATAGAGATAAAAAAAAACTCCAATCGACCGAATCATAAGCTTTCTCAAAATCAATTTTGAACATCATGAACTTTTGTTTACATCTTTTGCTCCACGAAATCAATTCGTTGATAATTAGAGGCCCATCGACGATATTTCGGGAGGCAACAAACGCCATTTGGCTCTCCGAAATAACACTCCCATGACCTTTTTCAGCCTATTCGCTAAAACTTTAGAGATTATTTTTGTAACCACCCCCACAAGACTAATGGGCCGGAAGTCATTGAGTTAGTGCGGGTCACAAATTTTAGGAACGAGGCAGATAAATGACGAACCGCAATCTTTACTCACCATACCTTTCCCATGAAAGTTTTCCAAAATTGCAAAGAAGTCAAACTCAAATAGATGCCAAAATCGTTTGATAAAGCCAAAGCTAAAACCATCGGGACCGGGCGATTTGTCGCTCCCACAACCCCAAACCGCCTCTTTTATTTCAACTTTTGAGAAAGGTTCCACCAACATCTTCCCTTCGCCTTCCCTAAGCCTCATAATTCCATCACAACTCATAACCGGCCTCTCACCTCCCTGAGACTGAAACCTTTGCTTGAAATAACGCCACACTTCTTTCTTTATTTTCTCGAGATTTTCGACTCCAAGCCCCATCTATAAACATGCCCTTCATCCTTCCTCTTGCAAGATTTTGGTTAACAACATTGTGGAAGAATGTCGTGTTCCCATCCCCTTCAATGCACCACTTTGATCTAGCCTTCTCACCCAGCTCCTCTCCTTCCCTAGCTTCCATCTCTTTCAATTCAGTTTTGAAACCCGCCTAAACCTCCATTTCCTTTTCAGAAAGCTCTCTTAACTCCCCCACAGAATCGAACCAGTTACATTCCGCTATGACTCGCTCTTTAGCTCCATCTTTGTCAGCCCTAACCCTTTTAATCCACAACTTGACAGCAACTTTCACAGCCCTAAGCTTGGCCAACAAGACCACGTCTGGCTCCCCCACCCCCTTGAAATCTCTAACAGCCTTGCCAACAACCTCGTCTAACCCCTCAATAGACAGCCAATAATTAAAAAATCTAAAGGGACTCGGCCCGAAATCAGCCATAGAGGTCCGCAAAATTAAAGGAGCATGATCAGAATGAAGTCTTGGCAGGGCAGTGACCGAGGCATGAGGCCACCGGGCCTTAAACTCGGCGCAAACGAAGATCCTATCAATTTTACTAAACGATTTTCCGTTGCCGTGGGAATAGGCGAACCTCAAACCACCCAAATGATACTCGAATAACTGAGCCCGGTCCACGAAAGCCTTAAACCCAGCCGCCCCATCCGGGTGGAACTCCGAATGCAATCTCTCATCGGCTTCCCTGACTTCGTTGAAGTCCCCCGACATAACCCAACACCCACCTAACGACCACCGGTAACCCACAAGGGCGTCCCACAAGCTTCTCTTGATCCTCAAATCATGGGGGGAGTAGATATTTACTATGTTAATCGACTCGCCAGACCCAATTATCTTGCCCGACACGATCATGAAATAATTCTCTTTAATGACCCCAGTAACAGAAAACATCGTTGGGTTCCACGAGCATGCCAGCCCCCCTGAGCGGCCCCTCACATCAATCAACTCACTAACCGCCCCATTCCTACCCCATAACTTACCGAACGGAATTCTGGATCCATCAAGGAGTTGAGTTTCTTGAAGACACATGAACTTGATCTTGTGTTTCGCCCTGATCAGGAAAATCCACCTATGCTTCCCCTTATCCCCAATGCCTCGAATGTTTAGAGAAAGAAGCTCCATTATAGACCACCATCTGACTCCTCATCCAAAATTTGGTCCCGAACCAAACCCTCTAAGTTTCTCAGCCCAATGTTGACCCCTTCTGCCACCTCTATTGTTTCCCCTACCTCAGAATCCACTTCTGGTGACCCGCCACGGCCCCCCACCATTGACGACTCCGCCGAGCCATTGGCCACCCTTGCCCATCGATCCCGGCTCGCACACGCCCTCTGTCTCAAGCCCTCGATTACTTCGTCCGCCAATCGCAAATCCTCCCTCTCCATCTCGGAACCACCCGTCGTCCGTCCCTTTTCGTTGATATTCCCAATTTTTTGATGCCTGCTCTTGGGGATTCTGTTCAGATCTAGCGAGGATGTATCGAACCCTTGGGCGTAATCCATCCTACAACAAGACTTAGGCCAATCATCAGAAAGCAGCCTCCTCGAAGGCCCAGTGGAACCCATATAACCCAGCCCACCACTTTTGTTTCTAGGCCCATTATCACTTGGACCACCCACTTTCGCCTGACACCCAACAGCATTCGTCGCCCTACACGATATCTCTTCCCCATGCTGGTGTCTGGAAACCATGCACGTCTCCTCGGTATCCTCTGGAGATCCCTCGTTTTCCCCGGTAGCCGAAACCGCCACTTCCAACCGGATTCTTGGATTCTCCTCGCCGGAGAACACATGTGGAATCACGTGAATGAAGTCCGGCTGCCAATCTTCTTGGTATTCCTCAACCTGGCCCAAGAACCTTCTACCTTGCCACACGATCGTCACGCTACCGCTAATTCTCTTGCACCCGATTACAAGAATTCCCAAAGAACTCTTATTCAAAATTCCATCCGTAACATCCGGGTCAGACCTTTGAATAACTAATCCGAACAACTCGCCAATACGATCGAAAGCCTTGCCCTCCCATAGCTGAGGCACCACGCCAAGGACTCAGATCCACGCAATCCTTTCCGGCCCGACGGATTGCCCCCTCCACATGGATAGTTTCAAAAACCAGGACCCCCATAACTGTTTTTCGTCTAGAAAATTCGTCGCCTTCCCTAGGTCAGGGAACGTTAGAAGGACATTGAAACCCGCAGGTACCGGATTTTAAATTGCTCAAATTTCTCATTCCCTGGAAGCTTGTTCAAACAGCACAAGCCACGAGAGCGCAACCCACCCATTCACGGTAAGCATTAGTGACCACATGTAATTTTTTAAAGATGGACTTTTTTTTTTTGAACGGCCAACGAACGCCCCGGAAAACCTGGGGACTATTTACACCAGTTGAGCTCATTCCAAGGAAAATCCACCTCCGCGAGCGGCCGGGTGGTAAAACCTAGGAGCTCAGGGATCGAACTTGTGACCTTTCAGCCCCAAGTCTCTCCTCATCTCCAATGCCCTTCCAAAATATTACCTGTAAGAATCGAACCTGTGTCTTAAGTAGAAAACATAGGCTTACTACCACTACAGCATATTAGAAGTTGTGGATGGACTTTTCTAACATGAGATTATAAACAAACGTCCATAGTACATTTAACACTCTAGGCTTCTCATCTACACCTTAATTTTTTTTTTCTTTGTCTTTATTCGTGGTGTTCTTTGTTTTCAAATTGCTTAGTAAATAACATAATCTTTCTTGTAGATTTTTCCATTATCTTAATTACTACAAATAACCAAAACATTGAAAATAGTCGCACAATTGCCAAATTGATATTGAAAAATGAACCATTGAAAAATGTTATATTTCAAAACAAATTTAAAAATCTTCTACAGTTTATAGATGACCGGTTAATTTTTTCTTTCTTAAAATAATGATAGTTCTTCAATTCTCATTAATCTAATCTAATTATTATCCAAATGAAATTAAAAAACTACCTTGTGCAGTGTTTCACTCTTCATATTTGAAATACCTTTCTTGAACAGTGAAGAAAGAATCTTAACAAGAACAATAATGTCAATCCGGTGTTTTTGTCTTCAAAAATTCGAAATAAATGCCTTTTTTTTCTGGAAATTTACAAAACAGGCAAACTACCTTCTTAACTGTTACAAAAATCAAATACCCCAAACACCCCAAATCCTTTCTCCGATGAAGTTAACTACCTTTCTTACAGACCCCTTTTCCGATAACCTTCCGCCCATCTCATCTTCATCCTCAGCCTTCCTTTCCTGCATCTCCGGCGGCGCGTGGGCTCCTGCTTCCCCCGCAGACGGCGGCGCGTGCATATCCAAAGAAGTAGAAGAAGCAGAAGTAGAAGTAGAAGTAAGAAGTAGAAGTAGAAGAACAAGAAGAAGAAGACGAAGACTTGTTTTTCTTTCTTTCTTTCTTGGTCTTACCGTTTTTCCTGTTACGAATCAATCCATCTTCATAAGCATCGATGATTTCATGAATAACTTTTCGATGTGGTGAAGCATCCCAACGGACCCAGAAACTGGTATAACATCTAAAACAGTTGCAGTTAAACTGCGGCGAGTGGTCCTCCGGCGCCGGAGTTGGTGGTGGTTTTGCCGCCGTTGGAGAAGTTGGTGGCGGCGGTTGAGAGAAGGTAGGCCAAGACTTGTTGGTCTTGCGGCGGCAGAGTGGCGGCGAGGGTGGCTACGGCGAAAGGGAGGAGAGAGAGGTGGGTGGCGGCGGTGGACGACGGCGGCGGCGGCGGCGGCGGCGAAGGGTGGATTTTGCCTTTGGTGTGGTTGTAGAGCTTCCTCATAGTGGTGTTGGGGGTGGTTTTGAAAATTTTTGTGGTGGAATGAGGGTTTAACTTCTTTTTAGGTTAACAAATAAACAGATTTATAGGAGGGGTGGATATTGAAATTAAAAAATGAGCAGGTAAATGTACATACATATACATTTGTCGTTCAAAAAAAAAAAAAAAAACACACCCATTTCTAGGCTTACTCGCAGCTTGGAGAGTGAGGTGCAATTTCAAATAATTTGACAGAAATATGGACTAAAAATTGTAATTTAAAGGAATTTGAGCTTGAGGTTTTTTCATTTCAAGTTTTAGTTATAAAGGAACGATTGATCTTCTACAAAAATTGATCACAGTAGCGATAGCTTGGTCTAAAAAATCATCGAGGCCGATATTTAGGGTCAAAAAAATTTTAGGTTGTCGTTAGGTTTTATGTTCGGGTCGGATATTCGGATCTGATATTCAGGTCGGATATTCAGTTCAAGTCGGTCAAACAAAATAAAAAACTAATTGCAATAATTCATTAAACTAACCATTGTTTAACAACTAACATAAAAAAGCAAAGTCAACAATGCGAAAGTGTGAGAGAAATGAAGATTACCTGGAAGCATGATCACAAGTCAGCCTGACGATCTTTGAGATCTTTGAATTCATCTATTATGCAATCCGGATCATACAGTTCAGCAAGTTCTTTTTCTATGTAAATCAACAGGCTATTCGCCAGATATTCATCTGACATCCTATTGCGTAGACGAGTCTTTATTAATTTCATTGCTGAAAATCCCCTCTCCGTTGTTGTAGTAGAAACTGGAAGCGTCAAGATAAGCCGAACCACTCTATCAAGCAAAAAGCACGTTTCACGTTTGTTGGTTGTCACGAGAATTTTGCATAGATCAGAAAGTGTTGATGCACCACTAAGCCTTGGATTTTGAGTTATATCCGCATTAAATAATCTCAACTGACATCTTAACTGAAACTTATCCTGCTCATTAAAATCTGCTGAGTAATATTTGTCAATAAGAAGACAAATCTGATCAACATTTATCTCTTTTGAAGCCAAACTAGAACTAAGAGATAACAACTTCATCGTTTGATCACTGAATCTACTGTTCAACTCATCCAAATATTTGTCAAATGTGGCAATAAACAAATCTACTCGGTAATAATGCTCATATGTAACGTGAAGATCTGTTATACGAGCTCGACACCGACTACTAGATTTATATGGAGCATTCATGTTCGGCATTTCTATTTTATGCTTTTGACAAATTTATGTAACTCCATCCAAAAAAGAAACCCAATTTTTGTTTATGAAATTATTTAGATCAACCTTCATTGATTTAACTAAGTCCATAGCATTAAGAATATCTTGGGATTTCTTTTGGAGATCTTGAGAAAGTGAATTAGTTATTCCCATTACCTCTTTTATCAGGTGAAGAATGAAGACAAACTCATATGATTGTGTGAAATTGTAAGCTACATCAGCCTCTGCACGTTGACTAGGAGTAGTATGATCACGGTCATCCATTATTCCCTCGAGGACAATATTAGTGGCAGCAAACATATCAATCAACTGCAAACAAAGTCATAGTGAGAACCCCAACGAGTATCATCAGATCTTTTCAAGAAGAAATAAAATCTATTTTTTGCAAGTTCATCATTGTAAGAAGAAACAAAATCTAATAACTCAAAAAAAATTACCTCGGTTCTTAGAGTCTTTAGTTTCATCATGTCCTCTTAAAGCACACGCTTGAAAAGTCAACCAACGAGTACTTCAATACTAGCTTTTAACCTTAAACAGTTCTTTTTTCTATCCTCCTCATTTTGCCTCAACCAAATATTCTCAAGATGTGCTTCTTGGTTCAACAAATTTTCTCTAAATAAAAACGCATCTTTATGTTGTGAAGTACCAGCGTGACCCAACAATGAACACCCTTTCCCACCAACTCTTTTCCAGCTATCAAATCCTTTTTGAGGAAAAAACATCATGACCTTTACTAACACTAGGTTTATCACTAAATAGATAACAAAGAAAACAATAAGCCTTATGCGTTGTTGGAGAATATTCTAACCAATTTTTGTGACTAGCAAACCAATTATATTGGAATCTCCGAGTATGTTTTTCCGTACCTTTATTTTCATACTCTTGAAGCTTTATTTGGTAAGGCCCTAAGATATGCCCGTCTTACTTGTTCTCTTAAATTTTGAACATAAACCATAATTTCTCATCCATTCATCCAACTAGTTGTAACAATCTTAAATTAACATCCTAAATAACAATCTAAACCATAATTTAATCACAATCCAAAAATCCTCAAATTTTGAACATAAACACAATCACAAATTCTCCAAATTGATAAACCTCATAAGTACAAAACCTAATTGGGACATAATCTAGGTTAAAATTGAATTGAAAACATAATAGAATTTACCTAATTGAAGTGTTTAAGAAATTGAAAATAACTTACCTAATGGTGATTGGAGAAAAAACACACAATAAGATGGAAGAATCTGGTGTCGTGGTGCGTGAAGGAGTGGAGCACTGGTGGACCTCGCCACTTCGCCGGCCGGAGAACCTTTTTCCGGCGAGTTCGCCGGACTCAGATAAGAAGAACAGAAGCAGCGCAGCGTGAGAAGTCCCCCCCCCCCCCCCTTTTTTTTGTTTATGTCGCTGAACACCAATAATAATACCCTTTTTTTTAATTTGTGTTATTTACATTTATAACCCTAAACTATTAAACTATATACATTTTAATTCATATCTTTTATATAATTTAGATTTCAAATAAATAACGATTCGATTCTAAGTTTCTGACAATTAAAACTTTATAAAATAAATTTTGGGTTTGTAAATTAGAGATGTATAGGGCCGAACTATATATATAATTTTTTTTTAAATCTCACGGGCCAGACTATATATATATATTTTTTTTAAACTGGACGGGTATACTACCCTACTTCTGAGCGAAAAAATGACCCGGGCCGCGGCCCCGGTGGGCCCGAACTAAGGTGCGCCCCTGATTGATCAAGGCTGCAATGGCTACTTTAGACGGAAACCGTTTGGATCTCTTTTTAGTCATCGGCTTTCAATTTCTGACTCGTTTCATGTTAAGTTTAACCATAAAGGAACATTAAGATAAGACGTTATTTTTTTCTAACTTGATCAAGGGTGTAGTGGCTATTTTTAGGCGATATTAAGAAGTTATCTTTCATTTAGTTAAAAAATAATGGGAAGTTAGCTTGTATTGATTGAGACTCATGGTGTAATTTTTCTTTTGATTTCAGATATAATCTAGCATCTTGTTAGTTTTTTAGTAAAATTTTAATAATTGAAAAAATAACTTTTATTTATAAACGGCCATATCATCTTTCTAGAAAGTTATAAACGAATCAACATGATGATTTTTTTTAAAAAACCATGTAATTTTTTTAGCTTCTCCTAGGCTAGGTTGTTTGTTAGGTTAATCATTAATGTATGTTCTAGAAAAACATATTTGGCTTACCTCTTGTTTGGCAAAAAAACAAAAAAAAACAAAAACAAAAAACAAAAATGGCATCAAAAACTAAAAAGTACTTGTATTAATTTTATTGCAGTAGCTCAAGTACATCAATTAAGCATGTTCAGATAAAACTCATTACCCGAATGCCATTATAGTAAAACCTGAGGGCTCGATCAAACTTGTAACCTTTTGATCAACCTCTAATAGGTTGCACCATCTTCCGATTGTAAACCTTTTGTACGCTATTACAACTTCAAAGAAACGGTTCTTAAAATACGATTGAGGGGAGAGCAATGATTGAAGGAACGTTAATATTATGACGAGAAACGATAAAGTATGAAAATCACTTCAATCAACAACAGAAAAGTAGGGTGTGTGAGCGGAATAGAGTCTCTAAGGTGCTGTTTGTTTTTTAAGAGGTAAAACGTCTGCAGTCTGCGGATCACATCTGCATAACTCTGTAGAAGAAGAGGTGGACCAAACCTCTGCAGTCTGTAAGAAAAATACTGTTTGTTTTTTAACTTCTACAAACTGCTAAAATAAACTAAAATTTGAATAAACTGTTTTTAGAACTTATAAATAATTATTATTCAAACCTTTTGATATTCTTTCTGTATATTTTAACAAATAGTTATTTTTAAACAGTTTTCGCTTAAATAAAGTTATAAAGATGTTTTATAAAAACTGATTAAAAAACATTTTTAACAATTTAAAAACATTTCTTTTAAAATAACTGTTTAAAAAAGTTTTTATAAATAACGGTTTAAAAATGTTTTAAAAAATTGTTTAAAAAGCGTTTTTTTTAGAAATTGTATACAAAAGTTTTTAAAAAACTATTTAAAATATTATTTTTTTGAAAATAACTGTAAAAAACATTTTTTTAAAAATAAAACTTTATAAAAAACGTTTTCTAAAAATAAAAATTTATAAAACACGTTTTTTAAAAATAAAACTTTATAAAAAAACGTTTTCTTTTAACGTTTTTATAAAAGACTGTTTAGAAAGGTTTAAAAAAACAATTTAAAAACATTTTAAAAAATTATTTAACACGTTTTTTTTAAACTTTTTAAAAGGTTTTTTTTTAAAAAAAAATTGGTTAAAGAAGTTTTTTAAAAGCTGTTTAAAATACTTAAAAAAATCAAAAAAGTAAAAAAAAAACTTTATAAAAACGTTTTTTTATAAAAAAACAGTTTAGAATTGTTATTTTAAAAAAAAACTTTGTTAAAAAATGTTTGTTTATGAAAAAACAGTTTAAAGAGAATGTTAGCAGATGTCAGAAGTGGCTGGACCACATCTGCACCAAGAAAAGGCCGTGCAGACATTTTTTAATGAAATGTCTTCGAAAAACAAACAGTCTGCAGACCTAAATGTCTACGCATGGTTTGCGCGACGCAGACATAAGAGGACATAAGAGCTTTTTCAGAAAAAATAAACACCACCTAACACTAAGGAGCTGTTTGTTTTTGCTTAAAACATCTTCAGGAAAGGTTACGTCTGCGGGCGCGCAGACATAACCCCTGATGACTTTTTTATTCAGACACCCCAAAATTCTATTTTTACACCCCAAACCGCCCCCGTTTGATCAAACCGCCCCCGTTTGAATAAAGACATACGACAACCGTCCACCAGTCGACGCACCGCCCCAAGTGTAACCATTTTTTTTTTCATTGATCATAAAATGAAACGCAAATTAAAACTAAGCGAGTTGATTTGTTTTCTGATTACTCTTCACCAAATATGCTTGATAGTGATAGTTATAATGTATTCATGAAACTGGGTTGTGTGAGTTGTATATTACACTTGAATTCGATCGAACTGATTTAGAAAGTGCATTCATGAACTGAGTTTTATAATGTATCGAATTCGAAAGGACTGACTTAGAATTCCATTAAAGTTTATTAGGAACTGATTTGGCATATCAAATTTGATTAGGAACTGATTTAGCAAATCAAATTTGATTCAAGTTGTTTGTGATTTAAATCTAGATGGAATTCTTTTTCACTGAACTTGGTTGAAGTTGTAAATTCATAAATTTTATGTTCAATGAAACTGATTGTGTTGTAGTTGATTGTGATTTAATTCAGATGGAAAATAACGATAGTTGACAACAATGGACGAATGAGTCTGTCAAACAGTCGTTATATATTTTCAGTATTTTGCAGACAGTATCAAGTTTGTAAAACAAACTGTCTTATATTTTCAGATTACAGACCTTCAGACCACATTTTCAGCTACAGACATTAAATCAGATGAAATCAGATTGCAGACAGGTTTGTCTGCAAAAACAAACAGCCCCTAAAGTCTGCGCATGGTCTGCGCGGCGCAGACATAAGAGGACATAAGAGCTTTTTCAGAAAAAATAAACACCACCTAACACTAAGGAGCTGTTTGTTTTTGCTTAAAACATCTTCAGTTGAAGGTATGACGTCTGCGGGCGCGCAGACATAACCCCTGATGACTGTTTTTTTTTAATTAATATCTTCATTTGTCTTAAAACATTTAAAAAAAAAGCTTGTAACCAACTGCTTAGAACATCTTCACAAGTCACAACCATCAAAACCCTAAAAAATAGCAAAATAAACACTGTACACAATATATCTTTATCGAGCAGCGCTGCAACGCCCCCTCCCCTTCTTTAAAATCCTTCGACTGGCAACATCCTCGGCCACATCGATTTGCCGCCTCGCCTCTCCGACTACCACCGTCCACGTTGCCGCCCCGCCTCTCCGATTTCCATCGGACAACGCCGCCTTTCCCTTTCCACCATCCACGTTGCCGCCCCGCCTCTCCAATTGCCACCGGACAACGCCGCCTTTCCGTTGGCGCCCTTAGGTGATTTGTAATCTCTCGATTTCGTACTATGATCGATTTCGTCATTGATGAGTCTTAAGTTGAATCTGGATTTCGTACTCGATTTCTCACATGTCCATTTTTTCATGCTTCTGCGAACGGCAATTGATCGAAGAGGATGATGATTAATTGCGAGGGACAATTTGAGTGCGTTCAAGCATGATGAGGTGGCTGCAATTGTTACTTTGTTAGTGGCATTTCACTTTTGTTTGTTCAAGGGAGTTTTTGTTTGTTTATTGTGGAATCATGAATCTCTGAATTGAGCTTAATTACACTTCGTGTTCGTGAAATTGCTCGATCGGATACATATTGTATTAGGTATAGTTTTGTAGTTGAATTCTTTGTTGCAGAGGATGATGCATTTAGGATGAATGTAATATTGATGAGCTTGTGAGTATATTTGTTTAATTATAAAATATAAATAAAAAACTAAACAATTATATATTTTCAGTTTTTTTAAACGATATCAAGTTTATAAAACAAACAATCTTATATTTTTTGACTGCAGATCTTCAGACCACATCTTTAGGTGCAAACGTGAAATCAGATGAACTCAAATGCTGATAATTTTTTCTGCAAAAACAAACATCCTCTAAAAATAAGAGCTAAAAGTAAGAGTATATGTAATGAAAAAAATCTCCTTATAAACAAACACATGAGATGATTTAACGATAAAATAGATGATCATTTATTTTATCAATACACATTCTACTTGTCCAGATTTAAACCTCAAATTTCTAAAAATTAAACAAAACACAATATCATTATGGAATTCCTAGCACTATTTGCTCATTTTTTATTTTTCAACATTAATAAAAATAAATATTATGTTATTATTATTAAGAGTATTTTATTTTTAGTTTTGAACAGGAAGTGAAGAAAGAAATGTGAATTTGCGGCGCGTGGGAGAGTAGTGCGAGAAAAAAAAAGGAATCAAACATTTGGGGGAACGACCAAAGTAAAATATGGATGCCTTTCGGCGGGACATAACATAACGACCGTCCTCTTTCATATGTCGCACGATAATTGTTTTTCTTTTTCTTCTCTTTTTTGAAATTTCCAAGGTTTCTACTCATAGGACTTGTAAACTCATTTTACTTCTATAAAATAAGTCATATTTATCATGTAAATTTCAACTCATAATATAGAATCTATGCTAGTGTTGAAGGAGTGGTCATAGATTCTCCTATGTTTCCTAAGTTTCATACACTTTGTAATAATTCTTAGGCAATGTAAAGTGATGTGATGGTATAAATGATCATGAGGATGTCACATAAGATGTGAAAGGAGATAAATTAGAAATAAACTCATTCACAATGATGATTAAGTTACATATTGTGACACATACCCGAGATCATAACAGGTTGTAGCGGCGTTGTGATAGTCACGGAAGAGGGATTTTAACATCCTATCAGGGCGTAAGGGGGTGGTGTAACTGGGCATTTTGGGGATCACGGGGTTTTAGTGTTCCATTACATATAGCCTTATGTCACTCCCCAACCAACGGTGAAATTTACGTCGGGGCATGATGATTGTCCAAATGCTCATGACACTAATTAAAGTCTCAATAATTATTCATTATCAAATGCCAATTCAAGCAGGAGGTTCCAGTGTACATAACATAACATAAGAATAAAGTCTTAATTGAATTAACTAGGTCCAAAGCATCCTAGATGTAGCATCAATCAAGTATGGATCATTTTGCGTTTCCTGTAACATGTATAAAAATAGAGAGTGTCAACTAAAATTAGTTGGTGAGTAAACATAGGGGTTATAATACATATAGTACGTTTGAAAGCGATTCAAATGTCTGATGTAGACTCAAGCATGTATGAATAAACCAATATTGAATTTGCATAATCAAACCTTGATGACTTGTACCATAACCCGAATGCCGTCTATACAGTCAAATTCAGGTCATAGCTAATTGTGATAGATTTCAATCACCCAAATGTCGTCTATACAGTCAAATTTAGGTGGGTTGTCAGCCAACAGATCTATCATTGTTACTATAGGCTTGTATGTTAATGATTACACTTGAAAGTTGAATTTTGCGTAAAAACACCATAGTCTAACATATAGTATGTAATCACACATAGACATGAAATGAAATCGCATGGTTTGTAAATGAATAAAGATTTGATATTTGAATATGTATACATGTCACATCCCAAAACTTGAAAACGAAAGGGGATATGAATACTCACTTGATAATTATATGAAATATGAAAATACTTTGTGCGATGTGAAGATGATATATCCGTGTCCTAAATTATATAAAGACACTTTAAGGTTTACTGATATGGGTCAAGTATCTAAGTCAACCATTTAAACTAGTCGAGTCTAGTTAAGTTAACTCGTTTAACCATTGGTGATAATTATTTGTTTTGATAAATGTATATTTATCCTACAAAGATAGATATAAGTGTATTTGAATATTCAAGTAAACATGTTTCCATATATACCGGTTATATTTCGAGTGAGTTGGATAAATAATATTTTTGTCTCAGGTTGTGCCCGTTTATTTAAAATGCAATTAATATATATATTTAAAAGAAATATATAGTTTACTAATGTTTGATTTATAACGCCGCTTGAGAGCCGCCTTATTACTTTTAAGTTTGATCGGAGGTTTGAGTTCAAAACAGGTTCGAGCGAAATATTTAGAGTTTTGGCTGGCATAACGGAGATCCGTTAGATCTAATATTTAATTGAAATAGATATAGATTTGAGACGCATTTTATATAGCAAAAATCCGTTAATGTTTTATGCAAATAAAATGAAACTGTGAATATAAGTTTCACTATAGCAAATTTAATTTATGATTAACACACGAGGTGCTTATATTTGAGGTGTATAAGATTAGTTAAATATATTTTTCTTTAGAAATTATGGTTAACCCAAATGCTCGACTAGTTCAAAATAACGACACAAAAAAATAATAACGAACGATTACTCACTTAAAGCAAACAAGGAGAAGGAATGTAATAGGAGAATGTTGAATCCACTCGCGAGTCTTCAAAAAGGTAGATATTTTCTTGATGTCAAAACATATGGATGGAGAATTAAATTGGGTTTGAATGGAGGTTTCTTTCTGTCGTGGAATTGGAAGGAGAAATTGATATATCTTTGTGAGCGTTTTTATGAGAGTAAGAAATGAGTTTATGTGTATTTGTTTTCGGGTCATGCATGTCGTATTTATATAAGAATTTTGTTTAGCCTTTGCTAGTCCTTAGTAGGCTTTGGTAGTCCTCAGTAGTCTTTGGGTAGTCTTTGGTAGTCCCTAGTAGTCTTCGGTAGTGTTTGGGTAGTCTTTGGTAGTCCCTGGTAGTCTTTGGTATTCCCTGGTAGTCTTTTAATATTTGAAATGCTTTATTTATAAAAGAATCGATGTATAGAATTATTAAAACTATATATTTTTTCTATAATCTTTAGTATTTTACCACTATTAATGTATAGTGTTGGAGTTGTCAAATAATATCACCATTGGTTTCGTGTTGAGTTGACTCGGGTATGACCTTATAATGCATAACATATATATATATAGGAGAAGGATAAAATGAAAACCTTTCCAAGTTGAAAAAACCGTGGAAACTAAGCTAAAAATCCGTTTTTTTGTTCTGATTTTTTTATGGTGACTTCTAAGTTAAAAAAACACCCTTTATGAAAAAGAATAAAAAAACGCCTACTAAATTTTTTTAAAAATATTTAAGAACCGATTTTTTGCAACATAAAAAAAGTTAACCAGCCAAAAAATACGTTAAAAATTTGTTATTTTTCTAAGATGTATTTTTTTTATAGATTCTACATTCATTTTTAATGGTTTTGGTGAAAAAAAAGGTTAAAAAACGCCTAGAGAATTTTTTAAAAAAAATTTATTTACAGATTTTGTTACATATGTAACAAGACGTTTTACATATGTAACAGGTAAATGTTACATATGTAACACGACGTAACGTCAGATTTCGGAATTTTTTTTAAAAGAAAAACTACTCGGCGCTTTTTTGATTTTTTTTCATCATAGATCTTGTATTAGTGCATAGAATCACTAAAAAAAATTGAAGAAACAAAATTTGAAGAAAAAAAGTTTCTATGGTTTTTCCAACTCAAAGAAGTTTTTATTATAACCATCCCCTACATTCTACTATATAACATTTCAAAACTTTTGTAAGCTTTCTTGGTTTGTACATTACAACTCCTTTAAGCCTATTCTTATCTTTCTAATATGTGTGGCTGTGGAGCTTCCGTGTAAAACCAAAAGAGTCCTGATTTCTCTCATATCCACAAAGTCCACCCACTCTCTCAAATCCCATCTTCTTTCTCTCTCTAAGAAAAAGAAAAGAGATCGGAGTTTCTTCGATCGCCGGCAGAGCCATTCACCGGCACCGTTACACAATCAAATCTCTCTCATCCTCTTTACTGATAGATCTCTGCGTTCTCAAGTCTATCCGCCAGCGCCTTGCGATTCTTGCCATTTGATCAGCTTGGTAGGTCTTCCTTTTCTGTGTGGTTGCTCCGCCTAGGTTGTTGAAGCGGCCGTCGCTGCTCCGCCTAGGCGTTGAAGCACCGATGGTTAACTACCCTATGTGCATATTTTATTTATCAACAGACTCGATTTGTAAAATCGAACGGATTTGGTGTTTGTTGGTTTTGTCATTTGATCGACGTGGTTGGTCTTATATTTTTGTGTGGTTGCTCCGGCTACGGCGTTGAAGCGGCGGTGGCTGCTCCGTCTGGCCGTGGAAGCGCCGATGGTTAATTACCCTCTGTGCATATTTTGTTTGTGAAGAGACTTGATCTGTGAAATCGATGGGATTTGGTGGTTTCGTAGATGCCTTTGTTGGCTTGATTTATGGTTTGCCTATGGTTCCATAGTTTAATTCTGGCAGTCTTGGCTTCTGTATGGTTTTGTTGCCTATGCTTACAATGCTTTTGGTTATGATTTAGGGTTTCTAGAAAACCCCCAAATATTTGTTCCACCCGAGGCCTCTGTTCATGGAGCGTAATTTTTAGCTGCTTTTTCTTTGATATAAGAGACATTCTTGCTTCTGCTTTCTTGGTCTGGATAAAAATAAACATTCCTATGGTGACCCAGATTTGGATGTTCATCCACATTCTTATTTGTATCAGGCTATGATGATCTAGATTCTGAATTCTTGGTGACTGGGAGGCGTGGTTAAATATGACTATTGCAGCCGTCCCAAGTATTTTGTCCGCCCTCCAAATGGCTGTGATGAAACTAAAAAAGATCTGAGCCCCAAACAACCTTTGTCAAAGGTCTGATGTTTGTGTATGAGGCAGAGTTTCACTCTTGATTTTTGATAGATTTTTTCAATAGATTGAGTCATTGCCTTGGCCTCTGCTGATATTTAAATGGTTGTGTTTTAGATATTCTCAGCTATTTTTTTTATTATTGATCTTGGTTCTGAAAAAGTAAGTTTGTCAAAGACATAAGCCTTTGGTTAGCAATAGTTTTTTTAAACCTTTGGTCGTCAACAGTTTTTCTTTTAGCCTTTGAGTTTCAGTGGATATTATTGCCTATATATGCTAAGATGTTGCATTTCCTTAGTTATTAAGATTGCAGATATTGTTATTGGAATGAGTTTTTATTTTAAATTGCAGTTTTCTTTTGTATAGTGAATCTGGAGCTATCATTCTTGCTACATGGATTTACTCATGAGGTATATATTTTGCTTCGTATATTGATCTTATTAAGTGTGGTTATTTTTTGATTTTCTTAGTCACTGTGTGTTTTAAATCCTAATGTATGTACCAATTTGTGTACTCTAGGTGTGTCTTGCTTGCTGCATAATTAATTGGTTTTGTATGTACCAATGTGTGTAAGGTAATTGGGAGGTAGTGACTTGAAGAGTAGATGTATGAATCATAAAATTATATGGTGGGTCATTTAATTGTATCAATAGCTTTTAAAGTGTATGTTTCGGTATGCCTCCTAGATTAGTAGCCTGAAAAGTATACCAAAAAGATATCTTCGACCAGCATTCATTAGAATGTTGCTTCCGAAGTAATTTTATTTGATTTAGGGGGTTTCCATCGTCTTTGCGATGCTTCTGTTAAGATCTAAAGAATCTTTTTTTATTTAGCTTCTAAAGAATTCTATTGTTAATAAATATTAGTTTTTGTGCTATTGCTTTTCTTCTGATTTCTTCTTCAATTAATGTATGATTGTTGCATCAATTGAGTAGGCAATAGTTTCAGAATATATGGCCCTGTTGAGTTATATTTATATGTGAAGCCCAACCATTATATTAGTAGCAATTCTGCCCAGTATTAGTTTGGTATCCTAATAAGTGCATATTTATCATTAAATTGCTTAAAATTTGAAAAAAGATTCATTCGAGTAATATTGCGTTACATGTTAGTTATTAGGTAACGTAATTTGGTGGTACCTCCTTACATTTGGTTTTCTTCTTTCTGTTTTGCAGGTGAGTATAAAGATTTTTGTTTGCACTTTTGGTGCTTGGGTGAGTCTTATTGCCTCTTTTATTTTTGGTGCTTAGGTGATTTGTATTGTTTGTTTACTTTTTTATGAAATTTTGTCTTTTAACACGCTATCCATTTTGGTGTGTTGTTTGTATGTATCAAGCGTTAAACACATTAAGCGTAGTATGTTGTATGGTTGCTTCGTCATTGTTGGCGTTGCACTTATTTTGGTGCAATGTTGATATATATCAAATGTTAATCTTAGTTGTGTCCACTTTTGAGTGTTTGTTTTCTTACGTGTGTTAAGACCGCTAAACATCCGTCATTCCGGCCGCAACGCGCCAATTGAAAAGCTTGTATATATATATAATGAAACAAGGAAACAATAGAATTTCATGATTTGCTTGAATAAAGATTAAAATTACGTGGATAACTGAAACGGTCGGGTTACAAATATGGAAAATAGACAAATGTCACGCCTTATGAGTAGTTGCTTCAAGTAGTAACGGGTAAAAAAGCGAAGTGTCCATTTCCTTTAGGATAGTCAAGGGTAGTTTAGAGTAAAAATGACTTAGTCATTTTCTATTGGTTGAGCCAATTATCCTTAGTTCAAGTGGTTGATGTGAGACACCTAAAAATATTAAAAATGAAAGATCTTGGGTTAAAGTCCCACCACTGACAAAAAACAAGGGTTTTAGGATGGGTCAGATGATTCTTTGATTCTCTCACCTATGATACCTTGTTAAGGTGGTCTTGAATCCTTCACTCGAGGAATGTAGATGATCGGGTGCGTGGGCCAGTTGCCCATAAGTGATCCAAATTTGCTATTTGGTTTTAGCTTTAGAGTATTATGAGGCGTTTGATACGTGGAATGTAATGAAATTAGAATTGCAAAATTTTCTTTTTAAAATTATGTTTAGTTGGGTTATAGACAAATTTAAATTAGAATTAATTCCTTTAATCAATGGATTTCCTTCGTTAAAGTGAATATTTATAAGGAATGTTGAAATAGTACTAAATTCTATTGACTAAAGGATTTCATTACATTTCAAATTTCTTTGTTACCCAACTAAGCACAACTTTAAAAGAAAATTTTTGCAATTCCAATTATATTATATTCCACGAACCAAACGTCACCCTTACAGTATTTACAGTATTAGTGTTCCATGTCCTCCATTGAAAAAAAAATTCTTATAAGATTTTGGGATCAGGTTACTAATATACTTACATGCAAAAGTGTAGGCTGTAGAGCTAGATATGACTTGTTAGAAACTTAAAATGATCAATTTGCTGTCATTTTTCTTTATAACTTTCTTCTTCTTGCAATTCTAATATCGTATTAGTTTTTTTATTAATAAAATGGTTTCTTGCTCAAGAATATCTATGTTAAGGCTCTTATTAAGCGTTTGGTACGCAGGAATGAATGATAGAATGGAATGCGTCATTACGTGAGAATGATAAATAACATGTTTGGTTGCATATTGGAATGAAATAAACTTTTACATAAGGAATGATGAATTGGAATGAGCGATGGAATGGAATGGTCGAGGGAATGAAATGGATCATTACCATTCCATCGTCATGTTTGGCTACCATGTGGGAATGAAATAAATCACTGATTTGCATTGTTTAATGGTAGTACAAATAAAGAAATCGAATACAATTTTCCTAATATTTCCATTTAAAATTAATATATATTTTTTTATATTTACATTTTTTATTAATTTAATTAAAATATTTAATTTATATTTATATTTTTTATTTTATTTGTTGTTATTTTTTATTTTTTAATTTACGTTTATTTTTTTTTACTTTTTGTTTTTGTTTTCATTTGTTAATTTATTCATTTATCTTTATTTTATATTTATTTATTTTTCATTATCGGTTTATATTTTTTATTTATTTATTTTTTTACTTTTTATTCTTTATTTTTTTCATAAAATTTTAAGAAGAAATTTAATCGGAATTTTCTTTTTCATTCCATTCCTTGAGGGAATCGAAAAAAAACATCTCTCCCCCATGGAATGTATATCTTCAGAAATGGAAGGAATCTCATTACTTGTGTAATGGTCTATTCCATTCCACTGTGCTACCAAACATGTCATTTTTCATTCTGACGTAATGATTCATTCCATTCTCATCCTCCATTCCTGCATACCAAACGCTACTTAAGTGTTTTTTTCCGATTCCCTCAAGAAATAGAATGAAATATTCATTTCAAATAAGATTTCTTCTTTAATATTTACGAAAAAAAGTTAAGAATAAAAAGAAAAAAATATAAGGGAAAAACAATTAAAAGAAAATTAAATAAATAAATAAGAACAAAAAAATAAAAATAAAAATAAAATTAAATTAGAAAAATATAAAAATAAACAACTTAAAAAATATAAATTAAACTATTTTATAAAAATAAATTAATAAAAATTAAAAAATAAAATTAAAGCATTAGAAAATAAAAATTTTAAAAATATATTCTAATATAAATGTAATAAATATTAGTAAAATTCTATTCAATTACTTCTTTTGTTGTAACCATTAAACAACACAAATAAATGATTTATTTTATTTTCACATCATAGCATACCAAACATGACGATGAAATGGTAATGATCCATTTCATTCCTCACCCATTTCATTTAGTCGTTTATTCCATTACCCCATACCAAACAGACACTTAAAAAGATATTCAAGATGAGTAAGTGATACCAATTACAATTAATTTATAGCTAAAAACATGAAACCAAAAAAAAAACATAAACATCAACTAAATTAAATAAAAACCCAAAAGTTTATGGGTTAAAATAATAAAGGGCGTAGATTTTGGTGATTTATTCTAAAAGAATTCTAGACCTTACGTATACAGTGTGGACGTATATGAACATATATGACATGATCGATTGAACACTCTGAAAACTTAAAAATTCCTTATTTAAATAATAAAGGGCGTAGATTTTGGTTATATATTTTAGGGTTATTGGCCTAAAATACTCCCAACTATCTCAAATTGGCCGGGATCACTCCCAACTAATCTATTCACCACTGCCACCCCAAACTATTGACATATTTTCTTGTAACACTCCCCCCGTTAAATTTTTTTAACGGTGTTAATTTCCATCCCACGTGGCATCTGATGTGTCTGATTTATCCTACTGGACTGCCACCGTGGTAGAAACGATATAACCCCCCTTTTCCCCCAATCTCATTTAATAACCGGTGTTGAACCCTAATCCCCCCTCGATCGCTCATTGACTCCGACCCCTCAATCAATGTACAGAAATCCAAAATTGATCATCAAATCAGGTTAATTGAGCTTCAATTTCAACCCTAGCATGGCCGATTGTATCTCCATTAAGCTGTGGCACGGGGGTAGCATTCAACAGGCCGATTCAGAACAAAGGTATGTTGGTGAATCAAAACTTATTTCTGTAGAAGTTGACAAGCTGTCGTACTTTGAGCTAGTCGATTATGCTATGGAGACTGGTTCGTATGAATTTCCTCCTGCATTTTTCATGTTCTATTCGAAAATTGATGATGGATCTTTGAAGAGGTTAGACAATGATAGTGATGTTATCGAAATGGGGCTTTCTGTTACTGATAAATCAACTCAAGTGATAGAACTGTACATTCAACCCAGTAGCCAGCCCATTGTTATTGAAGCCCAGCCCAGTACCCAGCCCAGTACCCAGCCCAGCTCTCAACCTATCAGGTATTCTAAGCTAACTGCTAGGAAAAGTGTGGCTGCCATACCACTAGAGGCAGTTGGTGATATAGATCAGGAGTACTCAGATCAGAATACTATATATTCTGATCTTAGTGGTTCAGATCAGGAGGCCACTGAGGCAGATAGTGAATCAGATCAGGATGATATTGAATCAGATCAGGATGAGGATGAGGACAATTATGATGATGTAGAGCTTGAAAGTTTAGATGGAGATGATGATGAGTGGAAGCAGTCAGTTGAGGCTTCTAAGAAAGTAAGAGAAGAAGATGTTTTGTCACAAAAGGCTTTGCTAGAACAATGTCTTAAAGAAGATGGTGAACCTGTTATAGGCTTGAAGGATCAAGTTGATGGCTACAGTAGTTATGAAGAATCAGATGGTGATGTGCATACACCTGGTGAAAGTGAAGAAGATGACATCAGAGGGACCAAAAATAAGGACCAGGTTCCATTTATAAGTGACCAAACTGACTGGAAAAAGTTCACTTGGGTTGTGGGAATTAGGTTTCCTTCAAGGGATGCATTTAGGCATGCAGTGAGAAAGTTTGCTGTTAGTAATGGTAGGAACCTTTACATAGCCAAGAGTGATAAAAACAGACAGGGTAGGATTCTTGTAAGATGTGTCAAAGGGTGCCCATTCACTCTGAGGTGTTCATTTCATAAGGGCAAAGAGTGTTACATGGTTAAAACAGTCAATAACAAGCACAACTGCCAGAGAAACATGAACAAGAACAGGCAATTAACTGCTGACTTCATTGCTAATGAGTTTCTACCATTGTTTAAGTCTAAGCCAAACTGGCCTGCCAAAGAGATCCAACTTGCAGTGAAAAAGAAGTACAAAGTGTTGATTGGCAACTGGCTTGCATATAAGGCCAAGGGTTCAGCCCATAGAAAGCTACATGGCTCTATGAAAGATCATTACAGCAAAGTTGGATCCTACCTGGCTGCTCTAAAACATGTTAATCCTGATTCAACATTCAATCTTGTGACAGCCCCACCAGCAGATCCATCATCATGTGACACATTTTTCAGATTGTTTATTTGCTTTGAAGGAGTTAGAAAAGGTATCTCTACATATTGTCTTTGTAATCTATGGTTGTTCATTTGAAAGCTGTTATCTTGAAGTTTTTGTCTTTCATTGTAGGATTTTTAGCAGGTTGTAGAAGGGTCTTATGTCTTGATGGTTGTTTCTTGAAAACCTTTCTTGGTGGTATGCTACTGGCAGCTGTAGGGAGAGATGCAAATGACCAGATGTTTCCATTAGCCTGGGCAGTGGTGGAAGGGGAGAATAATGATAGCTGGGAATGGTTCATGTGTCAATTGCAGACATGTTTGGAGGTAACTGATGGGGGTAAAGGATGGACTTTCATATCAGATCAGCAGAAGGTAAACTGTAACTCTTAAAGGATTGTATGTTTAGAACCTATAATGATTATTGCTTTTCTTTCAGGGTTTATTGAATGCAGTGGCATTGGTGTGGAGAAATGCTGAACACAGGAATTGTGCAAGGCATATTTATGCTAATTGGCACAAGACCTATAAAGGAGAGGATCTGAAAGGTGTGTTTTGGAAAGCAGTTAGAGCTTACTGTGAAGCTGACTACAATGAAGCTATCAAAGAAATGAAGGAAATGTCAGAAGATGCTGCCGAGGCATTCTTGAAACAGAATCCCAAATGCTTTACTAGATGTTTTCTAGACACACACACCAAATGTGATGTAATTGTCAGCAATATGGCAGAAACATTCAATGGCTACATAGTTCAGGCCAGATCCAAGCATATAATCCACATGTTAGAAGACATCAGAGTTTTAATAATGACAAGGCTAATCCAAAAACACACTCAAATGTTGCAGAAGGATGTGGTTCTTTGTCCTAGGATCCAGTTCAAAGTTGATAAGGCAAAAGAAAGAGCTATCCAATGTGAAGTCTTCCCATCATCAGTGGATATTTTTCAAGTGAGAGATCATGTTGATGAGGTTTCTGTAGATCTGATAAGGAAGACATGTTCTTGCAGAAAATGGGACTTAAGGGGAACACCATGTAGACATGTCTGTGCAGTGGCAGGTTTTTTGGGTAAAGGTGCTGAGGAATATGTGGATCCATGTTACTATAAGGAAACCTACCTAAAGTCATATCAATTCACTATACCTCCCATGGCATCTGAAAAGTATTGGCCTTGCATTATAAAGCCTTTGGATCCACCTCCTATCAAGAATGCTCCTGGCAGGCCCAAGAAAAAGAGAAAAAGAGATCCACATGAGGATCCTAAAAAGCCAGGTAAGTTGACTAAGCATGGAATTGTGATGAGTTGCAGTGTATGCAAGGGGAAAGATCACAACAGAAAGAGATGCCCTTCAATTGGCCAAACATCCACAACTGCAGTTAAAAGAGGTAGAGGAAGACCAAGGAAGAACATTGGTCAATCAACATCAACTGTGGAGCCAACTGGTAGGGTGGAGTCAACTATGCAGCCAACTGGTAGGGGTAGGGGTAGGGGTAGGGGTAGGGGTATGGGTAGGGGTAGGGGGAGGTCAAACACTTGATGTTATGTTAACTTTTGTAATGACTTTAGTATTTTGGATGTTACTTTAGTATTTTGGATGTTATGTTAACTTTTGTGGTATGTTTGACCCATTTGAACCTATTTGGGTGTTATGTTCTTTTGGAATGAATTTGGAATGTAGTCTTTGTTTGTAGTATATTATTTGTCATTCATGTCCCATTTGAACAGAATTTGCAGCCCCCTAATGTTGGCACATAGTTGCCAATTTGCAGCCCCCTAATGTTGGCACATAGTTGCCAATTTGCAGCCCCCTAATGCAGCCAATTTGCAGCCCCCTTTGCAGGCCCTTAAGGTGGCACATACTTAGACAGAATTTGCAGCCCCCTTTGTAACATAACCAATTTGTAACATAACCAATTTGACACAGTTTTAGCAAACATAAAAGTGCATTTTATTACACAAATATATTCCAACCAAAACACTTAACCATATTCCAACCAAAACATGTTAACATATTCCATTACATAATGCTACAATCAAACCAACAGTTTCATAGATATACCTAATCAAATACAACTTTTAGAAATGAAATTACAACTACTAAAACAAACAAGGTTTTGAAATTCATGTTCCACTTAGACTTGTTCCTTGTAATCTCATCCTTCAATTTTTGTATCTCCTCCTGCAACACCTTCTTTTCCAGTTCCAATTGCACCACTGTGTCATCACCCTCCTCTTTGAACAAGTTAAACAATTCGTTTTTCCAAATGAAAAATTTGCAATCATTTCCCTGTAAATCAAAACAGAGGAATAAGAAAATGTTTAAAATCAAATTTTGAATGGTGAAAAGAGTATAGATTGAACAAACCGGCCAAAGACGACAACCATAGAACTCTTCACCCATTCGAGCACTCTTAATCCCAGCAAATCTACGTATTGCAGGAATGTCGTGGTAGCAATACACGGTCCCATTGCTGTCAATCTTCATATAGTGATGTCGATTTTGGTCAGCAGTTGAGGATGAAGCTGATGATGATCGATTCATGGAGCCTGGTACCTGAGAACTCTCGATGACGATGAAGATGAGTTTTGGGAACAAATCTAGGGTTTTAATCGGTTCAGATCAGGTGGAAACTGTTTTTTATTTTGATTTAATTTAATTCATTTAATGAGACACATCAGATGCCACGTGGGATGGAAATTAACACCGTTAAAAAAATTTAACGGGGGGAGTGTTACAAGAAAATATGTCAATAGTTTGGGGTGGCAGTGGTGAATAGATTAGTTGGGAGTGATCCCGGCCAATTTGAGATAGTTGGGAGTATTTTAGGCCAATAACC
>JBCNJP010000006.1:52309456-52325330 GCA_039602395.1 Deinandra increscens subsp. villosa | reverse complement strand
CATCATCATCATCATCATCATCATCATCATCATCATCATCATCATCATCATCATCATCATCATCATCATCATCATCATCATCATCATCATCATCATCACCATCATCATCATCACCAACATCATCATCATCATCATCATCATCATCATCATCATCATCAGCATCATCATCATCACCATCATCATCATCACCATCATCATCATCATCATCATCATCATCATCATCATCATCATCATCATCATCATCATCATCATCATCATCATCATCATCATCATCATCATCATCATCATCATCATCATCATCATCATCATCATCATCATCATCATCATCATCATCATCATCATCATCATCATCATCATCAGCATCATCATCATCACCATCATCATCATCATCATCATCATCATCATCATCATCATCATCATCATCATCATCATCATCATCATCATCATCATCATCATCATCATCATCATCATCATCATCATCATCATCATCATCATCATCATCATCATCATCATCATCATCATCATCATCAGTGTCGGACGGGCCAGCACCGTTGTCAAAACGGTGAGGTGGTGGCGGGAACTGCCTACCATCGAGCATGAGCTGCTCGGTCATACGTCTAACCATCCACGTCATCATATCCTGCATCCATGTCATCCCATCCTCTATCCTCCGTAAACAGTCGGACACCGAGTATTCTCTGCATATTCGTACGTAGAATGTCAAATCAGAGCCCAAACCGTCACGGTTTGCCCTAAGTGAGGCGTTTAGGGTTAGCCTCGAACACCGAGTATTTTCTACATGTATTCTCTGCGTTATTCGTCTGTAGAATGTCAACTAAAGAATTAACCGTCGTGGTTTGCCCAAGCCGCAGGGTTAATGTCACGTCCCGATTATTCACCGTACTGAGTCGTACTGAGAATCTCTGTACATTGTCATATCGAGGCCTTAATTATCACTGTTTGGCCTAAACCTGGCGGTTACGTCACCAATTATTGGGCATGGTGATCTGTGTCAAATGATTGGGTGGGATTAGGAACTCTAACCTTGGCGGTTTACCCTAACCGCCCCAGTAAGTCTGGTGAATTCCAAAAAAAATGGCGGTGTCCAAAGATAAGGGCTTGACTAATAAAGTACTAACAGAAGATCTAGAGAATTAATAACAAAAAGAGAGGATCAGCCATGAAAAGGCTCGCTCATTTTGGCACATCGGGTATGGTGGACATGCTTGTTAAATTTATGGGTGTTATATCCGAGTCCGAACCCGTATCCAAATTTTCCAAAATTCCGTATCCGAATTATTCGAAAATTTCGGATATCCAAAACTCGGATATCCGAAAATTCGGACTTGGACTTGGACAGTAGTTTATAAAATTTTTGAAAGTTTCGGATACCCGAAATTCTGAAAATTTTTAATAAATTAAATATATTTTTATATTAAGAAAAATAGGAAAATAGGAAAATAAGGAGAAGAATTAGGGTTCCCGTCGCCAGTCGCCACTTCTCAATTTCACGCCTCTGGTTCCTTCGGCGACTCCACTCCTCCAGTCCACAATCCGTCGCATCTCTGACGCAGGTCTCCGGCGACTCTCCAGCGCAAGTCTCCATCACATCTCATCGTCCGAATCAGGTAACTCCATCTCAGTCCACCATCGCTTCAAGATGATTTTGAGTTTTTTATGAATCTGATGCGTTGTGAAACGTGTTATGATATTAGTTTTTGCTTCAATTATACAGCGATTATCGAAAACGTTCCTTAGTCTCATCTTGAAATTGCTGAATATGAATCTGAATCTGACCATTTTTATAGGTCAATTTTGGCATGAAATTAGGTCCATTTTGAATCTGAAGCTGAATATGATATTAGTCTTGCATGAATTTAGGTCAATATTGAACCTCACCATTTCTAAAAGATATTGTTTTGAAATGGAGAATCACTTGTTAGGCATGAAATTGATGAATATGAATCTGATGTGAATGATTCCAATTGATTACTACATGTTTTCTAGGAGTGCTATAAATCTGAGTTCTGATCTGTGGTAATAATACTACATGTTTTCTAGTAGCTATAAATTTTGATTCTTGAGGATTACATGTTTGAGTATGTTATATTGTTATAACATGTTGGATTTGTTCTTTTTGCAGCCTACTAGATCAATGGAAAAGCATAATACAAGTAACTCCGAGGATTATGAGATGGTATCTGAAAACGAGGTGGTGTCAAGGGCAAAGGCGAACAAGCAAAGACCTAAAAAAGCAGCAAAACCCCCCACGTGGATAGCCTTCTGGTTCTCACCCTTCTGTAAGTGAAACTCCTACTGCAACACGTGTGAGAAAAAGGAGATCTCCTTGGTGGGAGTTTTTTGTTGATTCTGATGTAGTAGATAGAGCAAAATGCAAGTATTGTGATAAAGATGTAGGTTGTGCAACCTCAAGTGGGACTAATCCTTTAAAAAATCACATACTTGCGTGTAATAAATACCATCCGAACATGGATAAAAACATAAATTAATTGATCTTGAGTCAAAAAACCCATGTTAATGATGATGGTTCTGTTGAACACTTAGGGGTTCCTAAGCTTTGGGAGTTTAACCAAGAAGCAATTAGGAAAGCGTTGGTAAGAATGTAAATGGTTGATGAGTTAACTTTTTCTTTTGTGGAGCGGGAGGGTTTTCGCGCTTTTTGTAAGGTTATTAATCCTCATTTTGTTGTACCTTCACGTGCGACTGTAACAAGAGATTGTTATAGCTTATTCATTGAGGAAAGAAGGAAATTAGTTGATATCTTTAAGAATATGTCATCAAGAATATGCTTAACCACCGACACTTGGACTTCGGGTCAAAACTTATCTTATATGTGTTTGACCGCACATTTCGTTGATGATGATTGGGTTTTGCATAAAAGCATTATAAACTTTTGTCCTATCGTTGGTCATTCTGGGGTCCTTATTGGGAGAGCCGTTGAGAAGTGTTTAGTTGAGTGGGGTTTAAAAAATATTTTGACTGTGACCGTCGATAATGCTAGTTCTAATGATCTTGTTATTCAACATTTGAAAAAGGTGTTTAATCATTGGGATTGTGGTGTCTTGAAAGGGGCTTTTCTGCATATGCGATGTGCAGCTCATATTTTGAATTTAGCTGTTAAAGATGGTCTTAGTTGTTTAGCTTTATCAATTAAGAAAATTCGTTGTTTAGTGAAATATGTGAGGTCTTCTCCCTCTAGGCTTTTAAAATTTAAAAGTTGTATTGAAGAAGAGAAAATAGAAAGCAAAAGTTTGGTTTGTATGGATGTTGAGACCCGGTGGAACTCCACTTATTTAATGCTAGAATCTGCTATTAAGTTTAAGAAAGCATTTGATAACTTATTGCTAAAGGATTCTTGTTTGGAGAAAGAGATTAAGAAATGTGACGGTGGTTTGATTAATGAGGCTGATTGGAACACTGTCCATAGTTTGTTGCCTTTTCTGAAAATATTTTATGATGCTACATTAAAGTTTTCTGGTTCCCGTTATGTGACATGCAATGCATATGTGCAAGAGATACTTGGGATAGGCATGGTGATTGACAGTTTCAACAACAATCCTGATAAATCGGTGAGGTCAATGTCGGTTAGTATGAAAGCAAAGTATCAGAAGTATTTGGGGGATTTTGCTAAGTTAAATATGTTTTTATTCATTGTTGTGGTTCTCGACCCAAGACGAAAATGGCAATATATTAATTGGATTGTGGACGAAAAGTATGTAGAGCCGAGTTTAAGTACTATTTTGGATTCTACTATGCGTAAATTGTTTGATACATATCAAGAATCTATGCCTAAAAAATATGAGAACTTTGAGATGCAATCATCTAATTCTAGTGAGGTTTGGGGTGATGATCGGGAAACAGTCGACATTGAACAACTTATGAGTAAACGGTTTGAGATGGCAATGGGAAATTCACAAACATCCTTGAAAAAAAGTGAATTAGATAAATATCTTGGAGAAGATCGAGAACCAAGGGACTCACGGTTTGACATATTACAATGGTGGAAAGTACAACAATGTCGGTATCCTATTCTTGCAAAGATGGCTAAAGATATTCTTTCAATTCTCGTTTCTACCGTTGCATCCGAATCGGCTTTTAGCACCGGAGGTCGGGTGCTTGATTGTTTCCGAATTTCTTTAACCCCAAGGATGGTTGAAGCCTTGGTTTGTGGACAAGATTGGTTGTGTGCTTCTAATAGCCCAATTATGGTTGATGACACCTTACTTGAAATTGAGAAAATGGAAGAAGGTATGTTACTAGTTATTGTTTTTTATTACCTTATATTCTTTGTTTGTGTATATTTTTACAATGGAACAACTTCTGTGTGTATCTTATAATGTTATAGAGTTGAAGGAATTAACCTTGGAACAACCTACAATTATTATTGATGAAACGGTTGATGAATCTTCCAACTATTGAGGTACGTATCATGACTTAAAGGTAAAATTGATAACTATTTTGCTTATTTACTAGATTAGATTACTTTCTTCATGCATTATGTCAAAACATCTCCAAAGTTCATGCTAGAATGCATGTTTTAGTGATATGTGATATTGTGGATGTAGACTCAAATGTGGGGAGGTTTTAAGTATACTTTAGTGCTTTTTGCATTTGGATTTTTTAAGTATATAACTCATTTTATATAGAACTACATTTTACTTGTTTTTTGTGTGTAGGTGGTGAAAAACTTGGAAGTTGAAATGAACGCTTAAGGGTGAATGTTGGACGAATGCGGTGAAGGAAGAAATCAAGATATTATGTTTGTTTTTCTTTTTTTGTTAATTTGATTTGTATTTGAAATATGTGGACTATGTTTATTGTTTTGTCGTTTTTTAGGTCGAACTTATGTTTATTTGTATTGGAAGACTTGGACTATGTTTATTTATTTTGTGGTTTTGTCATTTTTTTTGTTAAATTGTGGTTTTTTAAACAAAACCGGATTTTCGGATACCCGTTATCACTATCCGAGTCCAGTCCAAAATTTCGGATATCCAAAATTTCGAATTTGGACTTGGACAGTGAGAACTGATATCCGAATTTTTCGGATACCCGAAATTCCGGGTATTCGGTTTTGAACACCCCTGGTTAAATTAATAGAAAAACTCTTAACGGATAACTTTAAACTCGTAAGTGAGAAAAACACCTTCTATGTAACTACTCTAGTTAAAGGACCCAATTCGAAATTTGAGTAAAACTTTTTATGTAATTTATTCTTATATTAATGAAAAGATTTTGAGGAGTGTATTCGTCCGATCTATTTGAGAAGATTGGAAATTGAAGGAAAAATGGTGATAGATGGACGTGACGTTTAAAGAGTTTGAAAATTTATTGTCGGATTGGGATCCATTCATTCTAAGTTTGAACTTGGGATCCATTAGAGTTTGTTTATTTAGTCTACATGTTTTATATGTTCAATTAGATTATGGGTAGTTAGTGAGTTCAAGAAGCTGGATCGAGGGTTCCTATTCTTTAGGTGAAAGTTGATTTGTTTTCTATTTAATGTATTTTGTGAATGAATGAATCAGAATAAGAGTTTAGAGCATAAATTCTTCTCTATATATTTCGTGAGTTTATGTGTGTATTTTGGGCCTGATTTCCAAAACTATAAAACGCTAAGTCAAAGTCAAATTGGTTAATGGATACGTGGAATTCTATGAATAGCTAGGTAGTGACACTCATCACTCTCATTAGTCACTCTCATCAAACGCGCAATTAATTAATGGAACTCGACTCATTCAAGGATCAAAGTGTACACGGTCTTACTACTTAGTAAACTGAATTGGTCAATTATATTATTTGACTTTTCACACATACATATACGTGTTCTCCTTTAAAACATAGGAGGACTTATTTGGGCTTCAGTATGTTGTACAGTACAAGCCTATGTGTAATGATCATGGGTTTTCGAGTTTCTTATGTGGGTATTTTATGATATGTGGCATCCTACGTGGCAAGTGGCTTGAAAACAAAAATAGTGTAGTGTTTAAACCCCACTTTCAAACCCCCATTAAGCCCTTACACCTCTCTCAATCTTTCCCCTTTTCAGCGTGAAAATTCTCACGCCTTAGGGGCTTTTTTTTTGGTTTTGGCGTCCTACATAGTGGGAGGATCGTGAAAGGGGCATGAAAGTGTGGTTTCAAGCCCCATTACGAATAGCCTAAAAAATAACAAAATCATTACTATAGATTTTCTATTATCAAACTAATTATCAACAACGCTAATAAATTTATGTGTCATGTGCATTACGGGCCTTGAATTCACCGTTGCAAAAAGAGGATAGGCCATCTTGTGTTTTATATATGTTGACACAAAATTTGAAGCCAACTTAAAACGGTATCTGGAGCTTATCTTTTAAGTTGTGTTACGCATTAAAGCTATCGAATGCAATATTCATGAATAATTATCTTTAATATATGTTATGATATAACAAAGTAGGAGGTTAATATCCAATGTTTTAAAAACCGGTTCGAACCAGCCGGTTCAACCGCGAACCGTCTTTCTCACCGGTTTTTTATATCCCGGTTTTTTGGCAATAACCGGACCGGGTTAGACCGGTTTTCCGGTTTTTTCCGGTTCAACCGGTCCAGTTCAACCGGTTTTATGATTTTTTTTATTTTTTTTTTAACTTTTTTTTTTATTTTTTATTATTTTTTAAAGTTTAAAACTTATATTTTCTTATGAAATACATATTTGATATTATTTTTGAGTGGATTATAATTGTATTTTAACTACTTTTGTTGGAGTGTATAAGTTTATTAGCATTTTTATAAAAAAATATATATAAATCCCCTAACCGGTTCAACCGACCGGTCGAACCGGTCCCGAAAAGTTTTCCGGTTCAACTAAAAAACCGATTTTTAAAACATTGTTAATATCTTGTTTATTGTAGCATACGGAGCTTATGTAAAACATCTGTTAGACAAATTTGTTTTTAAGAGAATAACTTTTAAACAACTTTTAAGATAAAAGATTATGAGTTTATATATTGTAATGTGTCAATGATTTAGACCATAAAAAATGAAATATACCAGACAAATTTCCTCAAATATCTCAAAAGGGTACTTTTCCATGATACTAAAGTAAGTTTAGTCTAGCATCCACATAAAAAAAATCTAATTTTGAATGACCCCTTTTGATCCCTATGTGACAAGATATATTAATTTTGCTTGCCTTTTTTTTTAAAACCGGAATTTTTTAATTTTATTATGAGTTTATATATTTTAATAAATACATTGAAATTAAAACTTTATCTATTTCAAAAACAAAGGATAATGTATATTTATATATATATATCAGGTTAAAACCCATGTATTACATGGGTTGAACAAATGCAATTTAATATAAATAATAATTTTTATGAATATTTGTGTATTAGATATCATATAAATTTGTGTAATAAGAAATAATTAATATTTAAAATTTATAAAATAAAGAATAATAAATATTTGAATAATATAAAATTATATTTTAAGATAAGATATAAGTAAAATCTTATTCTAACTCATTAAGTTAAAACAAATTATTGGAATAAGAACATTTATATTTAAAATTATTATTATTTAATAGATTAATAGATAAGAATGTTAGTATTTAATAGAAGAGAGATGCAGGAAAATGAGATGAAAATGAATGTGAGAGTAACATATGGTAAAATTGTAATCATTTATTAGAGTATATATATATATATATATATATATAGGGTGATGTTATTGTGAGAAGTTTAGTTTGGATAAAAAGGATAAGAAGTAATCATAGCCATTAGATCTTCAATTAAATGAAGATCTATGACTTAGAATTTTCCTGGGTAAATTAGAAAGAAAAACTAAAGAAAATAAAAAATGGAAGGGTATTTTTGACTTTTTATCAAATTCCCCTAATTTATTAAACCTTCATAACTTTTAGATACGACATTATTTTTTAAAAAAAATTACACCATAAAAACGAGCGTTTTTTTATCTTTAAAACGCGTATAGTGTTGCTATATAAAAAATTAAATTTTTTTTACTCTTTCGATTGTATCAAATGTTCAGATCATTGTGTCATTGTGTCAAAATGTTTAGATCATTATGTCATATTGTGTCAAAATGTTCAGATCATTGTGTAATATGGTGTTAAAAACCGAAATAGTACTTTTTTTAATTTTATATACAGCAGCACAATATATATACTTTTGACACGACAACACAATGACACAATGATCTGAACATTTTGACACAATGACACAATGATGTGTCAGAATGTTCAGATCATTGTTTCATATGATGCCAAAAACCGAAAGGGTAATTAATTTTATATATAACAACACTATATATATTTTTGACACGACGACACAATGACACAATGAACTGAACATTTTGACACAATGACACAATGATGTGTCAAAATGTTCAGATCATTGTTTCATATTGTGCCAAAAACCGAAAGAGTATTTAATTTTATATATAGCAACACTATATACTTTTGACACGACAACACAATGACACAATGATCTGAACATTTTGACACAATGACACAATGACATGTGTCAAAAATCGAAAGATTAATTTTTTTCTATTTTTTATATAGCAACACTATATGCGTTTTAAAGATAAAAAAATGCTCGTTTTTATGGTGTAATTTTTTTAAAAAAATAATGTCGTATGTGAAAGTTATGAATGTTTAAAGAAAATGAGGGAAATAGATAAAAAGTCAACAAAAGTGGCTAAGACTAAAATACCCCTCCTTTCTTTTTTATTAGATCAAGATCTAATGGCTGAAATTCCTTCTTATCCTTTTTACCTAAAACAAACTTCTCATTTGAACCTCTTCCTATATATATATATATATATATATATATATATATAGGGTGAGGTTCATTGTAGACACTTTCGCATGTGAAATAGCTCTTTTTCACATGTGAAAGTTTCTAATTAATGAGAAAAAAGAAAAAAAGAAAAAAAAAAGAAAATTAATCACAACCATTAGATCAAGAGATCTAATGGTGAAAAAGGGTGTCTACCTTTCTACACTTATGGGGGTGTCTACAATTAACTTTTCACTATATATATATATATATATATATATATATATATATATATATATATATATATATCATACTATTATATAAAAGAAAAGATTTGGGACACATGACATTCTCACATTCAACCTCATAATAATTTTCCTTTCCAAATCATCATCTCTTAATTTAGTTTTTGTATTTCCATGGCATGCAATAAATAATAAATATTATAATAAGGATAATCAACACCCTAATTAATCAATTATTTGTATTTTCATGACAATAAATAAAAGATATTTATTGTAGAGATAATCACCATCATAATTAATTAACTATTTGAAAAGTTTATTTTTTTTCTATTAAAATAAAAGTTTTCGATATATATATATATATATATATATATATATTATATATATATATATATATATATATATATGGTGAGGTTCATTGTAGACACTTTCGCATGTGAAATAGCTCTTTTTCACATGTGAAAGTTTCTAATTAATGAGAAAAAAAAAAAAAAGAAAATTAATCACAACCATTAGATCAAGAGATCTAATGGTGAAAAAGGGTGTCTACCTGTCTACACTTATGGGGGTGTCTACAATGAACTTTTCACTATATATATATATATATTATAATATATATATATATATATATATATATATAGGGTAAGGATCATGTGAAAACAACTTTTATTGCGAAAACACGAAAACAAATACTAAAACCTCTATAACTTTTTCATACGTTAATATTTTTATAAAAATTTTGCACCAAAATCCTTAAAATTATGTTATCTTTAGTTATGGAAAAAAATTTAAAAAATAATCAAATTTTTTTAAAAATTATTATTGCACAGGTGCAATAATTTTTATTACTATTATTATTGCACATATGCAATAATATTAAAACCTTTATAACTTTTTTCATATGTTAAAAATTTTTATAAAAAATTGCACCATAAATCTTATAATTCTGTTATCTTTAATTCTGGAGAAAATTAAAAAAAATTCAACGTTTTTTTTATTTTTTTATTATTGCACATGTGCAATAAAAATTTATTATTGCACATGTGCAATAATATTAAAACCTCTATAACTTTTTCATACGTTAATATTTTTGATAAAAAATTGTACCATAGATCTTATAATTCTGTTATCTTTAATTCTGGAAAAAATTAAAAAAAATTAACGTTTTTTTGTTAATATTGCACATGTGTAATATAATTAATACGTATTATTGCACATGTGCAATAATAAAAAAATCACGAAATTTTATATTTTTAATTTTCTTCCCAGAATTAAAGGTGACATAATTTTAAGACTTTTGGTGCAAATTTTTTTAAAAAATATTATCGTATGAGGAAGTTATAGAGGTTTTAATATTTGTTTTTTTGTTTTCGCAATAACATCTTGTTTTTATTTGATCCTTCCCCTATATATATATATATATATATATATATATATATATATATATCTGACTATTTATTTATTGCCTTCTAAATATTACTAAATTACAGTTTAAATTAAAAATTAATTATGCCTACGACTTTTTTAAACCCAAGTCCGTGTAACACACGGGTCTAAAAAAACTTGGTTAAATAGCATTATAAATAATTAATATATAACTTGATAGAATTTTAACACTATTGGATTAACTTTTATATATTGAAAATATATGAATTATATATACAACCGTTACTTATTTACCGAATAATTTCTAATTTACAATAGATATTCAGATTAAAAATATAATACATAATTTTATACATATTTTTATTGATTTGATTTTAAATATAATTTATAAATTTTAGATGTTATTCTCTTTTTACTTTAAAAGATTTTTCTTTTATACAAATTTTATAATTCAATTACATTTTCTCTACTCTATTACTATTATTAATTTTTTTAAACCCCATCAGTGCAATACATATTTTTTTAAATCCTACCCGTGCGATGCACGGGGTATAAAAACTAGTATATATATATATATATATATATATATATATATATATATATATATATATATATATATATAGGGAGAGGATCATTTGAGAACCAATTTGATTTGAGAACTAAAAAGAACTAATTTGAGCCACAAGTTTATTTATATGTATCCCCCCTCCCATGAATTGTAGTGGTCCCTCCTGAAATTTGTGGTTGAGATTTAGTTCTTAAAAGTTTTCAAAACAAAAAGTTCTCATTTGAACCTAACTCTATATATATAGGGGAGGGATATAATGAAAACCTCTCCGAGTTTGGAAAACCGTGAAAACCAAGCTAAAAAATTCGTTTTTTGTTCTGGTTTTTTTTATGGTGACTCTCTAAGTTAAAAGGATCCCCTTTATGCAAAAAAGTAAAAAAAAAACGCCTAGTAATTTTTTTTAAAAAAAAATATTTTATAACCGATGTTAAATATGTAACAGGGTAATGTTACATATGTAACATCGGTTATAAAATATTTTTTTTTAAATTACTAGGCGTTTTTTTTTACTTTTTTGCATAAAGGGTTTTTTTTTAACTTAAAGAGTCACCATGAAAAAAATCGGAACAAAAAACGGATTTTTTAGCTTGGTTTTCACGGTTTTTCAAACTCGAAGAGGTTTTCATTTTATCCTTCCTCTATATATATATATATATATATATATATATATATATATATATATATATATTTATAGGGCAGGGATCATGCGAAAACAAGCCTTATTGTGAAAACATAAAAACAATAAGATTTTATAGGAGTATGGACCTAAATTGCAAATTCACGATTTTAGAAACAAAAACACACGGAGGGGCACTTTTGGAATATCAATAATTTGAGTATCTGATTACATATCTCTCAGACTAGAGAAGAAACCCTAGATTTGTTTCACAAGACCTTACGAGCACACATCTAGGTTCGATGATCCGGGCGACGATTAACCGATTCTAAGAGAAGAATTATCGATTCAAGGTGACGGTTCTAGTCTTCCAACACCCTCGCACACGAATGCAGATCAACGATATCACCGGAGAAGACGTTCACCAACTTCGATTGAAGGTAACCTACAGTTGTGTTGGTTTTTTTAATAAATTACATAATATAGACATAATCGTAGTCGTACGTGTTTAATATAAGTTTAATATAAGATTTTAAAGTAGTATATAGCACATATATGTCAAAATCTGTCGTAATACCATTAGTTGAGATTATTGCACATGGAAAATACTATTATAATCCATGACATGATTATACTACACGACGTAATGTCATTATTTGAGATTACTGCACATGTGCAATATTATTATAACCCATGAAATGATTATACTGCGTGATATAATACCATTATTTGAGATTATTTCACATGTGTAATATTATTATAACCCATTAAACGATTCTTAATACCATTATTTGAGATTACTACACATGTGCAATATTATTATAACCCATGAAATGATTATACTACGTGACATAATACCATTATTTGAGATTATTGCACATGTGCAATATTATTATAACACATGAAATGATTCATAATACAACTATTTAAGATTATTGCACATGTGCTATATTATTATAATCTATGGCAGGATTACAAAGCATGACATAATACCATTATTCGAGATTATTGCACATGTGTAACATTATTATAACCCATGAAATGATTATACTGCACGACATAATACCTTTTATTTGAGATTATTGCACATGTGCAATAATCTTCGGTTCTATGTGCATTATTGTAATTAGATGAAATGTTTGTAAGTTTTTTTTACGCTGACGGGTACGATCTCCAATTTAGAATTTGATAAGTAGGATACAACTCAACATGAAGTACAAGGGGGGTGGGCAACAAGCTACGCCGCCAGCCCCTTCTGAATAGCAAAGCCTAACCGAGTGAAAACCACATTCAAACCACTAAAGTCGTCACATTCCCATGCATGACCTTCTGGACGCGGCTCAAAGTATCCACAGCTTCCGGGGCAAGGTAATATGTTTTTTTAACCGCAAGTGTGACATGTTTGCGCTAACACGGATCCTAAAGTTATGAAGAAGGATGTAAAATCAGCCAAGCACAAAACCGATAGGAAGTTGAGGCTTCTCGTAAGTATCGTGATACATACCATATTTTAATATCATCATTGTTGTAAATATATATGCATATGTGCATAAATCTTAAAAAGTGATTAAAACTACATTACTGACAAAAAAATAACGGAACTGTTAAGATTAATGCACATGTGCGATAATCTTGAATTACAATAATGTGGTTGTCAATTTAGGTGCACATGTGCAGTAACCTTAAAATGTGATTAAAAATACAATAATGACACAATTAGTGTAACTGTTAGGATTATTGCACATGTGAAAATAATCTTAATATATTATTACACATGTGCAATGATCTTAAATTACAAATAATAGGGTTGTAAATATAGGTGCACGTGTGCAGTAATCTAAAAAATGTGATTAAAACTACATTACTGATGCAGATATTAGGACTGTTAAACATTACTGCATATGTGCAATAATATTAAATTGTCATGGATTCATGCTTGTTTCAAGATCGAATGGACAAACTAAAGGGTTTGGTTATAGGTTCAATGACGAGAAACACAAAGCAAGCCACATGCATGAAGAAACTAAGGATGAGGAACGCCACAAATATCATGCTATCAAGAGTAATCATATATTTGTCAAGTGAGTTGACTGAGATAGAAGCCACAAACAAGATGATATAACAAGCAATTCGAAAGAAGCAAAAAGGACACAACGCACAAAGTGTTATCTTCTTTTTTATTTTTATTTTTTTGTTATGATCATGATAAGATTGTAAGAGGGTTCGTATGGATTTATGTTGGTTTATGGTTCTATATATATTAATGATTACAACTTGTTTATCCATAACGATTGTTACAGATTTTCAGGACCGTACGAATTATGTGGCAACTATAAGTTTAATGCACATGTGTATTAAAGTTGTAATGCACAACATGTGTATGAATAAGCATATATATGAATATCACATTAATGCACATGTAAATTACAGCTGACATTCAGAGAATACATTCCGCTTAAATATGAATTTCATATTAGTGCACATGTGCACTACATATGAAAAGCTGAAATGCAAGAAGATTCAATGAACTATGTGGATTTGAATTGAATTACAACTTGTTAGATAAGGACAAATGTATTGGATATGCCACATCAGTCGTTAGAACAAATTATGAAAGATTAATACACATGTGCAATAAAATCAAATGTGCAAACTGTTTAGCGACTTTAACACATATACACACGATACATCATTAAATGTACAAAAACTGCTTAGTGACTTTAACACATCTAGGCATAATACATTCAACAAACAGCTTAAAAGTTTTAAAACATCATAATAGTACACATGTGCAATATAATGAAAAATACAAATTGTTTTATGTAATCTTCATCAAACCGCACATTGAGATATCTCTAAAGCATCCGTAACACAAATCTTCATGTATCAGTATAACATACATATCACTCAACCAAACTTGCTCGGTCAAACAATAATCATCCATAACGCTTCCCATTTTTTCTTCATAAATCGGCATGTCAATTACAAAATTCCAGAAAAACAACATACTTATATAGGTGTATATTTTCTAATATGTCATCTGCAATACGATGATAAACATAAAAACTGTTAATAATACACATGTGCATCAGTAGATTAATTACGGTAACGTGTAATGATAGATGGCTATATAGCATTTAAAAATATAATAAAATATGCAACACTTATAATGTTTGTAAAAAACACACACATAAGATAACATTAATGCACATGTGCAATATTATTATAATCCATGACATGATACCATAATTTAAGATTATTGCACATGTACAATATTATTATTATCCATGACATGATTACACTGCATGACATAATATCATTATTTGAGATTATTGCACATGTGCAATATTCTTATAATCCATGAGATGATTATACTGAACGACATAATACCGTTATTTGAAATTATTACACATGTGCAATATTATTATAATCCATGGCATGATTATACTGCACATGTGCAATATTATTATAATCAATGAAATGATACCATTATGAGATTATTGCACATGTGTAATACTTATAAATTAAAGTGTTAACAAATTTAATCACATGTTGTCATATTACACATATAAGACACTTATATGAAAAAGTTTAGAAGTTTGTTAAACACAGCTAAAAATATTATTGCACATGTGCAGCATCATCGTTCTTATGAGTATAATTGTCGATTAGATACATCTTTTGTTAGTTAAACACCTAATACAACAAAAAAACCATCAAAATTTGTACAAAAACAAAAAAAAAGTACCTATTTTTTCTTATAGGCATTTCATCAAACACTTTGCGTGCACTATCAAGAGTCTTCAAAAAACACGATTGTAGTCAATTGAGCAACTAGGAGTCTTCAAAAAACACTCAAGTTGTTGTTTATAGAGTCAAATAGTGAACATGAAACTGGAATAATTTCGGATTGATTGAAGAAAAACCGTGACTGTGAATGTATAAAACTATACTTTTTGAAATAGAGATAAATGATAAAATCTCGTACCTTGTTTGAAGGTTTCTTTGAATCAATCTAACATGGACGGAGATCGGAGTTTGTAAGCGGTCGCCGGAGATGAACTTCGCCGGAGAAGAGATGTCGCAGGGGAGGGGAGGTCGCAAGAGAGTTACTGTGATGTACAGATATATATATTGAGTTTATGATGAAAAAACAATTGTGTGGTTTGACAATTATACCCCTCATTTAAGTTTGTTTTTATGTTTTCACAATAACAACTTGTTTTTATATGATCCTTACCCTATATATATTATAC
>JBCNJP010000006.1:52084743-52308956 GCA_039602395.1 Deinandra increscens subsp. villosa | reverse complement strand
AAAGGCAGAGTCAAGTGCTTTGGTTGTACAGGAAGGAGGTGGATATGACTGGACTCCTCAGATGAAAGAGTTTAGCCTGTCGCATGCAATGATTGCTGCTATGGAAAGGGATGATGAGGAAGAGCATGCATTTGTTGTAACTGATGAGAAACCTGAAGAGATTCTGGTGGAAGACAAGGAAGCCTTTGCTGCTGAGGTGGATAACATCAAGGTACGTCCTAATCTCACTTGTGCTCGTATAATTCCTGGGCTTAGGCAAATTTGTAAAAATTATGAGTTAGAATTGTTTGAGATAAAATGCAAGATGAGTTCTTTTAAGGGTAGATGGCAAAAGAATAAGGAGAAGGTAAAAGCTCAGAAACTAGACATTGTGAAATATCAAAAACTTGCTACTGAGAAAACTCTTCTCTATGACAATGCTAAGTTAGAAATAGCTGAACTGAGTAAGCAGGTAGATGAACTTAAGCATAAGAACAATGAGTTACAAGTAAAACTTGATATGAATCATATGAGAAGCAAAAGAATGCTAGAGGCTAGTAAGTCTTTGAACACCTGCATAACTGATGTTAGAATGGGTAAGGACAAAGGTGGAATAGGAATTAGCTTCTCAGACAAATACAAGAATGATGTTCCTCAAGATAAGACTAGAGACATAATAGGAATAATCTTTGAGGAGGATCAGGTTGATAGATCTAAAACAGGAACACATGAGATAGGACCTCCCTTAGATAGTGTTCTGGTAGGAGTGACACCTATGACTGATCAGGAATTTGAAAATGAGAAACACATGATCTATGGGTTGGGTAATCAGAACGAAACAATGGCATCCACAAGTAAATCGGGTCCGTCCCAGGAGTCATTAAACAATAGTGTTGAACCTGCTAATGGCTTTGTTTCATGTGCAGATGAAGTAGGTATTGAAGATGTGTCTGGGGAGGATGCTGAATGTTTGAAAGTCAATGAATGTCATGTTGTAGTTTAATGTCTGATTTACCCAAGGACGATGTTCTGGCATCTGTGTCAGAACTTAATACGTCCAAGTCAAAACATTTAGTTGTATCTTTGTTGTCAAAACATATTTCTGATTCCAATGAAAAAGTTAATGGTTTTAAAATTTGCGTGCCTAACACTAAAGTTGGTCGTGAGACTAAGCCCAAAGATTTTGTTGCTTATCCCCAGGTTGTGTCGACTTTCAATAGAACAAACAAGACTAAATCAGAACAATTTTGTTTAATCACACAACCAGAAAAAGCCACAAAACATGTTATACACAAATGGGATGATAAGCCAGAGTGGAAGTCGTCTTACCCAAGACGTTCATACCTCTGTAGTCATGTCAATGGGCCTAGACTTATGAACTGCTTTCAATGTGGAAAACCATGACACTTTGCTGCTAATTGTGTGAATAGACCATTTCAACCATACTATCCGCAAAACCCACGGACTAGTATGTTGGAGAAAATGATGACAGGAGAAAAGCAAAAGCAAGCAACAAGCTTTGTCTCAGGGGAAGCAGTGTTTAGAACCAATGAAGACTCAACAGTCTAAGGTTTCAAACACAAAGACACCAGTGACAAAGCCTGTTATTGAAAAATGGAATGTGGCCAAAACTCCAAAACCCACTTATGTATCTAAAGGAGTTTACAACAGAAATGATAAGATAAAACCAGAATTTGTTGAGAAACAAATGGCTAAAGTCAAAAGAGTTAATAAACCTAATGGCAAAGCAAAGGTTGAGCAACAGGTTTTAAAACAAAAAGATGTCACTCAAACAAAACAACCTGTTTACACAAAACTGAAACTTGAGTGGACACCTGTTAAAAAGCCATCTGGTAAAAAGGCCACATCACCGCAAAGGAAACCTGTGTCAGTCCAGAACTCACCAAATGTGTTGAAACCACAGAAAAACACCACCTGGAAACCAAAAGTCAACATTCAAAATGTGAATGTACCTGAATCAAAGCCAGAAATGACCCTCCAATTAGTAAATTACATTGATTCCAAAGGTGTGCACAGATCTGTTATGGCCTGGGTACCTAAATCTCACTGATCTCTGATTTGTGTACGGACAGCCAAGAAGATCTATCAATAATCTCTGGTACGTTGATAGCGGTTGCTCCTGACATATGACCGGAGACTTATCCCTTTTGGAAGATGTGAAAGACTTCAATGGAGGAGGTGTATCATTTGCAGGTGGTGTAGGTGGAAGAATAAGCAAGAAAGGAGTAGTGAGAAGTGGAAGTTTGACATTCTCTGATGTGCACTATGTGGAGGAATTATCTCACAGTTTGCTTAGTGTGTCACAAATTTGTGATAGGGAATATTCTGTCTTGTTCAACCGCAAGGAATGCATCATACTCAAGCCTGGTGTCAAAATTCCAGAGGAGTGCATCTTGATGCGTACTCCGAGAAGAGCAAATTCTTATCAGCTTAATATGGGTCAACCTCCAACCTCAGAAGTAGCCTGTCTAATATCCAAACAAAATGAGAACTTAGCTCTACTATGGCATAGGCGTCTGGGGTATGCTAACATGAAGAATTTGACCAAGCTTGCAAAGGGAGAACATGTCAGAAAGCTGCCTATCAAAGATTTCTCTACTGTAGAAAAATGTGTGGCTTGTGCGAAGAGGAAGCAGCACAATTTGCCGCACCGTCCGAAGATAGCAAATTCAATGTCATCCGTATTACAACTTCTTCACATGGATTTATTTGGGCCAATGCAAGTACAAAGCATCAGCAAATTCTCTTACGGTTTCATGATAATGGATGACTACTCACGATTCACTTGGGTCTTCTTTTTATCAAACAAGCATGAAACTCCGCTCTTAGTGAAACAGTTTGTCACTCTTATCGAGAATCAGCTGAACAAGAAGGTCAAGGCTATTAGAACGGACAACGAAACAGAATTTAAAAATGCTGAGTTAAATATGTTCTATGGAGAGAAGGGAATAGAGAGACAGTTCAGTGCACCCTACACTCCGCAACAGAATGGAGTCGCTGAGAGAAGAAACATGACACTCATTGAAGCAGCAAGAACAATGATGTGTGAAGCTAAATTGCCAATCTTCTTCTGAGCTGAAGCAGTCAATACGGCTTGTTACGTGCAGAATCGTGTTCTTTTAAACAAGCGTCATGAGAAGACTCCGTATGAGATTGTTTATAAAGAGAAGCCAACGGTGGGATATTTCAAGACATCCGGGTGTCCATGCACGGTTCTGATTCAGTCCGATGTGGGAAAATTCGAAGCTAAGGCTGATGAGTGTTATTTTGTGGGGTATTCGGCAAATAGTGCTTATCGTGTCTACAACAAAACCACCAGTTTAATCATTGAGGCATTTAACGTAGACTGGCTTGAATACAATCCTACAGATGCAGGGAGTGGACCAGATTGGATTTTTTATTATGGGTCACTGTTTGAAGGGTTTAAGTTTTTAAATGTTTTCCATCATTTGGGTGAGGAAGAAGACATTATTGCTCAATCATCTGAATCAAGACCTCATGTTGAAAAAGTTGGTGAGAAAGCACCAGATTCAGTTCCCACAAATATCAATGCAGATACTCCGAGATCTTCGGGAACTCATGATGATTTAGAAAGTTCACAAAACCAAGGTATGAATGATAATATTGTTAATTCTAACCTGCCTGTTTCTGTTCCTGTGCCAGATGTTCAAGTATCAAGGATCAACAAAGACCATCCGATTAGCAGTATACTTGGGCTAGTTTCAGCAGGTTTTACCACTAGAAGCCGCACTAGAGACGTTAATTTCTGCATGTATTCTTGCTTCATCTCCCAGATTGAGCCTCCTAATGTGATGCTTGCTCTCAGAGATCAAGTTGGATTGAGGCCATGCACAATGAATTGAATCAGTTCTCAAAGCTGGGAGTGTGACGTCTAGTGGAAAGGCCAGAGAACAAGAAGGTTATACCCACACGTTGGTTATACAAGAACAAGAAGGATGACACGGGTATAATTGTCAGAAACAAGGCAAGGTTGATTGTTCAGGGTCACAGACAAATTCATGGAATTGACTATGATGAGGTGTATGCACCCATGGCCAGATTGGAGGCTATCCGGATATTCCTTGCAGTTGCATCATATCTAAACTTCACATTTCGCCAGATGGATGTTAAGACGGCATTTTTATATGCAGAAATGAATGAGGAAGTATATGTGACTCAACCACCAGGATTCGTAGATGAGGAGCATCCAGATCATGTGTATCTTCTGGATAAAGCTTTGTATGGACTACATCAAGCTCCACGCACGTGGTATGAGACACTATCAACTCATCTGGTGGAGAATGGATACTCAAAAGGAGTGGTTGATCAGACTTTGTTTAGAAAGAGAGTGAAGGATGATATCATCATGGTGCAGGTTTATGTAGATGACATCATCTATGGGTCAACAAACGAAGTATTATGCACTGAGTTTGAAGAGATAATGAGAAAGAAATTTGAAATGAGTGATCAAGGAGAGATGAGCTTCTTCCTAGCCTTGCAAGTGAAACACGATGAATCTGGGATTCTTATTCACCAAGCAAAATATGTGAATGAGATTCTAGAAAAATTCAAAATGCAAGATTCCAAGTCAATCTCAACTCCCATGGCATCCCGACCTCTACTGACAGCAGATGCAGATGGGGAGCCAGTGAGTGAATTCATGTATCGCTCGATGATTGGATCACTTATGTATTTGACAGCAAGCAGGCCAGATATTATGCATGCAGTGTGTCTGTGTGCCCGCTATCAGGCTAATCCTAAACTTTCACATTTAATTGCTATTAAACGTATCTTTAGGTATCTGAAGGGCAGGCCTAGGCTTGGACTTTGGTACCCAAAGAACACTGATTTCCAATTATTTGCATTTACTGACAGTGATTATGGAGGCAGTGATCTTGACAGGAAATCAACAACTGGTGGATGTCAGTATCAGGGAGACAGACTCATTTCTTGGCAGAGCAAAAAGCAGCATACCGTCTCAAAGTCCACTGCAGAAGCTGAATATCAGCATCCGCTGGATGCTCACAGGTAGTCTGGATACAAAATCAGCTCACTGATTACAGTATGGAATTTGTTAACACTCCTATCTTTAGTGATAACATTGCTGCTCTAGAAATTGTGAAAACCCCCGTTCATCACTCAAAAACAAAGCACATAGACATCAAGGTACATTTTATTCGTGATTGTTATGATCGGGAGTTAATTCAGCTCTAAAAGGTGAGCACAGACCAAAATGTGTCTGATATCTTCACAAAACCCCTCCCTCGTCCCAATTTTGAAATGTGTGTCGAAGGCCTAAGGATGATTGCTTTCGAGGAATGATCTGATCAAAATTTCTTGTAATTATCTTTTAAGAAAATTAATTTAAAAAAAAGGGTGTCTTTATTTCAAAAGCGTCATAAAAACAGGGGAAGAAATATAAAATCTAAAAAATATATGTTTGAGGTTTTTATGATGTCTTTTGTTTGCCTTGAGTTGGTAGGAAGTGATATAAATTTCCAAGACGATCGGAGACTAACATGTGTAAGGCAGAAGTGAAAGACGACTCAAAGATGATGGTTCGGTAAGCTAAATCAAAAACTATGATCATCCATGTAAGTGCAGTAAACTTAACTTCTATATATGTTTAGTTTTCCATCCTGGTTTACATAGTTTAAAAGACTGAGACCCAACAAAAATGGGTTGAGAGTGGTATTCACCTAGTATTCACTCTCTCACACGCCATGTCTCTGCTGTTATGACAACATCACAGAAAAATGAAAAGAAAAAGAAAAATGAAAAGAAAAAGGAAAATAAAAAATGATGATAAAAATAAATAAATTATTGTGTTTGGTCTTCTCTGCGTGCTTATGCGGCCGACATAATCACCAACTGATAATTAAGAATAAGTGGTAGTCATAGCGGTGTTGCATGGTTCCTCAAGTTGGGGGTTTGTGAATCCTCAATAAACTCTAAGGTTGGGTAGGTTTTGCTATGAACAATTGGGTGTGAGGACAGTCAAACATGACGGTAATTATGTACCATAATTAAGCACTTAAAAAAAATTATCTGGATGTGAGTTTATGTGATTTCAAAAACTTTGAGTAATCGTCTAGAGCGTCGAGTAACGGAAGCTGAAAAGGGTTCCTCAGTCAAATATTGGTCTGGTATGATCCATGAATTTACATCAGCTTCGAGGCAAGTGAATTTTTAATTTTTTCTAGGTTATCTTTGTTTTATGATTATTTTTCATTTACTTATTTCTTTTAACTGATTAAAATTTAATTTTTTTATGATCATGATCAGATACTCGGGGTTTGAGTCTGAGGGGAAGCGTCGTAAATTCTCAAATTTTCTTCAAAGTTAACACGTTTTTAAGAGAATTAACATTTTTAAGAGGTTTGGGAGGCTTGTAAAATGTTTTGAAACTTGAGGGGGCAAAATGAAAATTTTTCTTTAACAAAACCCTCATTTTCGATCAGAAACTCATTTTCGATCCATCTCCTCACTCTCTCTCTGCGTTTACGATCCACCCTACCGAAACCCTAACTCCGCCTTCACTCGCCGGAAAACCTTCTCCGGCCACCCCTGTGAAATCAGACCACTCCACCACACCCGCCTTTTATTTCCAACCAAGAAACCTCATTCAATCGTCTGTAACCACGAGTTTTCATCAATCGATTCACGGTCTTTCGATTCGAGCCCTAACTCAAGTTCTTTTTCACCATTCACTGACTTCGAGTTGATTTCTTGAAGAGTTGAAGTCGGTTTTGTGTTTAAATCTCATCAAAGGTAGTGTTGGTTGTTCATTTTAACTGATTGATGGATTTTAACGCGTTTACGAGTATGTTGCAGGTTTATAAATGGAGGTATTCTGCGTTTACGATCCACGGTGTGAAGAAGACGACGTTTCGTCGTTTACGATGTCGTTTACGATCGACCTAGTTTACGATCAAACTCGTTTACGGTCAAAGGAGTTTACGATTCCCTGAGTTTACGACGAATTGTGTTTACGATCGGGCTTTGGGATTCAATCTTGTTTACGACTGGACCAAGGGTTTACGACTGGACTTAGCTTTTAACCCAATCGAGAACCCGTATTAGGATCGTAAACCCATTATAAAATCGTAAACAGTTAATTAAACTCATAATAAACTCATATACACCTAATTTTTGAGAATCTCATCGAACTTGATCGTTTTTAAAATTATGAGTGTTTGTCAATCTGTGAATCCAAATCAAATATTTTTCTTGAAAGACTGAATTGATATTTTTCTGAACATAACAAGTTAAACGTGATAATCAATTGAATTTCAATAAGGTGTTGACAAACATAATTAAGCTTTGATGAACAAGTCTGATACATTTGTCTTGTCTTTCTCGGATGGCAGACGACGTGCTTGATGAAGAGATTCAGTTTGAAAGAGATCACTGCATCCCGGCATATCTTGAAGACCCACCAGAGAAGCATATGCAATTATTTTATTCATTGGTGGCCGGGATGAACGTCTGCAAGATTAATCACGCTCTGAGAACAAGCGTCCTAATTGATGAGCAGCTTGTAGGGGAGTTCTAGGGAACTGCTAGAGCGAGTGATGATAAGACAAGGATCTTTGCAACAATTCAGAACAGGCAGATAGTGATACTTGAAGAAGACATCAGAAAAGGACTGAACATTAATGACAGAGCTACATATCCAATTGAGTATCCCAAGGCTGCAGTTTTAGAGGGTGCTCAATCTCTAGGGTATGAAGGAAAGTTCCCGCCCATCTTCAAGAAGTTGTTGCCGCACTACTGGAGGTGCCTCGCTCACTATATGCAGAAATCCTTTCTGGGAAAGAGAACTAGTTTCGATCAGCTTAACAAACTGCATGGAACAGCTTTTGTCGCATTGGCCTTAGACTGGAACTTCAATTTCTCAAAGATGATGCTGTTAGACTGGATAGGCAATGCTGATCTGAGTGCCCGAGAACAGTTCCTGATGACACCAAGATTCGTGTAAATGGTGGTGATGGAGAAATATCCTATAATTGAAGAGAGGATAGAAAAATTGGATGTTAAGGTGATGGATAGTGGAGTGTTTGGCCTGCAGACACAAGACAGAAGAGGAAAGAACAGTTTTGAGGGAAGAATTGAATGGGTCAAAAGGGGTGCATTTCCTAAAGTTGCTAGAGAGCAGGTGATTGAGTCAGATCAAGAGGCTGAACCTGAACCAGATGTGCCGACTGTAAATGTGTCTGTTGCTGAAGATCACGATGTGACAGCACCTGTTGCTGTAAATGTTCTGGAACAAACAGAAGGTATACCTTCTGATGAAGAAAAGTGATGGACGACATCTTCGCTGATCAAGAGAATGTGGATGATGATATCTATGGGGACTTAGAACCAATCAATCGTAAAAGATCAAGGGATGTCCTGAACTCGTCATCTAGCGGTGACTCAATCCCTCAAGAGTTGGATACTCAGTTTAATGTAAATGAGATGCTTGAAGAGCCTGTCCCTTTTCGTGAACCATCACCCAGGAAGAGGACAGATCCAAGAAGTATCAGGTTCAAGTTTACAAAGACTAGCTCAAGTCTGTTGATGGTCCATCCAGCAGGGTCCAGTTCTCAAAGTCAAATTGTTTAAGAAGAATTAACGGATCAGAATGTTAAAGATCAACCTGCCCAGGTTCAGTATGAAAGTCCTCTTCTGAATGAACGTAGCCCTGTTCATGAAGAAAGGCAATTTCTGGAGGTTGATAACACCTTTGTAGCACCCAGCCATATCAGAGTAAGCGTCTCTACTAGGACAAGTATGCCGCCAACAGTAATTCCAAGTTTCCGCCCATTTCAAGCTGCTGATCTCCCAATAGAAATGAGGTTGAGTGTTGACCCTCAAATAAATTTTCTTCTGTCTCAAAACAGAGCACGTGAAAATGAGATAAAAGCACTGAGGGATGAAAACAAGACCCTGAAAGAGAATGAAGCTGCCAACAAACTAAGGTTCAAGTTCTTGTATGAAGCTTTAATGGATCTAAAGAAGAAGCATACTGAATTGAAAGGAGTTGTAGAGACAAAATCTTCTGGTGATCAAGGCCAAAGCTCATCTCAAGGAGTTCAGGGTACAAGTACTTCACAAGAAGATGAAGGAGATGACACCTTTGAAATGTCAGACTATGCTAGAAGTGGAAGAGTCATCTCTAAAGCGCCAGAAGGTCACGACAACTGGTTCAAGGAGTTCTTTCAAGGACCAGCCCCCACTCAATACACCATTGATGTTGGTGAAAGCTCTATCGACAAAAGGGGGAGTCGTGAAGCAATTATGTGCTGGCATTATGACTCAGAGAAGATGTTGTTTGCTGTAATCCGTGATGGCTACAGTCTAGTGGAATATTACAGAACTCGAGCCCAATTTCACTCCTGGACTGAGCATGAGATTAGAAGCCTGTTGAGAGCTCCATACATAAACAGATTGTCACACCCCGGTCAACGGATTTGGGTGTGAGCGAGACGGAATCATAGTCGCAGATATACAGAACAACTTCTACTAAATTCAAACATCATTTAAAACATAACACCATTTATGTTGCAGCGGAAAGTTGTGGTGAAATGATAATGTCTTACATTTGAATAAAAGTCTTGGATTGATATTGAAATCATAAATCAGTTTATTTAAGATAGGTCGGGACTACGACTCCAGTAAAGCAGGGTCAAAAGTTACAGTGAAGCCCCATTTGCACGTCTTCCATGATAAGCTTAGATACCTGAGAAATCATGAGTTTAAAAAGGTCAACATAAAGTTAGTGAGGTTTACAGGTTTATGATTCTATAGTAAGTTTGTAAAAAGAGTTTACAGTATGATGGAATAATAGTTTACGGTATGTTGGAATAACAGTTTACGGCATGTTGGGATAACAGTTTACGGCATACTTAAATGTTACGTTGGTTTACTGTCGTGGTTGTAAGATCCTACCATGAACCTCAAATTCGAATACTAACGGATTACCCACTCATGGCATTCTATCCCAAGAATACCGAACAGGCGAGAATAACTGACGTGTACCCCTTGACAATGTACGAAGTCAGGATTGGAGCTACCAATCTGGGCAGGGTTGTCAACCCAAATATATCTATTCACTAGTTATCGTTTCGAGCAGAACTAATCGAATTCAATTAATAGTAGGATTCAGTTGTACTAACGTTGATAACGATAAAGTACCAGTTGTTTGGGATACAGAATGGAACATGTAGTCATACGGCTAACAAGTAAACCATAACATTAAGTAAAAAGCGGTTTATCAGTTCATGATTTCTCCCCCATAAGTGTAAAACAGTTATAAAGAAAAGGGGCCGTGAAACTCACTTGATTCAGTGATGATGATGGATTGCCGAGTGGCAATTAGCACGTAACGTCCTAATAAAACATAAGCAACATGCATAAGGGTCCACTTAATCATTTGAGTAACGAACGTTACCCAAATGATACCGGTCAAGTCTTGACGTATAATCCCGTTTGTAGCGTGTGAAAACCCGTTAGTTAATCAGTTTACAATCAGTAAATGCTAATGTTCACGTATAAAGGCATTTAATGCAAATTGAGTACGAGGAATAAACATGCGATAACATATCATGAAGACCAGTTCAATCAAGTATTAAACACCGTTTTAAATAATAATATATATTATTATTTTAATGTTCGCTCGATCGATTGAATAATTAATCGTGTTAAATTATAATATATATAACTAGAGTTGATAACTTTTATCGAGTAATTATTCTAACTTGTCGGAATAATTTATCAAATTATTACAATTTAACGATTTAATGAATAAACACAAGTAGGTTAATATTAAAGGTTATTTTAATATTAAACTCATGTTAGGGAAAATTAGGGTTTCCATGTTAATATAGTTATAATTATTATTAAAATAATTATCAGTAATAATCATGATGAGTTTAACTCAATTTAGGGTTTCTAAACTCATACGGATAATTATATGTCGAAAACAATTATTTACGTTTCGATATGTCGCAAAACGTTTTTAAAACGTTTAAAGATTTCATTTCAGTTCCAACCGTTTAAAAATAAAACATTTGGTCCGGTTAAAATGTTTTGATTATTTTGATTTATTTAAAATAATCAAAAATATGTTTTTCATAGTTTCTATAAGTCTTTTGATTTTATTTTTATAAAATCATTTCTAAATAACTTTATTTATCAAATAAAGTTAGGGTTTTTAAATTAAAGACTTTTAATGGAATTATTTACCAAAATAAAATGTTTCCATTTTTGTATAAAAACCATAGTTTTATACTTTTTGTCAATAGTTCAAAAATATGATATTTTATCATTTTTGAACCTAAAATATATCTATGTATATTTTATCCATTTTATTTTCACAAAATCTAAAACAAGCATTTAAGTCTTGTGTTTTGGAAATTATGTTTTTATAAAATGTGACCATTTTATATAATAACCTCCATGATGAGATTATATGGTTTTGATTATCAAAGTAATTTTTATAAAATTACCAACATTGTTATTAAACCATAATAATTTATTTAAAGTGTTTTAAGCATGATTTTATGTCCATAGATTTAGTGAACATATCGTAAAATCCATATTAGTCCCAATGTGTCACTAACACCATTTTTGGTCCATGATAATTGTTATTAACGTATATTAATCCGTAGAGATGATTAACAACTAAAATCACAATTATAAATTCTAGTCACTTATAATTTACTAAATCATGATAATAACAATTATTAATCATGCAACATATGTAAATCATCATAAACATCATAAGATCAATCTAAATTATTAAACTAGTAAGTTTAAACTTAAGTTTTTAACGGGTTAGTTGTCAAGACTCGGGGAATCATTCGGGAACGTTATTAATCGTATAAAAACGTAAACGAAAGCGATTCAAAAGACTCACAAAGGAGAGGAGTTAAAACCAAGAGAAAAGAGAAGGCGACGGTGGTGGCTCGGTGGTGCTCGATGGTCCACAACAGCAGCCCCGCAGCTGTTAGCGGCAGCTGAGGGTGGTGGTTCGTGGTGGAGGACAGCAGCCGGCAGCAACAAAAACTGGCAGCAGCAGCAAGGCTGCGACGGACAGCAGCAGCAGCCTCAGCGGCGGCAGCAGCCTCAGCGGCGGCAGCCGCTAGGCAGGGTGGCGGCGTAGTTGGGGCTGTCACGCATAAGGGAAAAGGAGGAGATGGGCAGTTCCGATCAGCAGTACCTGCCGGCGCACAACAGTGGTGGCGGTGGTTATTTGCTCACGACAGAAAGAAAGAGAGAGAGGGAGTTGTGGTGTTTGCCGGAAAAAGAAGGAGAAAGGGAGGAAGAAGGTGGTTAATGGCAGCAAGTGATGAAGGGTGGAGTGGTGGCAGTGGCTGTTCCACGGCAGCAGCTGTCTCCGGCAGAGAGGGCAGCAGTCCAGCGGCCGGAGCACAGCAGCAACAGGGGCTGTGATGGTGGCTCTTGGTCGCGACAGGGGGGGAGGGAGACGGGCTGAGTTGCGGTGGTTGCTGGTGGTGGTTCCCAGCGGCGGTGGTGGCTGGCGTGGCTTCACCGGAAAAATTAAAGACAAGAAGGGGGTGGCGGAGTGTTTTGTTTGCTCACGAAGAAACATGATAGGGTAGGTGGTGGATCACGGTGGTGGTTTATGGGGGTGGTGGTTTGGCCGGAAAACAGGAAGGAGGAGGGTGGAGATGGTGGTTGTGTGGTCTGTTTGTGGCCCTCGACAGAAAAGAAAAAAGAAAGAAAGGGGGGATGGATGTTGCTTAGAAAATAGAAAGGGAGAAGTGTTTGAGTAGTTAAATTTTGTGGCTTCAAGTTTGGACACATAGTCCTCCGTACGTGTATGTATATAAATGTAATTAGGTGGGTTTGGTGGGTATTGTGGTTAGAAAGAGAGAGGTGTGGTCATTTTGTCTTCACAAATTTTTATATATATAAAAATTATCTCTTAACTCTTTTTTATAAAAGCAACTAACAAGTAGGTGATTCTTTATTTTATATAAAACTTATTAAGTTTTATAAAATAACTTAGGCTTTGAAAATCTTGGAAAAAAAAAATCATCGATAACTTTTGTAAATAATAAAAGTATAAAAATTGTATAAGTTGGTGATTAATTTTTATAAATACAAAAAGTGGTAACAAGTTTTATAAAAATTAATGCAAGGTTGATGGGTCAATATTATTTAAAATGTACCCATCGGGCTTTGGGCTTTTTATTGGGCCAAATCATTTAAAGAAAATGAAATCGGGCTCGTGTGTCAGTAATGGGCCGTACGGGCCCAAACGGGACACCGGTTCGAGGCCTGGGTCCGTTTATGTATCGGATAAGTTTCCGGATCGTCACGATTGTTCGGATTGTTAAGTTGGGTAACGGGTCGAAGTTTTGGGCTCGGTTTAATTGTTTTAGGCTTATTGGGCCTATTGGGCCATGTCGGGCCCAATTGGGTGTTCGGTTGGAGTTTGGCATAAGTCTTGACAACGATTTCAGTTTGTGATGTTTTTATTTTATAAGGACAATTGTTTGTGTTGATTATAAAAGTTTTTCAGAAATCAGTTATATTTTTTCAGTTTTTCGCACGGGTTACGGATAACGTTTTCAGTTTGTCAGTTTGCAACAGTTTTAAGCTCGACCGTTCATATTGATTAAAACCGAATAGTTCTAAACATACGATCGCTTATCAGTTTGTCGTGTCGGCTATTCAAGCGTACGACACCAGTTCCGGATAAAATATAAAAATACATTTTATATTTAATTTCTTGTTATTGAAATTCCAAAATTAATACATGAAATCTCTATGCATTTTACGGGTATACGCTTCCAGTACAAACGCGGGATTTGGTTTACGTCATCAGTTAACAGTCAGGCACAGTAATTTGCAGTTTAAACAGTAATCAGGTCAGATTAAGCACAATTAATACTTAATTAAAAGTCAAAGTAGAAGGTTTGACCTGGATTTTCGGACGAAGTGCACACAGATGGAGTAGCTCAGAAGGAGACCTAGTTCGGAACAATCTGTTGAGCCACTTGGCGGAAAATAGTGTGAACTTCGAGCTGAAGCAGGTAAGATGGGTTGAAACTGGAACTGACCCAGTAACTGGCGATCCAATAGGTGAAGCAAGGCGACCACCCACCAAACGCACAAGAGTAATAAACCTGTTGGATGAAGTTGAAGATGGTACCTTAGTCAAAAACTTTGACACTTGGTTTTATGATCCAACGACGCATGAAGCGGTGGTGCTTTGCAAGAAGATGAGAAAGTTTCGCTTCTACGATCCGGTTGACCTGCTGAGGTTTGGTGAAAGAGATATCAAGCTCCTCGCCTCCCAACCTATTCTCGGAGATGAGAACGATCTAGAAAATGCTATACGGGTGGGGATCTTCCATGGAACAACAAACCGGATTGTAGCAAATGAGTGGTGGTCATGCAATGTGCAGAATACGTTCAGATTTGTTTTGCTGCTGTCGTAGACGGTCTAATGGTTCATGCCTAGGGGAAGTTGTTGGGCTATATATAGAGGCATGAACATTAGATGTGGGCTTTCTGATTATTGGGCTTTGATAGATTACGATTTTGGCCATGTAGGCCGGTTTTATATTAGTTTACGATTTGGGCTTATGGGTTTATGATCCATTTTAGGGCTTTGTAATGGGTACTATATAAACCCTTAGTGTTTATGATTCTCTAAGCTTTTGGATTACGATTACTATCACTCTTATCAGTTTACGATCAGATTCATTTGCTCAAGAAAGTGTTTGTGTATCATTCAAGGATTTGATCTTTATTGTTTATCAAATCTCTTTCATCTACTTTCTTCTCGAATCAATCACTTACGAGGATTCCGCACTCGTTTGTGATATCAATATTGTGATTTGGTAGATTTTCATGACCTACAGGATGTGTAGAGGCTAGATTATGAGGCTTGTAATATTAAATAAGTTGGGCTGGGCTTAGAAGGTTTCTTGAATCACTAGTCTAACCGGATTTCGCACGTTTAGATTAGTTAGATATCGTGAACGATTGTTATTTCGGGACCAACGGGATGCTCTCTATGTATCCTTCGCCGCTTCCGGTTTTTTTTAGTCGGTGCCTTGGTGACCGTCTTTGTGACGTTGTCGCCGCCGGTGCCGTCGCCTCGATGGTTTCGTCGATGGTGGCCGCCGGTTTTTTGTAGTCTGTGTCGTGGTGTCCATCTTTGTGACGTCTGTAAGTCCGGAAATCTCCCAAACACACGATATCTAATCAAACACGAGTGCGGAATCCTCGTATAAGATTGATTCAAGTAGAATAGTAGAAGAATAGACTAGATCTATGATAAAGATGAAGTCTTGAATGAAAAACAGCTACTATTGAAGCAAAGAAAGGCTGATCGTAAACAAGAACTCCTTGAATAAATCGTAAACTTGTAATCTCAATGCTTACAATGATCATAAACATAAGGGTTTATATAGGTACCCAATGGGTTTACTATTGGGCCCCTTGTGGATCATAAACCTAATAGTAAACCCAAACCCAATCATAAACTAGCCTAAATACACTAGCAAACTATCCTATGATTCTAATGAAACCCTCTTAGCCCAGCCCAACATGTTTAATATTACAAGCCTTATAATCTAGCCTCTATAATCTTCCCCTAGGCTTGTGATATTAAATGTCTTCGATCTTTGAAATTCTTCTTCTTGAGTGGCTGGCATAGATGCTGATGAAGATTCTTTCCGCAGAAATCTTCAATGGGTTTCATGACGGGCACTTGGGACTTCCTCTTGATCAGCATCAGCTTGAACTTCTTGAAATGAACAAGTTAATGAGAGGAGGATTCTCATTGACTTGCTTCTCTTGAAAGAATTGGTTCTTGCTGAATCTTCGGTAACTGTCTTGAATCTTCAAAACAATTAGAGGTTAAATTTTGAAAAACCTCTAACTGTGAAGACCTTGATTGTTGAACTTCAAACTTCATGAACTCTGACTGCTCTCTGTATCATTTTCTTTTTCAAAGATTGACTTGAAATCTTCAGCTTCCCCTAAACATGTGAACATCTTCTTTGACGCTCTTTTGAAGCTTTTGGAAACTTGTAAAGACACCAACAACTTCCCCTGAACAGTTGCTTTTCCAGATGGAAGTCTTGTCCGGCTGGTTCTTTAACTTTGAGCAGCAGCAACATCTTTCTATCATCAACCTGTCTGACACCACATAGCAAAAAATATACACCACCAGACATTTGATGACTGGTCTTTGGGTTGGAAGTTAATTATCATCTGTTCAGTTGATTCAAATTAACATAATTTTAACCAAAAACCCTAATATAGATTACGGGTTTTCTATAAAACTTCCCCTGAACCCAAGACCTCTAAAGACTTCCCCTTAGCTGATAACTTCCCCTCAGCCTTTACCACTTCATCAAACAAACAACCAAGTTAAGAACAGTACCTTTCATGTTGAATTTTACCTTTTACCTCTCAAAGAGACATATCCTCCAATGTATAACTTACTTGTGAAGATTTGAAGATACGTCTCCTAAAATGTGCTTGGAACAATCACTTATCAACAAACAAATTAATAATAAAAATGTTAATGATAATCCTCCTTGACTGTTCCTGCACATAATGAGAGATTAGTTAGCCATTGGTACCCAGGCCATTGTTTTTCTGGGTACACCTGAGGAATCAATAAAAGATACTTCTTGTAAGAACATCCCCTTTGAGAAATCAGGAATTTGGGATGGAGCTGCTTTGATTTTTGGTTTCCAAGTTCCAGTTGATTTAACATTTGTTTTAGTCACCTTTGGAGTTGTGACCTTAGGTATTTCAACCTTCTTCGTTTTGGATTCATTTTTCAAAACAGTTTTTGTTTTAGTCACCTTTTGAGTTGTGACTTTAGGTATTTCAACCTTCTTCGTTTTAGATTCATTTTTTAAAACAGTTTTAGTTACCTTGGGAGGGGTAACTTTGGGTTTTTCAAGTTTTGATTGCTTTGAAAATGGTTTCATCACCTTTTTCTGAAAATTTTGGTAACTTGGAAAGCTATTGTTCTGATTTAAAGATTTTCTTTCAGCTTTGGCAGCACCCCAATGTTGATCAGAGGGTTTAACCTTAGGAGTAACAGTCTTCATTGCCTTAGGTTTTTCCACCTTCATGGGCTTAGACTTCACAGACTCCTGAGATGAAACCCTTTGAGTTTTCGGATAATAGGGTTCATAGGGGCGATACAGACAGTTTCTAGCAATATGACCAGCAATGCCACAATTAAAGCAAGTCTGCTTCTTTAGATAGAAGTCAGACGTGTACCCATTTGTTTTTGGTGGCATATATGGAGCTGGTTTGCCTTGTGCCTGCTTCTTTGCTTTGTCTGCAACTCCAGTGTAACATCCTGAGTTTTTTTTTAATAATTGGGTGTTTAATTTTAATTATGATTTACGTGGGTTTTAGAGCAATAAGCGGGTTTCGATGGTTAGCCGGGTTATTCAATGGGATTTCTAGTTAAAAGTTAACTTTATTAATTAATGTTAAAGCTAGAGAAAGTTAGAGGGTTGAGTGTGTAAATTAGAGTTGTAGTCAAGAAAGTGCAGAATTATAAACATGAGGGGCCATAGCTGTAAATTGGGTAGAACAAATTATGTCTGGGAATCCCCCAGACATGGAATCGCGACCAGGAGAGGGAGGGGAGAAGAACCCACGCCTTTTCTTCCCTAAATCACCAAATTGAGTCCCTAGAAGTGTGAATTCTGAAAGAGGAAGCCAATTTCGTGCATAGGAAACCTCCCACATCTTGATTTCATCCTTGGAATCTTGAGTTCTTGACCAAGTAAGTGTTTCCATGAACATGGAGATTTTTGGGTTTCATCTAGATGTTAAATTGAGGTGGTAATCAGAGTTATTATGTGTTAGTGAGTCTAGATGAAGCATAATCTTGCCCTGCATGACTGATTTTGTGTGTGATTAGTAGAAATTGTGGTGGGTTTAAGCCCCACCCTATAGAATTCGAAACCCATGGTGAATGGGTGATTCGGGTTGGTTAATCGTGGCCCATGTGTGCTAATAGACTCATTGGAAGTATTAGATTTGGAATAAAATCTGAATTTAATGTTATGTAGTGATCTATGGGTGGAATGGAAAAATGTAAGCTTCTAAACATTAAGAACACCAATTATGCACATAAGGTGTTTGATGAAATGCTTGAATGAGAGTGAACTTGTGTATATGCTGATTTCATGAGTTGTTTAGGTGTTGGTATGATAATTGTGTGACCCATGAATGTGTAATGGTAATCTAAACAACGTAATGACTATAGGTGAAGCGGGAGGAAGTGCAAGCCATCAACGCGAAGGCAAGAACAAAGCTTAAAAGGTAACACGTAGCGGTTAGATATTTTGTGCCAGAAATGGTTTTATATTGCGATTGTGAATTGGCACGATAAAGTATAAATGGCATAAAATGTTTGATTGTTTGGGAGGGAATGATGGTAAAGGTCATTAGGTATGACCAAGCTGAAATGCAGTGATTTATGACCCGTTTGGGTTGAGCTGAAAGGTTGGCGCAAGATGAGGGTCTATGAAGGTTATAGCCCTCAATTTGTCCCAACGAGAAATCAAGTGGCTTGGCATAATGTATATGTGCCAAGGGTATTTATATGGAGGAGAAATAACTGGTGAAAGTATGATAAATGTGTTGTTATGTGATTAAAGTTTTAGCAGGTCAAATGGGTTGGGTAAGGTGTTACCGGTACTCGAATTATGATTTCAATATGAATTTAGTGGAATGAGTATAATCCCCCTTATGCAGGTTTATAAGTCAATGAAAATTGAGTTAAAATGAGTTGGGATGAAACCCGAACCTTTAGAATCGAAATGGAGACGTTGAGAGGTGAAAATGGTGGAAAATGGTCTGTAAGGGGAGTATGGTACGCTGGCAGAGTACCATACGCTGGTCTGTACGCCCAGCCATAAGCCATACGCCCAAAATGGGCTGATCTTGAATTGTACATGCCAGCGTATGATACGCTGGTCAGAGTACCATACGCCCAAACCTGACAAATTTGTGATTTATGGAATTGAATAATTTAGCTGTCGAAGTTCAGTTGTTTCCTTTTAAATGGTTAAAATACTTTCATAATACTAACGTGTTACTAGTGTTATTAGCAGGTAAACAATAGTAGACGGGTCGGGATCGAATCGAAGAACTTTGGAATCGAACATCACATGTTTTGGGGACCTAGATGTATATGTTTTGTTGATGTGAATGTTTTGAAGTAAATTACCATGAAGTTGATGGTTTTAGACACCTGGTTTTGTAAACATGGCTTGGCAATGGATGAAAGTCCTAAAAATGTTATGAATTTTTCTAACTCTGGTTTTCTAATAACATGTTAATCATGTTTAAGCGGTTGGGGCCTTACAAGTTGGTATCAGAGCCACGGTTTGAGGGATTCAAGTGTCATGGGGGCACTTGAACTCAAACCAAGTGCTCGTGATGGGGAAAGATGTTCGGTTCAAGGTTCGATCTCCTGACCCGGTAAGTGATTTAAATTATATGTTGTGATATTGAATGATGAAATGTGCGGTATGGATCATTTTAAATGGTTAAGCTGAAATTTTTAGTGATTGAAAAGCGGAAGTATGTGATGATGATGCTAACCTATTGTAAACTTTCAGTTTACTATGGCGGATGAAAACAACCCAGCTGGGGCTCTTACAGAGCCCATGATTGCAGAAGTGAAGAAGCTGATCTCAGACGAAATTGAGACCTCGGTGGAAACAGCGGTCCGGACCCATGTGGGTCAAATGGAAAATGCCTTGATGGAGGCATTGGAAAAGAAGCTGGAATCGATGAGGAATGATCTTATGGCGGAAGGAAGCGGGAAGAAGGATAAGGGGAGGTGTACTTACAAAGATTTCATGGCATGTAAGCCTCCCCTATACACTAGTGAGGCGGATCCGATAGCCTGTTATCGATGGCTAGCGGAAATTGAGGCGGTATTTGAGCGGAGTCACTGTGAGTCGGAGGATCAGGTGATGTTTGCAACCGGGCAACTCCGGTCGCATGCGAAGGATTGGTGGGATATGACACGGGAGGAAAAAGGGAAGGAGGCCATTAGGGCCATGAATTGGGAAGAGTTCAAAGCAGTGTTTTCACTATATCATAGCCCCGAGTCCGAAACGAACAAATTACAAGAGGAATTGATGCAGTTTCGTCAAAAGAAGGGTCAACCGATTGGGGAAGTAATCAGTTACTTCCTGGATCGAGTGAAATTCTGTAAAGAGTTGTTGAGAACAGAGAGGCAGAGGATCTTCCAGTTTAACAACATGCTGAATGCTGACTTTAGGGAGTTCATTAATGCTTCCCGATGTGCAACTCTCGAGGAGCTAATCAATGCTTGTCGAGAGAGAGAGCTGGAACTGAAAAAGCAGGTGGAAAGAGGCGAGAAGCGGGGAGTAGAAAGCAGTTCTACCCCAAACAAGAAGCCAAGGGTGAATGAATCACCCAAGAAAGCTGAAAACAAAAAGAGTGGGTTATCTGATTGCCCACATTGTGGGAGAGCTCATAAGGGGGAATGTTTCTTTTTAACAAAGCAGTGTTATGGTTGTGGAAAGACGGGGCATAGTATAGCACAATGTCCTAGTCCGGCTCGGGTATGTTTCGGATGCGGCAAGACGGGTCATAAAAAGAGCGAATGCCCAAACCCGAGTGCGGGGGCGGGCCAAAGCGGAGTGAAGCCGGATGTTCCTCGAGCGAGAGGAAGATCTTATCAGCTGACTGTGGAGGAAGGAAAGGTGGATCCGGGGGTAGTGACAGGTATCTTTCTTGTCAATTCTATCCCTGCATATGTATTGTTTGATACGGGGGCGAGTAGATCATTTGTTTCCTATGATTTTACCCGTCACCCTTCTTTTGTTATTAACAAGCTGTCTGTGCCCTTAGAAGTAGAAATAGCAGATAACAAGAGTGTCATAGTCTTTGATGTGTATCGTGATTGTAAAATCTCTATAGAAGATGAAGATTACTCTATTGATTTAATACCAATGATGATGGGAGAATTCAAAGTGATAGTGGGAATGGATTGGTTATCTAAATACCAAGCCAATGTGGTGTGTAACCGCAAGGTGATTGAATTAATATCACCGAGCGGGAAGCAGGTTGTAGTGCAAGGAGAAAGAAAGAATGAGATCACGTTGTGTTCAGTAATGGAGGCAAGGAAATACATCCAACATGGGTGTAAATCCTATCTGGCATATGTGGTGGATACCGAACGTGAAAATAATAAAGCAGAAGCGGTACCCGTTGTGCAAGAATTCTTAGACGTATTTCCTGAAGACCTTCCGGGTATACCACCGGATAGGGATGTGGAATTTCGGATCGAATTGGTACCTGGGGCGAAGCCGGTGGCACGAGCTCCGTATCGGCTGGCCCCTACTGAAATGCAAGAATTGATGAAGCAACTGCAGGAATTGCTTGATAAGGGATTCATTCGGCCAAGTGTATCCCCTTGGGGTGCACCGGTGTTATTTGTGAAGAAGAAAGATGGTAGTCTAAGGATGTGTATAGACTACCGTGAGCTGAATAAGCTGACCGTGAAGAACAAATATCCCTTGCCTCGAATCGATGATCTGTTTGACCAGTTACAAGGGGCGAGTTGGTTCTCCAAGATCGATTTAAGATCGGGGTACCATCAGCTGAAGGTGAGAGAGGAGGATGTCCCAAAGACAGCTTTTCGGACGCGGTATGGGCATTACGAGTTCCTAGTAATGTCCTTCGGATTGACTAATGCACCGGCGGCTTTCATGGACCTCATGAACCGCGTGTGTAGGCCGATGTTGGATCGATCCGTTATTGTGTTTATTGATGACATTTTGGTATATTCGCGGAGTGAGGAAGAGCATGCCCAACACTTACGTGAGGTGTTGGAAACTTTAAGGCGGGAGAAACTCTATGCGAAGTTCTCAAAGTGTGCCTTTTGGTTACGGGAGGTACAATTTTTGGGACATGTGGTGAATGCTGAAGGGGTATTAGTAGACCCAGCCAAGGTCGAAGCAGTAGCGGGATGGAGAACACCTAAGAACCCGACTGAAATCCGGAGTTTCTTAGGATTGGCAGGCTACTATAGGAGATTTATTCAAGACTTCTCCAAAATAGCCTTGCCATTGACTCGACTTACAAGGAAGGATGTGAAATTTGAATGGGGTGAAAAACAAGAAGAGTCTTTCCGGACCTTAAAGGAAAAGTTAACTCATGCTCCCGTGTTAGCTTTACCCGATGGGATAGAGGATTTGGTGATATATTCGGATGCGTCATACCTCGGTTTGGGGTGTGTACTTATGCAGCGGGGTAGGGTGATAGCCTACGCTTCGAGGCAATTGAAAAGCAACGAGGTTAATTATCCAACTCATGATCTTGAGTTGGCAGCGGTGGTGTTCGCCTTGAAAATTTGGCGGCACTATTTATATGGCATTCCGTGCACCATCTATACTGATCACAAAAGCTTGAAATATTTGTTTGATCAGAAGGAGTTAAATATGAGGCAGCGAAGGTGGTTGGAGCTGATTAAAGATTATGATTGCGAGATTCATTATCATCCGGGCAAGGCTAATGTGGTGGCGGATGCCTTAAGCAGAAAAGGAGACTATGCTCCTATTAAGGTGAAATCGATGAAGCTGGTTATAACCTCAAGTATTCTTGATTCAATCAAGAAAGCACAAGAGGAAGCGGTGAAAGAAGAAAATTGGAAGAAAGAGCGGATAAAGGGGGCGGTGAAAGACTTAGTCCACGAGGACGATGGTCTTAAATATCGTTTTGGGCGGATATGGATTCCTAACACGTGCGGGGTAAAAGAGTTGCTCCTAGACGAGGCTCATAAATCTCGGTATTCAATCCATCCGGGAGCTACGAAAATGTACCATGATCTAAAACGTGAGTATTGGTGGCCGGGCATGAAGCGGGATATAGTAAAATATGTGGAGAAATGTTTGACTTGCCTTCAAGTCAAAGCTGAACACCAGAAGCCGTATGGTAAGCTGCAACCACTCGAAATACCGGAGTGGAAATGGGAGCATATCACGATGGATTTGCTCACAAAGTTGCCAAAAACGAGGAGAAATTTCGATGCTATTTGGGTGATTGTGGATCGACTTACTAAAAGTGCACACTTCTTGCCTATTAGTGAGTCGTATTCATCCGAGGGAATGGCGAATGTCTATGTGGAAGAGATTGTATCGCGACACGGAGTCCCGGTGTCAATCGTGTCGGATAGAGACACTCGCTTCACTTCTAAATTTTGGCGGGAATTTCAGGAGTGTATGGGTACTCGGTTACTGTTTAGTACCGCGTACCATCCTCAAACCGATGGGCAAAGCGAGAGAACAATCCAAACACTCGAGGATATGCTGCGAGCGTGTGTGTTGGATTTCGGAGGAAGTTGGGACACTCATTTACCTTTGGTGGAATTCTCATACAATAATAGCTATCATGCTAGTATTGGAATGTCCCCATATGAGGCACTTTATGGGCGGAAGTGTAGAACACCCTTGTGTTGGGGTGAAGTGGGTCAAAGGGAGTTGGCCCATAAAGAAGTGGTCAAGGCTACCAATGAGAAGATTAATATCATAAGAGCGCGTTTAAAGGCCGCCCAGGATCGACAGAAATCGTATGCAGATAAGAGGCGTAGGGATATTGAATTCAAGAAGGGAGATCATGTGTTATTAAAAGTGACCCCGTGGAAGGGAGTAATTAGATTTCGTAAGAGGGGAAAATTGAGCCCACGATTCATCGGGCCTTTTAAAATCCTTGCTAAGGTGGGTCAAAATGCTTACCAATTGGAGTTACCTGAAGAATTGAGTGGAATCCATAATACATTCCACGTGGCTAATCTGAGAAAATGTTTAGCTGACGAGGCTGCCTATGTGCCTTTGGATGACATTGTGATTGATGACAAGCTGAATTATGTGGAAAGGCCGATTGCAATCCTTGACCACAAAACCAAGCGGTTGAGAAATAAAGAAATTGAGCAAGTGAAAGTGAAATGGGAACATAGGAAGGGATCGGACACCACGTGGGAGTCCGAGGAAGAGATGCGGAGATACTACCCCTACCTATTCCGGTATGTACTTCTTGTTTCGGGGACGAAACTCCCTTTAAGGGGGGTGGAGTTGTAACATCCCGAGTTTTTTTTTAATAATTGGGTGTTTAATTTTAAATATGATTTACGTGGGTTTTAGAGCAATAAGCGGGTTTCGATGGTTAGCCGGGTTATTCAATGGGATTTCTAGTTAAAAGTTAACTTTATTAATTAATGTTAAAGCTAGAGAAAGTTAGAGGGTTGAGTGTGTAAATTAGAGTTGTAGTCAAGAAAGTGCAGAATTATAAACATGAGGGGCCATAGCTGTAAATTGGGTAGAACAAATTATGTCTGGGAATCCCCCAGACATGGAATCGCGACCAGGAGAGGGAGGGGAGAAGAACCCACGCCTTTTCTTCCCTAAATCACCAAATTGAGTCCCTAGAAGTGTGAATTCTGAAAGAGGAAGCCAATTTCGTGCATAGGAAACCTCCCACATCTTGATTTCATCCTTGGAATCTTGAGTTCTTGACCAAGTAAGTGTTTCCATGAACATGGAGATTTTTGGGTTTCATCTAGATGTTAAATTGAGGTGGTAATCAGAGTTATTATGTGTTAGTGAGTCTAGATGAAGCATAATCTTGCCCTGCATGACTGATTTTGTGTGTGATTAGTAGAAATTGTGGTGGGTTTAAGCCCCACCCTATAGAATTCGAAACCCATGGTGAATGGGTGATTCGGGTTGGTTAATCGTGGCCCATGTGTGCTAATAGACTCATTGGAAGTATTAGATTTGGAATAAAATCTGAATTTAATGTTATGTAGTGATCTATGGGTGGAATGGAAAAATGTAAGCTTCTAAACATTAAGAACACCAATTATGCACATAAGGTGTTTGATGAAATGCTTGAATGAGAGTGAACTTGTGTATATGCTGATTTCATGAGTTGTTTAGGTGTTGGTATGATAATTGTGTGACCCATGAATGTGTAATGGTAATCTAAACAACGTAATGACTATAGGTGAAGCGGGAGGAAGTGCAAGCCATCAACGCGAAGGCAAGAACAAAGCTTAAAAGGTAACACGTAGCGGTTAGATATTTTGTGCCAGAAATGGTTTTATATTGCGATTGTGAATTGGCACGATAAAGTATAAATGGCATAAAATGTTTGATTGTTTGGGAGGGAATGATGGTAAAGGTCATTAGGTATGACCAAGCTGAAATGCAGTGATTTATGACCCGTTTGGGTTGAGCTGAAAGGTTGGCGCAAGATGAGGGTCTATGAAGGTTATAGCCCTCAATTTGTCCCAACGAGAAATCAAGTGGCTTGGCATAATGTATATGTGCCAAGGGTATTTATATGGAGGAGAAATAACTGGTGAAAGTATGATAAATGTGTTGTTATGTGATTAAAGTTTTAGCAGGTCAAATGGGTTGGGTAAGGTGTTACCGGTACTCGAATTATGATTTCAATATGAATTTAGTGGAATGAGTATAATCCCCCTTATGCAGGTTTATAAGTCAATGAAAATTGAGTTAAAATGAGTTGGGATGAAACCCGAACCTTTAGAATCGAAATGGAGACGTTGAGAGGTGAAAATGGTGGAAAATGGTCTGTAAGGGGAGTATGGTACGCTGGCAGAGTACCATACGCTGGTCTGTACGCCCAGCCATAAGCCATACGCCCAAAATGGGCTGATCTTGAATTGTACATGCCAGCGTATGATACGCTGGTCAGAGTACCATACGCCCAAACCTGACAAATTTGTGATTTATGGAATTGAATAATTTAGCTGTCGAAGTTCAGTTGTTTCCTTTTAAATGGTTAAAATACTTTCATAATACTAACGTGTTACTAGTGTTATTAGCAGGTAAACAATAGTAGACGGGTCGGGATCGAATCGAAGAACTTTGGAATCGAACATCACATGTTTTGGGGACCTAGATGTATATGTTTTGTTGATGTGAATGTTTTGAAGTAAATTACCATGAAGTTGATGGTTTTAGACACCTGGTTTTGTAAACATGGCTTGGCAATGGATGAAAGTCCTAAAAATGTTATGAATTTTTCTAACTCTGGTTTTCTAATAACATGTTAATCATGTTTAAGCGGTTGGGGCCTTACATCCAGATTTGACTTTCTGCTGGATCCTCGAAGCCTGTGTTGAACCTGTCCTCATCGTCTTTGTGCTCTCTGGATTCTTTGACGTTGAAGCACCATTCTTGCAATTACAACGGCAACTGCATGATCCTACTGAAGAAATGGGAGACACAGCTACTCCCTTGAGTTTTTCATTCTTTACTCCAGCTGTTGACTTCATACTCGGATGCTTGATGGTGATCTTTGGCTTCTCAACTTTAGCTTCACCTATCACTCCATCGGTTATTCCCTTGAACTTGGAGGAGAATGATGGTAATTCATATCCAACATCTGGTTCTTGGTCAAACATTGATCCAGACGTCATAAAGATTTTCCCCTCAGGCCGTGTCGTCAAGATCACCTTTTCCCTTTTGACTTCGTCAATTACTTTGAAGCATGGGGTTTCAATTTTAGGGTATGGTTTCAACTCTATCCCAGCTTCATCAGACTTAGAGTTGTGACACCTGTCATATTTCTGGCACTCAGCATCATTGTCTGATATATCCTTTACTCTCCCTTCACCATAAGTCATTTTTGTCTCATTGTCAATTTCTTCTTGAGTCATTGGTGTAGTTCCAACCAAGACACTATCAATAGGAGGAGCAGCTTCTTTATAGTCATATTTGGTTCGTTCAACTTGATCCTCACTAAGAAGTATTCCTATAATGTCTCTGGGAACTGGTGGAGGAATAATGCTGTTTGCAGCCAAGGCCTTATCAGTCTTTTCTGACCCAAATCCAGGTGTGTGTTTCCCAACTTGACCAGTCACAACAACATGTGACAATTCCTTTCCAGCATCAAGCATTCTTTTGCTTCTCATTTGATTCATATCAAGTTTAACCTGCAACTCATTGTTTTTATGCTTAAGGTCATCTATCTGCTTACTAAGCTCAGCTATTTCTAACTTAGCGTTGTCATACAGATAAGCATTCTCAGTTGCAAGGTTCTTATATTTTACTATGTCTAATTTCTGAGCTTTAAGCTTCTCTTCATTCTTTTGCCATCTACCCTTAAAGGAACTCCTTTCACAGTTTACCTCAAACAGTTCTGACTGTAAATTTTTACACATTTGCCTAAGTTCAGGAATTATACGAGCACAAGTAGGATTGGGGCATATCTCAGCATCTTCGTCCTCAAATATATTCTTTTATTCAACCACTGAACTCATTTTCTTTCTTTAGGTATGCAACTTCTGAAAATCTTGAAAATCGGCAAAACCGGCAAAATCGGCAAAAGTACTATTCAAAGAATAGTGTCAAAAACTTAAAACTGAAAAACGGAGGCCTTCGGAGTGGAATTTGGGGGTCGAAACGAGCTCCCCTGGACATTAGTCTGGGGTAAATCTGGGGCTTGTTGTCACGAACGTCGTGTTAAAATTTGAGCTTCTAACTCCAAACGAGTCAAAAGTTACGCCTGTTTTCGTGAAAGTGTGAAATAATGACTTTTTGCCGCAAAACCTGTTTCCGATCGTAAACCCTGTTTCTGATCGTAAACACCTCCAGGTCGTAAACACAGATCGTAAACGTTGATTCCGATTAAGTCTAATCGTAAACTCCAATTACGATCCAATTAGATCGTAAACTCTGATTACGATAACACGAGATCGTAAACACTGATTCCGACTCCGAGATTCCGGTAAGGCAAAATCGTAAACGTCGATTACGACCAGGAAATGTCGTAAACACCCAAAAGTACGATCGTAAACGCTTAAAAATCGTTGCTTGAAGTCGTAAACACGTATCTGATGAAGATCTTCAAGTCCACCAGTCGTAAACACTCAAGAATACCCAGAAAAATGATCGTAAACCTTCAAAACAGCAGCAGCTCCGATCGTAAACTCACCAAACAGCTTCAAACCTTCAAAAACTCAACCTTTTTCCAGAAAATACTTGAATCCAATATCGTGAGAACCTCGAAACGCTTGTTTCTTGGCTCTGATACCAATTGTAAGTCCGGAAATCTCCCAAACACACGATATCTAATCAAACACGAGTGCGGAATCCTCGTATAAGATTGATTCAAGTAGAATAGTAGAAGAATAGACTAGATCTATGATAAAGATGAAGTCTTGAATGAAAAACAGCTACTATTGAAGCAAAGAAAGGCTGATCGTAAACAAGAACTCCTTGAATAAATCGTAAACTTGTAATCTCAATGCTTACAATGATCATAAACATAAGGGTTTATATAGGTACCCAATGGGTTTACTATTGGGCCCCTTGTGGATCATAAACCCAATAGTAAACCCAAACCCAATCATAAACTAGCCTAAATACACTAGCAAACTATCATATGATTCTAATGAAACCCTCTAAGCCCAGCCCAACATGTTTAATATTACAAGCCTTATAATCTAGCCTCTACAACGTCGTCGTTCGTTTTTGTGCTCCGATGGTTGCGATCGATGGTTTCAAAAGAGGTCTTCGGATGAAAGTTTTCTGGCGGTTTGTCGATGGCGAATTTTACATTATACTTGGTACTTTGTCTAAACCGTCGAAACTCCTCCGGCAAGTACCCACGGATTTTTATAACTTAAGAATGCTCGCATATCTCACCGACTGTAATTGCACTATGCTTATGTTCATGAGTTACCTATTTTAATACTTTTGGTACACTTACTACGTTACTGCGTATTCGGTGGTGATGCATCCTTTGTATAATTGTATATGGTTGACTTCCTTTTAGAATAGTCACATTGTGGTTCATTATATGAGTAACTTGATGTTTCTCTTAAACAATAAGGTATGGCTATGATGATCAATACTGAGATTCATGATTTGAGAGTAAGCAGATGATGCTTTGGCGGGGCAAAACATTGTTACAGCCATAGTGCCTTCGTTTATTTTTATGAGTTGATTCTAAAAAGAGTTAATTCTTTTTTTTTTTAATGATCTGAGCCTCTATTTCAGAAAATATGCTTTTGGTAAAGCCTCCTATGCAATCTCAAAACTATTTCAGAAAGGTCTTTATGATTGTGTGTGGTGATGGAGAATTTACCCAACAAGGAATGCCTATGATAATTAAAACTCATTGAGAAAATATTCATTTCCTAGGACGGGAATTTGCTAAATGTAACTTAATTAATAAGAAGGTTGATTTTGTATGTGTTGAAGTTTCATATAGGTATGTTTGTCTCATTAACATGTTTACTATTAGGATTCTTTGTTTATCTCCCCACAACTCTACAAGGCCAGAACCAAAGAATAAATCTATACACCTCCTCATACAAAAAATAGTATAAAAAAATAATCGTCCGCATATATATATAAGGTGCAACATCAATAATTAATATTTCAAAAAATCCATGAAAAACATAACGTCAAAGTACGTCTACACTGTTAAATAATTTTTGAAGTCATTTATATCTGACCTTTAGATTTTATAGAGTTCAAATTTTTGTAAGGTTGATTTTTGTTTTTCACTACCAAAACAAACAGAAAACATGCAAATAGGTTAATGTTGACATCATATAAATGACTTCAGATACTATCATAACTAATGTATTGAAACAACTTTGTTTTTAATCTTTAAACTTAACATATTATAAATATTATCAAAATAAATCTATGACTAAAGGGCCAGAAATACATGACCCTCGGGCGTTATATGACAAATATTCACAAGAATTAGGTGGACAAGTTAAAACGGTGGTCAGCCGCAACGCGCGGGCGGATCACCGTCTCGTTTGAAAACAAAACAAAAGTAAAATATAAGAACCCAAATAAAACATACATTTTTTAATATAAAAGAAAAACTACATTTTCTAAAAAACTACTCCTAAAATTATAAAAAAAAAACTTACATTTCCTAAAATAAAGCATTACTTATTCAATCGGCATCGGACTCGGAATCGTCATCCTATGAGAGCAACAAGGGTGATTCTGGTTGTGTTCGGAGTGTTTCCTCCTTACATCCTGAAGTGCGGTCTAATCCTTCGATTGTTTTTCATTAACCTGTTCTTATTCGTCCTCAAGATGGACTTCATCGTCGAAATCGTAGGAGTCCTTAAGTGGCTCTTCCGGTGGGTTCTGGGGCAACCAGTGATATGTCCAATTCTTGAAGGTTTCATCCTCCCAAAGCTCATCTACATAGGGTGGAGGTGGAGGTTGAACAACAGGTGGTGGTGGAACAAAATGTGAAGCTGAAACTAGACAAGGAGGTTGAAAAGTCGGTTGAGGTATTCTAGGACGTAAATGATTATAGTGTTCCGACATTGTTCCATGGTACTTCAGAGCATCTCGTGGAGGTGTCAACATCATAAGATTGTGGAATTGTTCGAGTATTCCAGTATACTTGACATTGTTGATGAACTAAATCTCAAAAGGTAATATTTATAGGATTAAATATAATCATTATAAATTATAGTCGTTTGTTTTTCAAACGGTAACAGTCTGTGGGTCACAACTACGAGTTGTCTATGATAAATTATTACAGAACTAACAGAGATACTTAACTTAAAAGACTACTTTGATGGGTGAGATAGCTCATTTAGACTATAAACATCACACCAATTGTCCATGAAACCGATATAAGATAAGGCTCATACATTATAATTGTTTCCAATTTGTAACATAAATGTCCATTTGGTAGTAGTTTAACTTAACAAAAAGGTTAATGTACTTTTAATGTGGTTTGTCCTTCCATACTAGTTAAAGTGAACACTATGCTTACAAATTAATAAAAGATGTGATTTTCTGAAGGAAAAACTTGATGATATATGTGGTTATTTTCAATTTCAATAAAAGGATAGTGAGTTTTTTTTTCTTTTTTGAACGGTATCGATCAGGCGACCTTGGTCTCACGTGTAAACCTACCCTTATGGGGCTATGTCCAAGGTCGATTACTCGGACCTCCGTGAGAACCAAGACACCCCCTCCTGAAGCTTTCTCCTGGCAGAAACCCTCTCCTGGGACCACATGGAGTAAAACTGTCTCCCCTTGGATTAGAACCCGGGTCACATAGTGGCTAAAGCCCTAAGAGCCAAAGGGGTAACCACTAAATCATGTGAAATGGGATGTGTGATGATTATTACCGTTAAAAATGAAGGTTTTGATGTATAGAGTATGTAAAAGGGACGACGCTTATTCGTTCATAAGTGTCCAGATACAATGAATCTTACATCCAACCTTTAGCAACTATGTAAAGCCGCATAAAACATGTCCAGGTGCATTTGAATCATATCGGCATTGTATAATATGGTTCAATTAATGACATAAATCCAAGAATATAGATTATGTGGTTTGGCTTATTGGTGGAGATGACGTTCAATCCAAGTGTGTAGTTTGATTAGAGCATACTGCGGTGCGGAGTAAAAATGAGGCAACTAAAACCAAACTAACATGCATATTAATAACATCAAAAGTTCTGGTTTTATGATAAAACAAATACACCATAATTGGTTAAGTAACAGTTGCTTTAAACAAAACAAGTACCGATTATAATTTACGCAAAAGTAGGGTTGTGTAAGATCTTCTGAGAATAACAACGAGTTTACATAAGGCTGGTCTAGTCAATTCAAATTAATATGAAACCACCCGCAAGCGTATTGGCATAGTGGTCATAATTAATACTTCATATACGCTATAAGGCCTACGGGATCGCTATCTTGGGGCTTTTCATACTGTCACTATCGGTCTCATGTACTAGTCCTAAACACAAAGTAAGAAGTCACTCCCAAATCTTAAGTTAACATACTATTACGATGATCGAAAAGTTAAGTAACATGCAAGTTAAATGTCACAAACGCCACAAGTATACATATATATACACATAGGGTGAGGTTCAATGGAAAACCAAGTTATACCGGTGTAACATTACTTCTGAACAAGAAAATGCACAAAAATGCACCTTATTTAAAAAGGTTACACCAGGTGTAGCATAATCATTATTGTTACACCGGTGTAACCATTAACGCTATAGTTACATAGGTGTAACAAACAATTACTAGGATTTTTGTTATTATACGTTAAAGAGATATGAAATGAGAGATAAATAAGGAAATTCAAATCAAATTTTGACATATAAAAAATATTATATAGGTATTTTCCTAGAATACCTAGGTTTTTCAATATTTAGTAGGTTTTCTAATGATCTTCTTCCTATACACGTATATTCTAAATATAAACAATGTAAGTATATTTTTGGAAAGAGAACATGTTTACATGCAGTCTGCCCCAAAATGTATAAAATGGGGATCTAGAGATTCAATTGAGATGTCGACCGTTATCCATAGAGGTGCAAATTTCAATTCGAAACAGGAATCGATTCGATTCTAGAATCGATTCGGGCCCAAATCAATTCGTGCAGGAATCGATTCGTGTAGGAATCGATTGGATTCGAGAATCGATTTCAAGGGTGAAATAGGGGAATTGGTGGAATCGATTTCGATTCGGAATTGAAATCGATTCTTACCCGAATCGATTCGTACTCGAATTGGTTTTTAAAAACACTACTAATACTTTATAAAACTTTATAAGTTAAAAAAACATGCATTTCATTGAAATTAAAGGAAAAACATTGCAAAACACAACTTATTCGAGATAGATAGATTTACAAACCCAAATTTCAAATGCAAATACGAAATGATAACACAAACTTCAAATGCAAATACGAAACGAAATGATGAACTTCGAACTACGAGTTTAATTCATTGCCTCCGCCGCCTTAGCTCGGTCTTGTGCTTGTCTTGCATCGGCTTGTTCTTCTTCATCGGAAAGTTTAAGGGTAAAAATCAACCCCCAACGGCTAGAAATTAGATGGCAACAACTATATTCTAAATCTATACAGAAAGCGTATAAATCGATTTAGAATCGATTCGTATGGAATCAATTTGGAATCGATTCGTGTGGAATCGATTCGGGAATCGATTTGGCAGAGAATATCAGGAATTGGTCGAATCGATTCGATTCTTATCGATTCGGGAATCGATTCGTGTGGAATCGATTCGAATCAGTTCGAAAATCAATTTGAAATCGATTCCTGATCAGGAATCGATTCCTGATTTGCACCTCTAGTTATCCATGGTTATTTGGGACGGCAGTGCTAGCTCTTAGTGGACGTCTTATTTTAATTAAGGATCTAGGGTACATCACATGAATAGAACTAAGTCGGTATAAGTCGGGTTTTGTGCGAAACTACATCACATGAATAGAACTAAGTCGGTATAAGTCAGGTTTCGTGCAAAACTTAGGTACTTATGTGTGAACCTGGATATCCATGCGAAGTTCCAACTTTTGCGCGATTATCTTTATTTATAGACATGAAACTTGGAACTTTCGCCCATATCATCCTTTCACACGAAACTTCCGCACAAAACCATACTTTCACGTGTTGAAGGATACTTACCTAGAAATATCCATCTTGGACAGATTTTCAAATCTAAGCCAGGCTTTGACCTCTATTCACCAACATGCACCAAAACTCTTGTCTAACATCATTTCCGAGTCATGGTCTACCATAAGTTTACATGAGATGGGGATGGTACAACTCTAATTAAATTATTCAAAGTCCATAAATTTCAAAGGTCTAACTTAGCCCAAAAATAATCCTCTTTAGATAATAAAAGAATGGCAAGAGTTAAAACGAATACAACTTACTTACTTTCCTGATTCTAACCGGCCCTTGTACACACACTTCCGAATCCACCTTCTCCAGTCAAGTTATCATCCTTGAAGAGCAAGCTCACAAAATGGTATTAGAAAATTAGAAAATCATAGGGTAACCACCTGCCTATATCCAAAGATAATTCATGTAAAACATCCAGTAGAAGTAATTTAACTATAACCACCTTCCACCAAAGTGCAAATAAGAACTTTGAATGAATATAACAATGAAATGGAAGCTTAAAAGGGTACCCCTAATAATAATATTTAAAACTCAGTGTGTTAGCCTTCTAAGGCCACTGTGAGGTCTAACAAGCCTAAAGCTTTCATTCACCATTTACATTCAACAAACTTTCAGATATGTCATCATCAAACTCAACATATCATTCATGGCTTCTGATAACATTTGCACGAACAACCCAGATCCAAGAAACCGACATAAACAACATTTCAAGATCCGTCCATCGATACGTCTGTCGCATTTGGATTCACAGAACTTGGCTCAGAAGACACCAGGTTTTGAGTTTGAATAGCAGCTCCAAAAGTGAACTCGTTTGGAGAAGGGATGTCTGCACGAGCAAAAATGGAGGTGACGGTTGCAGTGGTGTTAAATGCTGGCAGCACGGGGGTTGCGTTTGTAAACCCGAAGCTGAACGGGGCTCCACCACCACCTGAGATGGGTGGCAGAGCACCGCCACTGGCCTCCACTTCCGCCTGAATGTTCTGTGCGTACTCTTGTAGTTGCTGCAAAATGCCTACAAAAGGATTTATGACATCATTTATAGGGGGTGTTTGGATTTGTGTTGTGAAACAAATGATATGATCTTGCCACTTCCAAGTCATAATAATTGGTTTATAATAATGTTCTGATAGTGATTATGACAAAGATTATGTGCATAAGTAGTTGCATACTTTTTGCAACAAATTATCTAAGAATAAACTGATATAGGTGATCATTTTATTAGGAATTAAATTAGAATTAGAGACGACAAATGCTTAGAAATTTATCCTTTTCGTATTCGTAAACACTTATGAATTATGCTCGGTAAATTGATGTGATTTTATACCTGGATTTAAGTCAACAGACTGTCTGCGTTCTTTGACCCATTGGTAACTCTGATCAAAAGTCCATTTTCTGCTCTTCATTAAATACGCCATAACCACAGCTGGTGACCTGTCAAAAATATACAAACATTTTCTTATGAATTATAATACAAGTAATTCATCATAATTCTTTCAAATATAATAAAAGAAACTCCTTTTCTTTTGAGTGACCAACATTTCAAATCATTATAGATTGCACTATATGTCTAACCAACCAAAATATTTGAAAATACAAAAAAAAAAAGAACAAAAAGTAGAGCACCGAAACAATTTCAGTTTGCGGCAGGGCTCACCTGTTTTTTCCTGACATGCAGTGAACAAGAACTCGAGCTTTATCCTTTTCACATTGCTCTGTGAAACAAGTTTGATGCCATATTTAAAGTGTTACACTTAGTTTATTTAATATTCATCATAAACTAAAAAAGACACCATCCAAACAGTTTATTCAAGAAACATTTCAAATCATAAAATTATCAAATATTGAAAGTTTGATAACACAGTAGTCATGGCACTAGCATGTGCAACTGCATGTTCTCTGCAATGACAACTAATTTGTATAGAAGTGCATACAATTTGAAGTAAATCACATTAAAACATATCACAACATGATAAATTAGTTGTTGGGAGGGGCAAAAGGAGAAAAAACGCAATTGTCAACTTTTTATCTAGTCCCACCAACTTTTTAACCTCAAAACAACTTTTATATACTTCATTTTTTTTAATAAATTATGCCAGAAAATCAAGAATTTGTTTATCTTTAATCTGTGTAACGCATTGCTCATTTAAAAAGAGACTTTTATAAAAAATTTATGCAAAAAACCATACAAAATGCGTCCATGGTGCATCTAACTCGAGCGCCCTCAAAATACACAGAACGCCTAAGCCATATAATTGGGTGTCTAACTTATGTGCATGGTAGTTGGACAGCAAGATAATATACGCGAGACAGTTAAGTAACCTCATCTCTTTCTCTCTATTCCGTATTTAAAATTGGTTTTGTATTGAACGTGATATACATCTGAATAAAGAATCACATAGAACATCATCACTTGGTACATTATAAATTTCGATTAACAAAATAAAACTCATCTTTATTAGATCAAGATAGTATAGGGACTAGTAGTGTAATATTGTGGTCTATATAAACCTCCTCTATTGTAAACCTAATCATACAACATTATACAATACAAATACAATATATGATTTATCTATCTTCGTAAACTTATACCCGAAATAAACATATTTTACTAACTAGCCGTTATGTATAAGCATAAAACGTGCAATACAAGTTAAAACTTAAATCAAACAAATAATAAATAAGGGCATTACAGTATTACACATTTGAAGATACGAAAAGGATAATGATCACAGGTGACAGGTATAAGGTATCCATGGGATTTTAACAGAAGACTCACTTAAAACAAGAAGCATTTTGTGATATAATTCCAAATATTCATGGGATTTAAAGTAACAAATTATTTTCAGGGGTGAGAACTCAGAACCTCTGTATCTATTCTATGCAACCTTAAAAATACAATGGGAACCAACAATTTCAAACCCTTGAGATCAAAATTTTCTGATTGCATTCTGCTCTAAAAAGTACAATCCACAAATCCCTAGAAATTTATGTATCTGCCCCTCATAGTATAAATCTGTTAACTTTTTTCTGAATCTGAAGTTTACCGTGAATAATTTCTAGGAATATTATCATATAATTAACTGAAGATTCTTGTGTTTATGTATATGACATTAAGGTCTCTTGAAAACCGTAAAACCAATTAAAAATCATAATCTTGTAGAATTGTAACATACATACCTAGATAATCAACTGCATTATCGAATGCTAGAGTTGGGCTATCAGGAAGGCAATGATAAGTAAATGAGTTTTTGTAGAGATTCTGACATGCTGGAACAGTCTGCAAATAGATGAAATCACCACTGATTATTTCAGATCTTTAATACATAATACTGCAAATGAGCAATAAATGTTACACTTCGCAATTGATCAACAGTTTAAAGTTAATTAATACATTAAAAGATACTGTCTCTCTGCCATACAATCAAAGCCTGGTGAACACTGAACAGTGATGGTAAAAGTGTACAACCAAAAGCTTTTCATTACATCTTGGTTGAACATAAAGCATCAATACATACTAATAAAGATGCATCAGTAATGCAGAAAGTATGTTTAGAAATTAACATACGAACTAAAAAAATCACGCCAATTAGTAAGCATGATCCTCAAGACTTCAATTGAAGACGAGACAAGATCGTGAAGCTCTGAATGTAGAAGTTAAGATGTGTTTATAAAGTGTCTTACATTGTAGGGGTGTCCTACATCGAATGCCCTGTTTAAAAACTATATATTGTTCATTACAAACTACTTTTATAAAAGAAAACTTAACAAGAAAAGCTATTTTGTAAAGTTGCCACCAGTTTCATGTTATTAGTCTTTGTATATGTTGAATTGAGCATTTAAATCATTTGTTCGATTCTGGACAGGATTTTTCCTGCACCTAAGCAACATGATCTTTTTAAAAGGTCGATAGCCTGACAAGTTAATCAACATCCATACCTCATAAGTTTATGAAAACAACGATCAACCCATAGGCTTCAAATGAAGTCCAGTTTTCAAAAGAGACACTTATAAGTTATAACCTGTCTCTTGTACCCAATACACCCTAGAAAACCTCCCCAGGCTACCAATCTTACACACTATATAATCAAATTATAAATAGATAAATTAATTACAATCAAATAGAAGTACTTGAAGAAGTGCAAGAAAAGCTTGATGAAAATCAAGATTCAAAAACTATCAAGTGATCCAAGAACCCATTAACAAGAACAACTAATGCCACATCAAATAACTCAAAAATCAAGATTATGAACAATAGAAGTACTTGAAGAAGTACAAGAAAAGCTTGATGAAAATCAAGATTCAAAAACTATCAAGTGGTTCAAATCCAAAGTGAGTATAAGGTAAGAAGCCATTAAGAAGAACAACTAATGCCACATCAAATAAGTTAACAAACAACAAGTTCATTGAAATCATGTAAGATTATGAACAATACTGATAATAAAATATAACAAAGAGAGAAATAAAGGGGGGCGTTTGTACATTAAGAACGCGAGAAATCCCAAGTGTCTTAAGAAGTTCCGAACGAGAAGCGTTGTCGTAGCTACCAAGATATAGGAACTCCGGCAAGATTTCCGAGGGAAAGGCGCTAACTTGAATCAAAGCCTTTTCAACTCCGACGGGCATGCGGTGACCACAAATACCACAAACCTCGCCCTCTTCGTATTTGTGGTAGTGCCCACAAATTCCACATGGGTTTTCTCTCTCCCTCTTCCTCATCGTATCTATCGACTCACTGTAGGTAGATTAATTAATTAAAAGGGTTCTTGATTTCTTGATCAAAATCAATGGCGACCCAGTGCGATTTAAGCCGATTTGAACAGGGTATTGTATATGTGTGTGTAGAATAAATAATGGGTATTAATTATATTTGCTTGGAAAGCTTTTCAGAGATGGGCAGACGTAATCGGAAAGATGTTTCCTTTTTTGAATTGAGAGAATGAAATCAGGGTTTGGGTTTATATATGTTTAATCATGAAATTTGGGTTTTTAATCATGGAACCCTAAAGTCAAGTCAAAATGTAACACTATAGGTATTTTTTTTTTTAGGATAAATGTAACGGGACGTTATAAAGGTTAGTGACACCGATTATGTAAATGTAACACTATGGGCGTGAATGCGTTATGAAACGTTTTTGTAATGTATGTTTTTTTCTTTTCACCAACTACGTAAGTGTATATCATCTATTTTTTTTTAAATTATACCAACCATTCACACTAATATCATTACATATTTTTATCACCGTGTGTGTGATTGTCTGTATAGCACCACGTTTTATCGTTATCACAATCACGCACTTAACCCACCACCACATATAGCTTTATTGTTAGTTTTACAAATAATGGACATGTTATGTGTTTTGTGTTTTATCGTATGGTATGATTATTTTATATCTAGATTTAAAAGATCTGTATGTTTATCCAATCATTTAATCATGTTAGTGTAAAACTACGTCATAAGCGCTCTAGTTTGAAGAACTTTTTTGAGTTACATCTTGCTGGTACTTTGTCTTCATGGTTATAAGGCTATATAACCCTCCTGGAGGGGGGGTTATACAACACATGTCGTCAACATCATCAAGAGGTTTTATAACCGAACTTGTGTGTAGTCATAACCCCCCCCCCCCCCATAACGCCCCTCTAATAATTACATAATTATATTATACGATTTAAAAAAACACTCAAATAAACCTACCCAATATAAAAATAGAAAAAAAAATAACCAATGAATGAAAGGGAGGAGTGGCGCTATGTGCTTAATGCCAGGGACGATTTTGGCTAAGGTGGCGTCATGGGGGTGGAGGAGGGGCGCCATCTTGATGCTTTTTCGAAGAGATGACGTATACTACACACAGCCTAAATATGAGTAATTCTAAATATGAGTAATTAGGATATGGCGAGGATGATTATCATCCAAAAAGTTTCCAACTTATTTTCTTAAACAAATTATATTAACTTCTAATAAATTAAATGAAATTTATCTAAATCAAGTGGTCTAATTTTAATTTTAGGAGTATGTGCCAAGATGGACTGACCATGGCACAAAAGCAAGTACCAATTGAATTGATGGGCATGTAACAGCACTAGCCTGGGATATATGGATGTTTGGATGGATTAGGTTAGATAGGATACCATCACTTTAACCCCATCAGTTTATCCATTTATATGACTACTTTTTTCCTTTACCTTTTTCTTTATCAGTTATTCTTTGACTCTTTGAGCATGTATGTATTGTAAAAATAACTCTCTTTTGTACAATCTATATTGCATATTGTACAAGTTTTCATAACATTTGTATATGGGTTTTTTTTTAGGTTCTTTTTCTTTTCAGAGATCATGAAATGCCAGTGTATGTATTGATAGATTAGTACAAAAAAGTTGTGGCGGTTGGAATATGTAATAATTTTCAAATGACACTTGCATGTTTAAAATAACTTATCTTACATAAAACATAAACATGAGCTATATAAGAATATGCGGTATACTCTCATTTTGTATTGTGTTAAACTTTATCATGTCAGCGGTGACTAGACTTTAACACCACATAACATACATAGGGTATACTTCATATTATGTAGTGTGGTAAATATTTTATTGTTTTTTATTTACTTTTATAAATATTAAAGTTAAATACATTAGTGAGGTATGACAAGGCGTGATATGTTTGGCGCACACAAGAGCTTGGGATTGGCGCTCAACATTAACGGAAGTGAGGCATGGTCTGGGCGCCGTGATTTCTTGCCACATAGACCACGCCAAACATTGGGGCATACCATACCGGCTGCCGTAAGGGCATGTGGTATACATGATGTTAAATTGTGGTGTTATTATGCCATGTGGATATTGATTTCTGGATAACACATTAAGGTGTTGTGATAGGGTATACATGGTGTTATGGTGGTGTTATATTGAGTTTTTTTATTTAGTTTAAACAAAAAATATGTTTGGAATTTTGTGATTGAAGCAAGCCCAACCATCATCCTCTACCACTTTGTGTGATTCTCCACGGCTCCAAAGCACGCCAACCCAAAACGCTGATGGGGGGGGGGGGAGGGGGGAATGGTGTTCCACGCCGTTATCTCCCTCAACATTCCCTAAAATGCCAGTATACCGGATGTCCTAATGTTGTAAGTTTAAAAAAAACTAGTATTGTGCATTTGGCCACTTGAAATTATGAAACATATATATTTGTCAAATTCTAATTTTACATTCTATATTTAATTTCTCACAGAATACAATTTTTTTAAAATGAATACTAATAAAATTACATAGTTGAACCCGAACCGGTTGATATATATGGCATAAAGATTGGGTTATTCTAAAAAGTTTAAAAAGTTAAAAAAGATTTGAGGTTATTAGATTTGTTATTAAGATTTAAGGTCAAATTCTAGAAAAAAAAATTGGTAGGTGGGTATTATAGTCTTAGTTATTTTTATTGACATTTTATCAAGTTTCTTTATTTTTTAAATGTTAATAACTTTTATATACGATTATAAATTTCAAATTACAACATAAAACAAGCGATTTTGTATCTTTAAAACGAGTAAATTATCATTATATAAAATATTAAAATTATGAATTTCAGCTCATTATTTCTTTTTGTTTGTTATTGTGTTTTTCTATTCATCATTATTTTTTCTATAATGACTAGTCTTGAAAAACACACTTGTGAAAAAAACATTATTATGTACTTTTAAATTTTAATATGTAAAATACAATGATAACAATAAAATAAAATTATCAAATTTATAAAAAACAATGACGAAATAACACAAATGATCTAAAATGAAAACATAATGATGACTACATATAACATAATGTCGTGAAAACGTGTTCTTTTTAAAAATGATAAGTTTTAAAAAGGACATTGAAGAAATAACACTATTGTGTACTTCTAGTATATAAAACACAACACAATGATAGAATAACAACAAATTTGTCTTACACAAAGAAATCAATGACAAAACAACACAAAATAAGTTATATCGTAAAACACAATAACGAATAAATATTACACAATGAGCTGGAACATAAGACATGATGACTAAAATATCTTTCCTTTAAAAATAATAAAAAAAACATGTGTTAAACCTAAAATTCTTCTGAGACTTTTTAAATTTAAAGTTCTTTATAGTTTAAACCCGAACCCAAGAGTGGATTGATATATATAGCATAAAAAGAGATGTAACATGAAAGAGAGAAATCTAAGAACAATGTGTGTTGTGTCTCAATCACTTTATTATGCCTAGTCAAGGTTCTTCTTACGTGACTCCAATACCGTATGCCTTCAAATATGTTTTCCTATATCGCACGCAATTACAAAAAGAAACCAAACTAATGTGAGTGGATATTGTAATTCTTAACAGTGACTATACATAATATTAAAATATAAACAAATCAAATATTTTATTTCTTTAATTGTATATACCTTTTTAAATATGATATTTAAAAAAAAGTGTATAAAAAGACGATACATAACTTTGCTGTTATAAAAATAACACTGTGTTATTATCGTATTATTAGAAGTATTTTATAAAATTTACACAATGCTATTAGGTTAATCACAATACCCACCTTTCACCTATCACCTATCACTTATCACTTTACTTTTTTGTCAACTCAGCGCCACATCATCACCTATCATCAGCGCCACATCATCACCTATCACTCCCCTCACCTTTCACTCATTTCACTTCCAATACCCACCTTTCACATATCACTCCTATCACTTTACTGTTATTATTATTTTATTCAATTAACAAAAAAAGAAAAAGTAATAAAAATTAATTTAGATTAATATAAAAAAAACTACTTCATTAAATAAAATAAAAAAAAACGACATTAAATTAAAATTACACGTCATAAAAAATTTAAAAAAAAACACATATTGTAGATTTTTTGGTTTTGAGAGAGTTGGTGTGAAATGGTTTTTAAATGGAGAGTTGTGGGGTATTTAAATAGGTAAACATTTACTAAAAAAAAAAGGAAAAAAAAGTTTTTTAAAAAAAAATGGAATTAGCCGTTGGGTGGGGGGACCCACACCCCAAAGGTCATCATCATCTCTCGGTGTCAAAATGCAAGGTTCGGTGGAGGTGGCTAGAGGTCACCTCCTATCACCTCCTAGAAGTATACCTCCAATACCTTCCTAGAGCTCCTATCACCTAGAGGTGCCAAATCACCATCCTGACCGAGACCTCTAGGTGAGCATTGTACATAACCTTCATGTTGCTATACATACAAAAATAGCTTTTATGGAAGATGTATAAGACTGTCTCCATCGGGTGTCCATACCCTGTTTGCCCGTTGGACGTGGAGGTGCACGCACGACTTGCGGTGATGTGTCTCCTTGTCTGCCGCCTTGTCTATTGTCACACCCCCAAAAATCCCACGCGCGACAACGCGCCGCAGAGAGCGTGACAAACCAGGATCGAACACATTAGCCATACGAACAGTCTATATGCAATGTAAAAGTAAAACCAAAGCAAATGCGTATTTAAATGCGGAAGCGTAAACGACGAAAATTGTAATAAATGTTCAAGCGCCAAAACATGTGCAAACCAAAAGTTAATGAGTTTGAAAAGTATCAAAGTCTCTGATGCATGCATGACAATAATAATCCTTATGTGGTGCATCCTAGCTCGTGACAGACAATCCAGTTTAGCGACCTGAGAAATAACATGCTAAAGTGTCAACAGAAAGGTTGGTGAGTTCACAGGTTTAATCAGTTCATCAGTTTAACAGTTTGGTAAAATCCAGATAATATATTAATAGTTAGCTAGACTATTTTCAAGAAATCAGTACACGTTTGACTAGATCAACTAGCTATCCAGTTACTGAAGCTCGACAAGTTCAATTGTGCCTCATTAAGTCTAAGAAGTTTATAACACCCGTTCGATATCCAATCGTGCCAGAGCGACTGACCCGGGTGGGGCTGTCAAACCTAGTAGTTCTACTAAATAAGTTCTCACTGATGTCACATTGACAGTAACTATAAAGTGAGGGCTTTATCATAAGTGTACCACTATCATTCAGGTGATATATATCTAACAGTTCAAGTGTTTGCATGTTAATCTCCCCCAACAGGATTAAAATAAGTAAAATGGGGCCGTGAAACTCACCTTAGGTTGCACAGCAAAATTCCAGATAAACAGTTAGTTCAAGTAGCAAGAACGAGTCTTGTGAAGCAATCAATCACCTAACGAGCATAAATGTATAAGTGTGTGTTCTATAAACTATCAAGTCTAACGTAAACGACAAAAACAAATGATCGAGGAATTCAAAACAAGTCGAGGATGGCACTTGTGCCAAATCCGAGCGATTATCGAAATACGCGAGAAAATACAATATATATTAATATTATATGTTTTCCAAGTTCAAATATTCTAAAATAAATATATATTATAATATATATATTTACTAAACGTTCAAGAAGTTTTAATAACGAATTTGCAAGTACAATATATATTTATATATGTTAAAGGTTATCATAAAATGTCCGGTTATTTCAATAGAAATCCAACGACAGAGGTTTATATATTAATTTACTCAAGATGTATATATTTATATATTTGACCTTTTATGTTAAACATGAAACGAGGCCTATAAAACGTGCGATTAACATGTAGGATCATTTACCTCGAATCAGTGATGAAGGATTTGAGTGTTTTTTATGTCGAAACGAAACCCGAACGAACTCGAATCCGAACACCACGGTGGACTGTGATACTCCGCGGTTGCTGCTGTGTTCACGATCACCAGAGGGTGACACGCGATGGTGAACGAGGATGCTACAGGGCTGAAACAGTGGTGGTTGATGCTGGTTTTGAGTCGTCGGAAAACGGAAACTAGCGAGAGAATGGGACTGTGAGTTGCAAATGATGTTGGTATATCATTGATGGGGTTAATGGCTCAACAAAAACCGAAGAAACTGATGGACGGCGACAATGATCGGTCGAAACCGATCCTTCCATAATTTCCTGTAATTACTTCAACCCTTCTTTGGTAAATGACGCTTTTAGTCCCTCATGAATTAACAACTTAGAAGACAGGTTTTAGGTAATTACAGATTAGCCCCTCTAGGTTTAACTAAATAGAATCAAGTTTGGGAAATGACAAAATAAGTCCCTTGAAGTTTTACGAAAACCTAACGGCTCTAACGGAGTTAACAAAAAATGTTTTTAATGACGAATACATGAGGAACATCAAAATATATTAATCGTATAACGTTTATAGAATGTGTAAACCTCGTTTAAAATAAATCATGGAATATAATTCACAATTATATATTTAAAATTACATAAAATCATAACTTATATATATAATAACTCATAATTACTCACATTAAATTCACATAAAATCATAAAATGCAATTCATAGAATTTCAAGCGTTTAAACTTGAGTGCATGCTCGTAACGTGATGATTACACAAAATCCTAATTGCTAAGGTCAACCAGTCAAACACATAAATGTTCACAGAACATTTAATACAATTTACGTTCAGTTAATGTCAGAAAATAACCTGAAAAGTCGGGTTGTCACATCTATCCCTTTTGCATGTTCCAATGGACGGAAATCCGTTCCTTTTTTTCCTCTCACATGGTATTATTTAATTTGTTGCATGTGGGGAGAACGAATATTTTTAGCGTTGAAATAAACAATGTTTGTGGGAAAGATTGTGAAAATGGGTAAAAATTTGATGTCGCATGCTGACTATGACTGTTTGTAGAAATGATCAGGGCCGTTTCTGAGAAGGTCAAAAAAAATATGGGCCCAGCATGGGAAAAAAATTACACCTATCTATATCTATATATATATATAATAAAAGAAAAGTTTTTGACACCACAATTTGCCACGTGGCACTACCACATTCATCCTCAAAAAAAATTTCCGTCAATTGACATTCACAAGCGGATCTTCTAATTTTGGATATATATATATATCCACTATTTATTTATTGTCTTCTAAATTATTTAATAACATTCACAAACGGATCTTCTAATTTTGGTTATATATATATATATATCCACTATTTATTTATTGTCTTCTAAATTATTTAATAACCAATTATTTAATTACTTAATTTAATATATAATATAGTTTATTAAGTTACTTTTGAATTAACCCGTGTAACACACGGGGATAAAAAACTAGTATTATAATATTCATAATCAACTACGAAAAGCAAAGAATACGAAGAAAATCATTCTCTCTTATACTAATCGACTAATTATTAAAAATGCAAGATCATAAATTTATAATAGTCAACTTTTTTTACCTTGTTTAATTATTGAGTTTATTGCTATTAGGCTAAGTGTAGTGGATAAGGCCTCAAATGGGGTATTATCCGCCATGTGGACGATGACTGGACAAGGGGCTTTATGGGGCTTTATGGGGCTTTATGGTGTAGTGGATAAAGCCCCCATAAGGCCCCACCATCATTACTTAATTATTAATTATTTTTAACTTTTTAAAAAAACTACTTTCATTAAAAAAATAAAAGGTTACAAAGAAAAATAAAAACACGATACAACTAAAACAAAAGACGATAAAATTAAAAAAAAAACTAATCATCGTCTTGCACATCGTCATAGTCTTCTTCATTTTCTTCACCACCACCATCTTCTTCTTGTTGCACAATCGGTTCGGGCACGTAATTATGTGGCCTAAAGGTCCAAGTGTGTTCAACCAAATCGGATTTTAGAGAGTTGTGTATCTCTCTTGAACGTAACATCGCGTAGTTTTGAAGTCGCTTCTCATCCGTCGCAGGGGGCATCACTTGGATGTGTTCGGGACGAAAGTCGGCACATATCGCATGACCCTTATCCTCTTTGTTCATGTTATGCATGAGGATATGTGACACCCGAGAATTTCAAGGTTAACTTCCGTTAGACAAACCCGTTAGTTACGTTATAAGTAGCTAATGCATAACTAGGCCGAATACGTCCACGACCTTTGGTTGATCACCGAACCGTCCATATGTGTTATGTGTTCATCATTGATTGTCTGTATGTGCAAAGTGATTTAAATACATGACTTATTATTGTGAATAGCATGATTAATTGAAAATACTTGATTATGTGAAAATTGCCTAGATTTGGTAGTCAGCGAAACTACCGAGCGAAACTACAGATTCGCCCGGTAGCTGGCTAGACTGATCAATGTACCCGAGATCAGAGCCAGTTTCGCCAGCCAGCGAAACTGCCAGCGAAACTAGCCTCTGATATAAATAAACTTAATGAACCCTAGTAGCCTCATTTGCCTCATTTCACAACCAACACACACATACACTTCTCTGGAACCTGGTCAGCCGAGAATACCATCAAGAGACCAAGATCTCAGCCTCTAGACCATCATCTCATCTCCTCTATCGATTCTAGAATCAACCGTGAGTCCCAAAAACTATGTTTTATGTGTTTTCTACATGTTTCTTCATAAAGCATGCTCAATCTTTCATGAACTTGTTAGATCTTCTGTATTTATGATTAGGGATGCTAGATCTGTGATAAAGTCTCCAACTTTGCGTATGAAATCCGACCATGATAGAGATTTATGCCATTTTAGTCATTTTAGGGTTTTAAATGTGTTCTTGGTGATTTGATGACAAAATGCATGTTAAACGTGTTAAAGTTGCTTGATTTATGTTAGTAAATGCCCATGGATGATAAATAATGAATTGCATGTATGATCAGAAGCTGTTAGGTTGATTTTTAGGCAAATCCGTATGTTTTTCGCGACCAGCGAAACTGTTGTTCTTTGGGCGAAACTAAGTAGCGAAATTATATATCCTTCCAGCGACACTGACCAGCGAAACTATAGTGTCGCCGGGTAACCTGACCAGACCAGCTCGAGCGAATCTGCTGAGCGAAACACCTGAACGAAAGTTCAAACCAGTTTCCCTGCGAAACTAGGCTAGCGAAACTGCGTCAGCAGTTTCGGGCGAAACTAGCTTAGCGAAACTGTGTTACCGGGCATTGCCTAGCGAAAGTGCTGCCCGTGCACCTAGCGAAACTGCCTAGCGAAACTATGCTAGCGAAACTAAGACCTGACCTAAAAACCAAACTTGTGAAATTTGCTTAAGTGTTATGCCATGACTTACATGATTATGCCATGATGAAACATGCTTGATATCTGATTTATATGAACCCTTGTTTATGATCAACCATTGGTGTCGTGTGTCGGTATGTCGAGTCATAGTTGCAACGTGCTATGTTATGGGCCATAGTGACGTTAAGTAAAGATTAGACACGAAACTAATACTTAAGACCTAAACGTGTTCTAGGTCTTCGTTAAACAACAATATTCGGATTACTTGAAGTGTAGCAGTGCAACCAAAGGTGAGTGTCACTAACCCGCTTACCGTGAGTCCGTTGGGCCACACAGAATAACTTAACGAAAACAATGCTGATAAACTCGAGAGTGCTAGGCACCTCACTGATAAACTTGAGAACACGGGATGCTCGGCACCCACTTGATGAACTGAAGTGTTTTATGGGAACACTTGTGAACTCTGAACAAACTGTTTTTCCGAAACAAAACTGAAAACGTTTTAATATGGCTAGTGTAGGTTAAAGTCTAAACCACATGATATCACATGTTTTCTAAGGATGCCTTATAACTTAAAAGTCCTCAACTTAATTGTGCCATTAATTGTAAAGCGAGGGGATGTTGGGTAGATCTACTGGAGTTTGACAAACTCCGCCCCGTGGCACGGGGAGTGCACGGAGGTACAATATCAGCCTATTTGACCGTGGTCCCGAGAGGACACGGGGGAGGCAGAAACCGCGATGACTTGGTCCGCACTGTACGGGATGGCTCGGCCCCCACAAAATAAGTCAGCTTTGGTACAAACTTCCTTAGAGCATGGAACAACGGATTAGCTACCCGCGATATCGGTTGAGTCCTTTAACTTTACGGAACTAGTACATACCCGATGACGTGGTCACGGAAACTTCATTTATAAACAAAGAAATAATTACGAGCATTGCTTTTCACAAATAATTATGTTGTAAGTATACTTGACACGAATTATGATTATGAGACCGGGCCAATGCATGACAAGCCCACTGTGAACTCACCAACCGTTAGGTTGACACTTGCGTGGTTTAAACTTTTGCAGATCGCTAAGGAGTATCCGGAGCGGGTTGGCATGGCACGTGAAGACCTTTATTTTAACTGAACTGTTTGGGAATTCAAAACAAAGTTTATGTAAAGCACGTGGTTAGTGCTAAGACAAATATTATTTCCGCTGCGTATGTAATTTAAGACTTTGATTTATAACTTGTGTTTGAACTAACCCTGATTCGTTTAGTATTTGTAACTATGGTTGTGGATCCTGGTCTAGTCGCGCCCCTTAACGGTATAAACTCCGTTAGTGGTATTTTGGGGGTGTGACAGATTGGTATCAGAGCCATAAGTTGCAGAGAACTGGAATCATTTTTGAAAACGATTTGGAAACTGCAACTTGAAAACCTTGGTTACAAAACGAACAAACAAATTCCCAAAGACAAAATTTTTACGTGCCAACCTGGGATACTCGCTCTGCTGTGTAAGTAAAAGCTTAGTACGTACAGATATATGTATATATATATATATATATAGTATATGTATAGACCGTGTCTAAGTAGTCTAACGGAAGACCTTAGGAAAACTTTCACACACGAATACGAAATGCGACCGCGAATACGCACACTACTCTGGGGAAAGCGACAACGAAACGATGCTACACGCTACGTCCTGATTTCTACTACGACGACTACGCCGACGGTGACTTTATGGGAAGCCGACCTTCGACGATAGCATTTACGACGTTCTCCGACGACGCCTCGATTTTGCACAAAATTTTCTGGACTAATAGAGGGATAACGGGAACTGGCTAATATACATATTATGGGATATGTATAAAATATAACTGTGACTGAACACTGGCTACTTTAAACTGTTCAGCAAGATGTCTGGAAGAGGAAACGGAAGAGGCGGTATAAACATGACGCCTGCACAGCTGCAAGCGATGATTGCTGAACATGTGCAAGCCGCGGTGGCAGCCGTCCAAGCTGCATATGCCGCACAGGGTAACTATTATGCCGGTTAAGGCACAAAGCAATTATATCATGACCTGTTTAATTTTAAAATCCGAACTATTTATGCATCAGGAAACCAGCACCACTGCACGTTCAAGTCCTTCATGGACTGTAAGCCGATGACATTTTCCGGCGAAGAAGGAGCTGTAGGACTCCTTAGGTGGATTGAGAAGTCCGAAAAGGTTTTCTCCATATGTAACTGCCCGGCTGACAAGCAAGGTGAAGTTTGCTACTGGTACCTTCGAAGGAGCCGCACTCTCCTGGTGGAACGCTGAAATTCAGATGGTTGGGCTAGAAGCGGCTGATAACATGCAGTGGGCAGCATTTAAGGAGCTGATCATGGAAGAATACTGTCCACGTGATCAAGTCAAGAAGCTTGAGGGTGAATTCCTGAATTTGAAGATGTCTGGGTCTGAAGTCGAACAGTATACTGCTCGATATCACGAATACGAGGTCCTATGCCCCTCGATGGTCGACGCTGAATTCAAACGCATTGAGCGTTATCTGGAAGGCCTCGCGCCTCAAATCAAAGGATTGGTGACTGCCAGCAACCCTGCGACCGTACAGCAAGCCATTCGTTTGGCTCACAAACTGACTGATCAAGAGGTCGAGAAGGGTACGCTACCTGCGAAAGCCACCGAGAAGACTGCCTTGAGTGGCAAGAGAAAGGCTGATGATGAAGCTCCTGAAAACTCGATGAATGTTCAAAGTGTGGGTAACAGTACTGGGAGGTCTTTCAACTCCCAAGGTCAAAGCAAGAGATCAGGGAACAACAGTAGCAACTACCGCCAGGGTGGCAATGGTCAAGGCAACTACAGGGGTAACCTGCCCTTGTGCAACAGATGTGGGAAGCATCATGCTGGTGTTTGTAGGAAGAATCAGAACTGTGAAAGGTGTGGCAAGGGAGGCCACGAAGCAAAAGACTGTTGGGCGACCTTGCCCGAGCAACAAAATCGCCCCAGAAGAAACAACAACTATGGGAATAATCGGGGTAATGGAAACAACGGCCAGAACCAGAACAACAACAATGGGGGAGCCCGTGGCTGCTTTGAGTGTGGTGCTCAAGGCCACATTAAAAGAGATTGCCCTCAGCTAAGAAGACAAGGTAATGGCAACCAGGGAAATAACGGTGGGAATGGTAACGGTGGAGGAAATGGTAATGGGAATGGCAATGGTAATGGTGGGAACGCAAATGGTGGAAATGGTAGAGGTCGAGCTTTCGTCATGGGCCAGGGTGAAGCTCGCAATGATGCCAACGTGATCAACGGTAAATTTATTTTGAACGGTTTCTTTGCTACTGTTTTATTTGATTCTGGTGCTGAGAAAAGTTTTATTTCCACTAAATTTGCTAAATTAATTAACGCTAAACCGATCGACTTAGATGCTAAATATGTGGTAGAGCTAGCTAATGGTAAACTTCATGACACGACCCGGATAGTTAAGGATTGTAAGCTAGAACTAGCTGGCCATACCCTAGGAATTGATCTTATGCCTTTCCCGATTGGTAGTTTCGACGTCATAGTAGGAATGGATTGGTTATCCGAAAACCGAGCTGAAATTTTATGTAAGGAAAAAGTGGTTCGTATTCCACTCGAAGACGGCAAAGTGTTAACGGTTCAAGGTGAGAAAGGTGGAACAGTCACCGGCATTATTTCATTCCTTAAAGCTCAGAAATGCCTCCGCAAGGGTCACTTCGCGATTCTTGCGAACGTCACTGACACGACACATCCCGAGCGCAAAATCGATGATTACCCGATAGTTCGCGACTTTCAAGACGTGTTTCCTGAAGATCTGCCTGGTCTGCCTCCATTTCGACAAGTTGAGTTTGGGATTGATTTAGCTCCAGGTGCCGCTCCAATCGCACGCGCTCCGTATCGTTTGGCTGTAAGCGAACTCAATGAACTCTCCGCGCAACTGCAAGAGCTACTCGACAAGGGGTTTATTCGTCCAAGTTCGTCTCCATGGGGAGCTCCGGTACTGTTTGTCAAGAAGAAGGATGGAACTTTCCGCATGTGCATTGACTACCGAGAGCTTAACAAAGTTACGATCAAGAATCGGTATCCGCTTCCTCGCATCGACGATCTCTTCGACCAACTACAGGGTTCAAGCTACTTTTCAAAGATTGATCTACGGTCTGGATATCACCAGCTTCGCGTTCGTGATGAGGACGTACCCAAGACTGCTTTCCGAACTCGGTATGGTCACTACGAGTTCCTGGTTATGCCGTTTGGGCTAACCAATGCACCTGCCGTATTTATGGATCTGATGAATCGAGTGTGCAAGCCGTACCTCGATAAGTTTGTAATAGTCTTCATCGACGATATTTTGATCTACTCCAAGTCAAAGGAAGAACACGAGGAGCATCTGCGACTTATATTGGAATTGCTCCGCAAGGAACAACTTTATGCTAAGTTTTCGAAGTGCGACTTCTGGATCCGCGAAGTCCAGTTTCTTGGGCATATTGTAAATGAGGAAGGAATCCATGTAGATCCAGCCAAAGTGGAAGCGATAAAGAACTGGTCTACCCCAAGAGCGCCAACAGAGATCCGACAATTTTTAGGGCTTGCCGGATATTATCGAAGGTTTATTAAGGGTTTCTCTCAACTGGCTCAACCCTTAACGGCCTTAACGCACAAAGGAGTGCAATACAGATGGGGTGAGAAGGAAGAACGCGCGTTCCAGACGCTCAAAGATATGTTGTGTTCGGCTCCAATTCTTGCGTTACCCGATGGAATTGACGATTTTGTGGTTTACTGCGATGCATCAATCCAAGGACTCGGTTGCGTGTTGATGCAACGAGATAAAGTGATTGCCTATGGGTCCAGGCAACTAAAGGAGACAGAAAGGAACTATACAACGCATGATTTGGAAATGGGAGCCGTTGTTCATGCACTTAAGATTTGGAGACACTACTTATATGGAACAAAGTGCACAATATTCACCGATCATAAAAGTTTGCAACACATCTTTGATCAGAAAGATCTCAACATGCGGCAAAGAAGGTGGGTTGAATTACTGAACGATTATGATTTGGCTATTAAGTATCATCCTGGAAAAGCCAACGTTGTGGCCGATGCCCTGAGCAGAAAAGAATATGAAAAGCCTCGTCGGGTACGAGCGCTTCAACTCACAATACATTCAGGATTACCGGATCGGATCCGTGACTGCCAACAAGAAGCTTTGAAAGCAGAAAACTTCGCAGCTGAAGCACTGCGTGGTGTAGATGGCCATTCTGAAGTTAAGTCTGATGGACTCACATATTATAATGACAGAATCTGGGTTCCTCTATTTGGAAATCTCCGTGAGCTCGTAATGGACGAGGCTCACAAATCAAGATACTCGGTGCACCCCGGATCAGATAAAATGTATCAGGACTTGAAAAATCTTTATTGGTGGCCGAATATGAAGGCCGACATTGCTCGATATGTGGCTAAATGCTTAACCTGCTCAAGAGTCAAGATTGAATATCAAAAGCCTTCTGGTTTACTACAACAACCAAAGATCCCAGAATGGAAATGGGAGGACATCTCCATGGATTTTGTAACGGGATTACCTCATCGATCAAATCAACCGGATGCGATTTGGGTTGTCATCGATCGACTAACCAAATCGGCACATTTCATTCCGATGAAGGAAAGCGATAATATGGATAAACTGACAAAGCTGTACATCGACAAAATTGTGAAGCTTCACGGTGTGCCTAAGACTATCATTTCTGATCGAGATCCTCGATTCACCTCCCGATTATGGCAATCAATGCAGGAAGCATTGGGAACCCGATTAGACATGAGTACAGCCTACCACCCACAAACAGATGGTCAGTCGGAGCGAACAATTCAGACCTTGGAAGATATGCTCCGAGCTTGTGTTCTGGACTTTGGAAAAGATTGGGAGACTCACCTTCCACTGGTGGAGTTCTCTTACAACAATAGCTATCATTCAAGCATCCGTGCAGCCCCTTTTGAAGCACTTTATGGCCGGAAATGTAGATCGCCCGTGTGTTGGGCCGAAACGGGTGAGAAGGGACTCACTGGACCGGAAGTTATCCACGATATGACCGAACGGATTATTCAAATCAGACAACGGCTGGCTGCAGCGCGTGATCGACAAAAGAGTTATGCCGACAAACGCCGGAAACCTCTAAAGTTTGAGGTGGGTGACAAAGTATTGTTGAAGGTATCTCCCTGGAAGGGAGTGATACGCTTCGGGAAGCGTGGAAAGTTAAATCCTCGCTACATCGGTCCGTTTGAAATAATTGGGGAAGTAGGCCCGGTGGCCTATCGATTGCAACTCCCTGCTGAACTCGACGGAGTTCATAACGTGTTTCACGTTTCCAATCTAAAGAAATGTCTAGCTGAAGACATCGAAATAATCCCTCTGGAGGAATTGGAAATCGACGAACATTTGAGATTCATCGAGCAACCGGTAGAAATCATGGGACGCGAGGAGAAAGCCCTCAAACGTAGCAAGATTCCGATCGTCAAGGTGCGATGGAACTCAAGGCGTGGACCTGAATATACTTGGGAGCGAGAGGATCAAATGAAGAAAAAGTATCCTCACCTGTTCGAGCAAACGTCCACGGAAACTCAAGGTATGATTTAATTTTGGGGACCAAAATTCCTTAACGGGAGGAGGATGTGACAGCCCTAAAACTTTTTGCTTTCTTTCCCCAGCGACGATAGCAACGACGACAGCTGATGCTGCGAACGCTACGACACAAGAATAATTTTCGGGACGAAAATTCCAATTTCAGGGGAATGATGTGACACCCGAGAATTTCAAGGTTAACTTCCGTTAGACAAACCCGTTAGTTACGTTATAAGTAGCTAATGCATAACTAGGCCGAATACGTCCACGACCTTTGGTTGATCACCGAACCGTCCATATGTGTTATGTGTTCATCATTGATTGTCTGTATGTGCAAAGTGATTTAAATACATGACTTATTATTGTGAATAGCATGATTAATTGAAAATACTTGATTATGTGAAAATTGCCTAGATTTGGTAGTCAGCGAAACTACCGAGCGAAACTACAGATTCGCCCGGTAGCTGGCTAGACTGATCAATGTACCCGAGATCAGAGCCAGTTTCGCCAGCCAGCGAAACTGCCAGCGAAACTAGCCTCTGATATAAATAAACTTAATGAACCCTAGTAGCCTCATTTGCCTCATTTCACAACCAACACACACATACACTTCTCTGGAACCTGGTCAGCCGAGAATACCATCAAGAGACCAAGATCTCAGCCTCTAGACCATCATCTCATCTCCTCTATCGATTCTAGAATCAACCGTGAGTCCCAAAAACTATGTTTTATGTGTTTTCTACATGTTTCTTCATAAAGCATGCTCAATCTTTCATGAACTTGTTAGATCTTCTGTATTTATGATTAGGGATGCTAGATCTGTGATAAAGTCTCCAACTTTGCGTATGAAATCCGACCATGATAGAGATTTATGCCATTTTAGTCATTTTAGGGTTTTAAATGTGTTCTTGGTGATTTGATGACAAAATGCATGTTAAACGTGTTAAAGTTGCTTGATTTATGTTAGTAAATGCCCATGGATGATAAATAATGAATTGCATGTATGATCAGAAGCTGTTAGGTTGATTTTTAGGCAAATCCGTATGTTTTTCGCGACCAGCGAAACTGTTGTTCTTTGGGCGAAACTAAGTAGCGAAATTATATATCCTTCCAGCGACACTGACCAGCGAAACTATAGTGTCGCCGGGTAACCTGACCAGACCAGCTCGAGCGAATCTGCTGAGCGAAACACCTGAACGAAAGTTCAAACCAGTTTCCCTGCGAAACTAGGCTAGCGAAACTGCGTCAGCAGTTTCGGGCGAAACTAGCTTAGCGAAACTGTGTTACCGGGCATTGCCTAGCGAAAGTGCTGCCCGTGCACCTAGCGAAACTGCCTAGCGAAACTATGCTAGCGAAACTAAGACCTGACCTAAAAACCAAACTTGTGAAATTTGCTTAAGTGTTATGCCATGACTTACATGATTATGCCATGATGAAACATGCTTGATATCTGATTTATATGAACCCTTGTTTATGATCAACCATTGGTGTCGTGTGTCGGTATGTCGAGTCATAGTTGCAACGTGCTATGTTATGGGCCATAGTGACGTTAAGTAAAGGTTAGACACGAAACTAATACTTAAGACCTAAACGTGTTCTAGGTCTTCGTTAAACAACAATATTCGGATTACTTGAAGTGTAGCAGTGCAACCAAAGGTGAGTGTCACTAACCCGCTTACCGTGAGTCCGTTGGGCCACACAGAATAACTTAACGAAAACAATGCTGATAAACTCGAGAGTGCTAGGCACCTCCCTGATAAACTTGAGAACACGGGATGCTCGGCACCCACTTGATGAACTGAAGTGTTTTATGGGAAGCACTTGTGTACTCTGAACAAACTGTTTTTCCGAAACAAAACTGAAAACTGTTTTAATATGGCTAGTGTAGGTTAAGGTCTAAACCACATGATATCACATGTTTTCTAAGGATGCCTTATAACTTAAAAGTCCTCAACTTAATTGTGCCATTAATTGTAAAGCGAGGGGATGTTGGGTAGATCTACTGGAGTTTGACAAACTCCGCCCCGTGGCACGGGGAGTGCACGGAGGTACAATATCAGCCTATTTGACCGTGGTCCCGAGAGGACACGGGGGAGGCAGAAACCGCGATGACTTGGTCCGCACTGTACGGGATGGCTCGGCCCCCACAAAATAAGTCAGCTTTGGTACAAACTTCCTTAGAGCATGGAACAACGGATTAGCTACCCGCGATATCGGTTGAGTCTTTTAACTTTACGGAACTAGTACATACCCGATGACGTGGTCACGGACAACTTCATTTATAAACAAAGAAATAATTACGAGCATTGCTTTTCACAAATAATTATGTTGTAAGTATATCTTGACACGAATTATGATTATGAGACCGGGCCAATGCATGACAAGCCCACTGTGAACTCACCAACCGTTAGGTTGACACTTGCGTGGTTTAAACTTTTGCAGATCGCTAAGGAGTATCCGGAGCGGGTTGGCATGGCACGTGAAGACCTTTATTTTAACTGAACTGTTTGGGAATTCAAAACAAAGTTTATGTAAAGCACGTGGTTAGTGCTAAGACAAATATTATTTCCGCTGCGTATGTAATTTAAGACTTTGATTTATAACTTGTGTTTGAACTAACCCTGATTCGTTTAGTATTTGTAACTATGGTTGTGGATCCTGGTCTAGTCGCGCCCCTTAACGGTATAAACTCCGTTAGTGGTATTTTGGGGGTGTGACAGGATAATTGTGCGCATACAATCCTCCATCTTATCCTTTGTCCACAATCGACAAGGATTTTTAAGAAAATGTCATTTCTTTTTGAGATTTCCAAAACAACACTCAACGTCCTTCTGAGCCGCCTCTTGAACCCTCTTGAAATATCACCGTTTCTCATCAATTGGGTCTTTGAAGGTCTTCACAATCATTGAGTACTCCAGATATATCCCGTCACCCAAAACATATCCATGTGGGTAGTAGGTTCCATTCGCGTAAAACCCGATCTTCACCATCTTATCGAATATTTAATCCTCAATCACAGAAGAACCTTCTAAGACGTTGATGTCATTAAGGGACCCCGCGACACCACATTTGGCGTACCAAATCCAACGATCGTTTGAGCATACGGCCTGCAGAATAACCGATGGACCTTTATGATCACCCATCGTGTGATGTCCTCGCCACTCAATTGGACAATTATCCCAAGTCCAATGCATGCAAACTATACTTCCAATCATGCCCGGTAAACTATGAACCTCTTCGTGGCGATCGTATAGATTTTGCATGTCGTTCCAAGTTGGTTTTCTCAAATACCGCGTCGTGTACAAGTCGGCAAGGCCTTTGCAAAATTCCTCCACCGTGTCTCTGGTTGTCTTCTCGGCCATCTTTAAATACTCATCGTTGATGTCCATAGTGTTGCCGAACGCAAGGATTTTTATCGCTGACCTACACTTTTGAATGGAAGTGAACCCAAGCTTTCAAGTGGCGTCGTACCGTTGCCTAAAATACGGTGAATGTTCTTCCAAATCCTTGGCTATACGCAAATATAACCGTTTGAATATTCGAAACCGAGTTTTGAACATCTCGTCGGTGTAGAGCGGGTTGTCACCAAAATAGTCGGCCATCAACCTATCATTGGCCGCATTACGATCACGTTCAAGATGTTTCCGCCTAATAACCGGGCGTGGTACCGGCTCGTCAAAAAGTTTTATTACGACGGAAATAACCTCGTCTTCTTCATCATCGTAGTAACCGAATAGAGTAGAGGAAGAGGGAGAGCCCATTTTTTTAAAAGAAAATGTGAGGATTGAGAGAGAATGAGAGAATTGAGTGAGGTTGAGTTTTAAAAATGGATGGAATAAATATATATAGTGGGTGAGATTTATAAAAGTTTAAAAAATTAAAAAAAAAGAGATTCGTTGATATAGTCGTTCAACGGCTATATCTCCCTCAACCTTTCCCCTTTTCGGTGTTATATCCCTCACGCCCCTCTCTATTTTTAGCCTGATAATGCCCCATCGTAGTGGGGGTGGGCGTTATGGGGGCGTTATGGGCTATTTTTGGGCCCCATAACGCCCCATTACGGGTAGCCTTAAAATTATATAGTTTATACTGTAAAAAGCTTTTCCATTAATAAAGAAAATATGTTCAAAATGATTAAAATCGCTTCATAGGTAAGTTTATTTATCGAGTAGTGTGTCAAAGTCACAAGATCCAGTTTTCAATAAAATCATCATTAACTTACAAAATAAAGAGACTTAAATAAATAAATATGTTTCCTCCTCCAAAAAAATGTCTTCTCCTTAAAGAAGCAAACGACGCTGCAACCATCGCCGATAAAGAAAAAAGTTCCAACGATATAGCCAGCCACGATTTTAGAGGGTCAAACAGAAAGTACGACGAACTTATATACAGCTATTATTTAAAGTTCAGTCGGCCGGAGGGTCACCGTGCCTACCCTGATTCCGCTGATTAATATATATATACAGTGGCTAGGATAAATTTTGGTGCCCCAATAAAGACTGGGCCCGGTGTAACACCTCGTTGATTCTGGTAAATCGTGTGGAAAATGTTTTTTATTAATGAAATGGACTCGATAAGCCCAGTTAGGCCCGTTAGGCCCATTAAGAGAATTGTGGCCAATCAACGGCCCAATCCATGTATTTGATGTCCTGATAAGTTATTAGAGACATTCTAACAATTCGTTATGAGATCCAAGGTGTTGCGATCGATAAAAGCTGTGTTTGGATAGAGTTGGCAGATTACGTTGTTTAATCGATTAACGTGTCGGATAACCGGACGATATCATAAATGGGTTAAGTCGATGAGTTATGATGATGAATATATTAACAAGGATGTTAATATATGTTAGAAAGTCCGTTCAGACGATTACAGGTGAAGTGCGTGTGTGGAAATGCTAAACGACGCTTAACGCGTGTATGTCATCGATAGTGACAGAGGGGTCACTGAGACGAGATTAGAGTATCTGGTATTGCTAGATACTTGATCATTGATGATCTGACTGTTAGAAAGGATAACCGTATGGATCGGTGTGAGAAACGGTGAAATCCGTAAATAGGACTATACGCGATATTAACCGAAAAGGACTCATTTGATTATCTGAGATAGTTTTACTGACTCTGTGAAGTTATAAATATTTTTCTAAGTGTTTACTGAGATTTACAGTTTGGAAATATATTCGGTTCGCGAAACGGAGATAAACGAGATTCGTGTTAGATACGCGCTTTATACCGCCCGTTCGATTGAATATTTATCAGATTATATATAATCTGTCATTTTAAGTATTCTAAGAATATTTTTGAGGTTTTTATAATATTCCAGTCACTCGGGATTTATTGCGAATTATTTACTTGATATTCAGTATTTAATGTGTTCGGAGATCGTGGTATTATACCTGTTTAACCGAAAATGTACTACATTTTGTTATAAAAAGTACATATGATGTACTTGTCTTTTTCTTATCACATCCATACACACACAACACATTTGTGTGTAAAAGAAAGAAAGAAGAGCCGTAAGGCTCTCCTCCCCCTCCTCCCTCTTGTCCGACAAAAACCGACAGCCACGGCAAGGGCCGGCCGGTCTCCGACCATGGCCGGCGGCGGCGACCTCCCTCCAATTATCTCGTGGTACTCTCTCTCAATTCGACTCTCCATCTCTCTGATGCGAGCAACAGCAGCGACGCCGCTGCCTCTCTTCCGGTGGCGGCGGCGGATGTGGTTCAGCCTAGCGACGACGGCGGCGGCGACCTCCTCCTCTCCTCCTTTCCTCGACCATGATTCCCGACGCTGTAGCTGATCTCGAACACCACCAGAAGCGGTGACAGTCGCGGAGGCGGCTAGGGTGACAGTCGCGGAGGCGGCTAGTGTTTCCGGCGGTAGCGACGGTGTCACACCCCGGTCAACGGATTTGGGTGTGAGCGAGACGGAATCATAGTCGCAGATATACAGAACAACTTCTACTAGATTCAAACGTCATTTAAAACATAATACCATTCATGTTGCAGCGGAAATTCATGGTGAGATGATATTGTCTTACATTTGAATAAAAGTCTTAGTTAGGTATTGAAATCATAAAACAGTTTATTTAAGTAAAGTCCTAATAAAACATAAGACAATATGCATAAGGGTCCACATAATCATTTGAGTAACGAACGTTACACAAATGATACCGGTCAAGTCTTGGCGTATAATCCCGTTTGTAGCGTTTGAAAACCCGTTAGTTAATCAGTTTACAAAATCAGTAAATACGAATGTTCTTGTATAAAGGCATTTATGTAAATCGAATACAAGTAACGAACATGATGATAACGTATCATGATGACCAGTTCAATCAAGTCTTGAATATTGTTTTAAATAATAATATTTATTATTATTTTTAAGTTCGCTCGATCGATTGAATATTTAATCACGTTAAGTTATAATATATAACTAGAGTTGATAATTATTATCGAATAATTATTCTAACTTGTCGAAATAATTAAATTATTACAAGTTAAATGATTTAACACAAGTAGGTAAATATTAAAGGTCATTTTAATATTTAAACTTATGTTATGAAAATTAGGGTTTTGAGTTAATATAAATATAATTATTATTAAAAAAATTATATTAACAAACCAAAATGATTTTAACTCAAATTAGGGTTTCTAAAATTCATAAGGATAATTATTTGTTGAAAATGATTATTTACGATTCGTTACTTCGTAAAACATTTTTAAATCGTTTTAAAGATTTCGTTTATTCCGAATGTTTTAAAAGAATAAACAATCGATCCGGTTAAAACGTTTTGATTATTTTGATTTATTTAAAATAATCAAAAATATGTTTTTCATAGTTTCTATAAGTCTTTTGATTTTATTTTTATAAAATCATTTCTAAATAACTTTATTTATCAAATAAAGTTAGGGTTTTAAGTTAAAGACTTTTTATAGAAAATTCTCAACATAAAACATTTTCAACTTTTTGTATAAATTCCAAGATTTTATACTTTTTGTCGATTGTCCAAAAAATATGATATTTTACCATTTTTTGAACATAAAATATATCTATATATATTTTATCCATTTTTTTTTATAAATTCTAAACAAGTCTTTTAAATCTTGTCTTTTAGAAATTATATTTTTATAAAATGTGACCATTTTATATAACAACTTTCATGGTGACATTTTTATAGTTTAAATATCCAAGTAATTTATATAAAATTACTAACATTAATATTTTTCCATAAAATTCATTTAAATGGTTTTATGTTATCATTTTATGTCCAACCTTTTTATATAATCATCCTAATGTCCAACTAGTCCAAATGTGTCACTAAACACTATTTTTAGTCCATGGTAATTGTCATTAGCATACATTAATCCATAAACAAGATGATCAGCAACTAAAATCACAATTAAACATTCTAGTCATTTATAACATATCAACATATGATAATATCAACATATATCCATAAAAATATATATAACATCATAAGATCACTAAAAGATTTAATTAACCTTTAAGTTTGTAAGTTAACCCTAAGATTACAAACACACAACTTAAACCCATTTGCAAACCTTACAATCTTAAGGTTTAAGAAGAAAAAGATAGAAATCGGTTTTAGGTGTTTTCGAACGTTAGAAAAACTTCACGTTTTATCGGGTAGTTGTCAAGACTCGGTTATTCATTTGGGTCGTTTATAACGTACTAAAAACGTAAACGGGAATGGTTAAAAGACTTACAACGGATAGGAGTTAGAACCGAAATAAAATGAGAAATGGGGTGGCTCGGTTCGGTGGTTCACGGTTGCAGCAGTGGCGAGGCAGCAGCTCCGGCGAGGCAGCAGCTCGGCGGCAGCAGGTTGGTAGCGGCAGCAGCAGCATGTCAGCAGAAGCAATGGCAACAGCTAGCGAGGAGGAGGAGGTGGTGCAGCTGGGTGGTTACTGGGCTGCCGAGAGGTAACAAGGGAGGAGGAAGGTGGTGATGGGGATGGTTGTTGTTTGGTTGCCGAGAAGAAAGGAAGGGAGGAGGGTAGTCGCAGCAGGGTGGCGGTGGCTGTGGAGCAAAGCAGCAGTGGCGGAGGTGGCTGCTGCCCTGGCCGGAAAAGAGAGGGGAAGGGAGGAGTAGTGGCTGGCCGAGAAGAAGGTGGCGGTTGTGGTTGTTGTGGTTTACGGCAGGAAAAAGGAGAGGGGAGGAGGGGAGAGTTTGTGGTTCATGGTGAATGGTGGTGGTTGATGGCGGTGGTGGCAGTTAAAGGAGGTGATGGTGGCTGTGATATGCTCGACAGAAAAAGAAAAGGAAGAAGAAGAGGAGTTGGTTCTCGTGAGGGACAAGAGAATTGAGTGAAAGTGTTTGTGTGTTGAAGTAAATAAGGTTGGTAGAAGAATGTGGTGGGAAGGATGGTTTAGTCATGCATACACTATTTGGAATGATGAGAGTATAGGTAGGTTAGTAGGAGAGTGAGGTGTTTAACTTGACTTCCACAATTCACCAACACAAGTATCTAGTTAGTTTTTATAAAATTTCAAATGTGTAGGTGATTATTTTTATAAAACTTGTCATGTTTTATAAAATAGATTATTGCATTGAAGGAGTCTTATAAAATAGATATGAAGGATTGGTGATAAGATTATACCTTTTATAAATCTCTAATGTATAAAAAATTTATAAGTTGGTGATTAATTTTTATAAAAATAATAAGTCGAAATCAACTTTTATAAAAATTATTGTAAAGTTGATGGGCCAAATTATTAAAAATTTACCCATTGGTCTTGGGCTTTAAATTGGGCCTAAAGGTTTAAAGAAAATATGTATTTGGGCCGGTTTGTCGGTTATGGGTCGTACGGGTCCAAACGGGGCACCGATTCGAGGCCCGGGCCCGTTGTGTATCGGTTTGGTTTACGGATCGCCACGATCATTTGGAATATCAAGTTTGAGTAATGGGTCAAGGTTTCGGGTTCGGTTTTATTGTTTTAGGCCTATTGGGCCTAGTTGGGCCCAATTAGGAGTTCGGTGGGTTTAGGCTTAAGTCTTGACAACGATTTCAGTTCGTGATGTTTTCATTTCATAAAAACTATCGTTTAAGTTGATTATAAAAGTTTTAGAAATCAGTTATATTTTTCAATTTTTGGAACGGGTTACGGATAACGTTTTCAGTTTGTCAGTTCGTAACAGTTTTAAGCTCGATCGTTCATATTTTTAAAAACCGAATAGTTTCAGATGATCGATCGCTTATCAGTTTGACGTGTCGATTATATAAATGTTCGACACCAGTTCCGGATAAAATATAAAATACATTTTATATTCATTTTTCTTATTATTGAAGTTCCATGATTAATCCATGGAATCTTTATGAAATTTATGGGTATACGCTTCAAGTACAAACGCGGGATTAGGTTTACGTCATCAGTTAACGGTCAGGCACAGTAATTAGCAGTTTAAAGAGTAATCATATCAGTTAATGCACATTAATACTTAATTAAAAAGTCAAAGTAAAGAGGTTTGACCTAGGTTTTCGGACGAGGTGTCACAGACGGTAAGGGTTTTAACCCTCACATTCTTTTGGTTTTCTAATTTTGTTCATCCTAAGACCCCGATCTATTCATGCATGTACAGATCTGAATTGTGTGGTGATGTTATGATGATGATTGTGGTGGTTTCGCGGCGGTGGTAGCTCGACCGGCGGCGGCCATGGCCTCTAGCCGCCGGAAATGGCTCTAATGATGATGATGAGGTGATGTTTGGCTTGAAAAGGGATGTAGAGATGATTTGGGGTGTTTGGATGAGAGTTTTGTTAGAAATGAGTCAACTCGACACCGAGTCAACCGAGTCGACTCAGTAAACGAATCTGGTCACTGTTTTTGATGGGTCAAACGATGTCAAATTTAAAAATCGAGCTTAGAAACGAAAAATCTTGCAGGATAGACTACTTATTCATTAATTATGGTTTCGGGTCAAGAAAGTCAAAGAAAGTCAACCGGGTCAAACCCGTGACAAATATGGTCAACGTTTTTGAAGGGTCAAACAAGGTAAAACCAGAAAACCGAGCATGGATTATTGTTCGTGGCGAAATTCTACCTGGAATGGACTACTCTTTCGTCGAAATCAGAGATGTTTAACGTTTTTCAGTTGACCGGGTTCGAGTCTGCGTACCGACCGGAGGTATACCGTGTTCCTTGTATTGTATCATACTAATTATATCGTATATTCGATATGTGAGGAACGGTTATTGTGAACCAAAGCATTGTATTATATTTGTAAACGGATATTTATATTCATGTATTTATATATTATGATTTTCTACAACAATATAAGGATTCGTGGAACAATAACCATTCGAGATTTGAGTGTTATAATAATACTCGTGTATCAGTTAAATTAGGCCATACGGTTGTATTGAGATCGTTAAACATACCACCGTATCGGGCCCAATCTATTTTAATAAAAATTATATGATTAATACGAAAGTATTCGGGTTTAGGCCATACGATTGTATTGGGACATCCAATCGTATCAGGACCTTAATCTACGGATACATCGTATCGTTTAAGGCACGGAGCACAACCGAGCCTAACCAGTATTATTACTGTGTTAAATTTGAATGTACCTATACTTGTTTAGGTTATTGGATTCTCCAAGCTTAACATGACGTTAAGCTTTGTCTAGGCATTGAATCTGTGACATCTGTGGATTGTACGCAATCCTATCCATATGACTTTGTATTCCGAAGATCTGTGAGTCCTCTGACTTCCCTCATGTTATTTAACTGTTTGATATAATACTTCTGTCCTCATGTATCTGTTATATTTGTTATGAATATCTTGTCGAACACTGTGAGTCGGAATGCCCTGTGTGGGTCATTAGAGACTTTCTGGTCATTAAGGTTGAGACCACTAGACATATAAGGGATTATAGTGGCCGTTATAGTTGAACGATCCATATTCACCCGGATCCTCTAATATTAATTTATTAGGGGGAATATGTACTTATATGTTGAAATTAAAATCTACTCGCTGAGGGTGTACGGCTACGCGCAACGTGCCCGTAGAGTATCTGAGTGTTGACCTTGGGTGCAATCTGATAATTCATAACAGGCATATGTATTTGAAAACTGTTAATGTGATGATGGTAGTTAAGACACACCAACAACGTTTGTTATTGACTCTGTGTTGACTTATGTTGCAGGTAAGTGTGTGCAGGTGTGATGTAATTGTACAGAATCGGTGGGGAGTTAGTTGTGGCTATCTGTTAAAGCTTTGTACAATTTAACCGTTGTACGTTTGTTGTTCAGTGCATGTTATGACTACAATTTCTTGATATATGTATCATATGTTTGTTCAGTCATGGGTCTATCCGGGGCTACCGATTCCATTAGGTCGTCTATGAGGTGCCTAGTTCATCCTCGGTCAAAGTCGATCTAAGGCTTCTCTGTGAGGACTGGACGTCCGTATTTTTTCTATGTTTTATTTTGTAATCAAATTGTTGGTGCCTAGTAAACTGATACGGACAGCCGGTCCCACACCCTCCCCCGCACCTGGAAGGGGGCGACGGAGGGGGTGTGACAGGTTGGTATCAGAGCCAAAGGTTCCAGCAGATTAGGAGTCTCTTAGAACCCCTAAGCTTGAGCCTTTAAGGACTCTGGGACTAAGCATGGTGCTAAGTCTAGGACTTAGGCAGAAGTCTGTGTATTAGGGAGTAGTCGAGGTTTGGTGTAAGGTCGGTGGTAGTTTCAGCTTTGCAAACTGTCATTTCTACCCACAGGTGCACTAAGACTCAGCGAACCCTATTAGGCATATGAATGCTGATAGTCATCTCATTTTGTTTAAGTGTCTGGCTTAGGCGGAAGTTTGTGTGTTAGGGAGATATCAAAGGTAAAGTGTAAGGTCGGTAGTAGTTACAGGCTGCAGACTGCCATTGCTACCCACATGTACACCGAGACTTGACGAACCCTATCAAACACATGGATGCTGATAGTCTTCCCATTTGGTGTCCAAGTATTCCATTTTTATTTTGTGTGCAAAAGTGTAATAGGACATATCGTCCTTTGTGTGAATTAGGGTACGGTACCCTAAGTGTGCATCGGTATTACCATGTTTGAATCCAATGCTAATTCTTCATCTTGATATTTCTATTCATGTGATTCGTATTGATTTCATTTCCCTTGGATTTCTTCCTTTTGTCATATTGTTTTCTCCATGTTTATTCTTGTACGAATTTTTATGATGTACCTAGATCGAGGAAACTTAGGAGTCTAAGCATTTTCCTACATGATAGGATTCGTTTAGGATTCCGTGTGTTTTTTATTTTTACTCGTAGTCATAATACTGCACTGATTCTGATTTTGTGTGCTCCCGATGTGATATTCCGGGAGACTAAAAAAATGCCACAACTCTGATAAACGTGTTCCTTGAGACGTCGTGAAACGTAAAAGGAAACTGGTTCCACGTCATAGATGCATATTTTATTGCCTATTCAATATTACATGTGTTTCTTGCTAATGTAGTGTTTCGGCTATCTCTTCTATCGATATCGAAAATTGTTGCCAGCAAGACTGTAGACAAAGGAGTGAAGACACGTCATATGACCGGAATTATCTAACTAGGAACTCTCGCCTTCATGGCCTGGGCGTAATTAGATGAAGTGGATTGCAACTGAAGACCAAAACGATTAAGGTGGACGTAATGAAGATTTTCAAAACAGAGCGGAGCTCAACGGAGGGCAACTACCAACGACGACACGACGATGGAAATTATCTCTACTCAACATGGCGAAGCAAAGGAAACAACAATTCATTCAAACGGCGACAAGATGTGAAGCAACAGCAGATGACGACGAATTCTTCTTATTCTTCCTTACCTCTCCTTACGATGCGGTCGACATTATATGTATTAATGATCATTTTTGAAATCTCTCTTGTGTAAAGTTGTTACTTCTAGATCATATCCGACTCGTGATCTGATCACGTTGTGCCATTAACCTCGTGTAGCTGATGGGATTTCCAGTAGTCGCATGACCATTTGTGGTTGATCATACTAATTTGATCCGACAGAGGTGGCACCATCGGTGAGAGTACCCTGCTTCTATCTTAATGTACGGTATTTTGATTCGTATCGTCTCTATACATGTGTGAGTAATAGTTGAAGTGCAAAGGTTGGAAGCTAAGACAAGTAAGTGTCTCGATTAACGTGGAGAATTATCATATAAGTAATGGTCACATGATCTCAGGCGTTGAGATGTGACGTTAACTTCGTGCGTTTTTCTGATATTGGTGCTTGTATTCTAAATCCGGATGATAATCCTAGAGCTAATTGGTTAGCAAGAACCATACGACTAGTCTTCCCGACGGAGATGTGGATTATCCGTAATTAGAATTCTTCTTTTTTTAAATCTATTGCTTAAGCCAACAGGGTTTAAGGAACTTGACAGCGACTGTCATGATAGATTTAATTTTATGAAAGACATTTTGATGTCGGTTCGTTCAATGATTCAGAAAAGGAGTCGTGGTGTGATGCAACAAGGTCCAGTAGTAAAACCACTACAGAGTGTGACCTAAGGATGATAGATGTTTGGAACATTACCAGGAATGATGAAGACAGGTTTTTGATGTAACCATATGTTGGCGGTGATGTATAGAATTATACAAAACGAGGTGAGAATGGTGGACATACTAGAATATACGAGAGTAGCTATGAGTTTAAAATATATGAGTATTGTTGCACGCTATCGAAGGGCATAGACCCAAAGGTTACAACATGTGTATGAGAACGTGCACATACTAGGTAATGATGCATTTATCATTATGTCCGAGGTGTGGTGGGATAGCTGCGGTAAGCCCTATATATAAACACCTTAGGCATAATGGTTTATGGCACCTGAGTCAGAAAGTGTGGAAGCTAGGCATGGAGACCACATGCTTATGATGATTGGCGTGCTCCCATTTATGCCAAGTCTGAAATATAATAAATAGATTAAGCTGCCAAGTAAATGCGGAAAAGTTACCACTAGTATGGCAAGGATACATCATCGAGATTGATGTGATTAAGTATAACCGCGATGGTTATGAACACGATCTAAAGATAGATCGATGGATTCACTTAATGTGAAATTTGATTGATTATAGTTATGAAGATGTGGTCATTTAACTAAGTGTGTGGTTGAATACGTGGAAGGTTTATATATCCTATAATGGATTGAACCCGGCATTCAGAGTAAAGAACTCATTGGCCTAGACTATGTACATATGAAATGTAGAGACCTTTAGTGGTTATGAATTCCATTGTAGAAAGGTATGAGCTAGTGTTGACGGCTATGACATAAGTCTGTTAGAGAAAATAGATTGGTAATTAGGAGTAATGTGATACTCCATGTGAATATTTACCCTGAACCATTGACACATGTGAAAAGGAGATTAGAGACGACACTCTAGAGAGTGTAGGGTAACGACATGTTTGTCCAGGTGGACTAGATTGAACTTATGAGTTCGTGAGATTGATAGACTTAACACGTACCATGGATATATATATATATATATATATATATATATATATATATACATTTAAAACCTTTGCTTTACGCAAAGGAGGGGAGAGACAAACTTTATTTAGATTTATACACTCATATTGCCCGACCGATCAGATCAGGACTTGTGAAAAATTATGAGTAAGTGATGTTCGACATAAAGTGATGTTGTGTTCCACTAGTTATCTGATTAATACGAAAGTATTCGGGTTTAGGCCATACGATTGTATTGGGACATCCAATCGTATCAGGACCTTAATCTACGGATACATCGTATCGTTTAAGGCACGGAGCACAGCCGAGCCTAACCAGTATTATTACTGTGTTAAATTTGAATGTACCTATACTTGTTTAGGTTATTCGATTCTCCAAGCTTAACATGACGTTAAGCTTTGTCTAGGCATTGCATCTGTGACATCTGTGGATTGTACGCAATCCTATCCGTATGACTTTGTATTCCGAAGATCTGTGAGTCCTCTGACTTCCCTCATGTTATTTAACTGTTTGATATAATACTTCTGTTCTGATGTATCTGTTATATTTGTTATGAATATCTTGTCGAACACTGTGAGTCGGAATGCCCTGTGTGGGTCATTAGAGACTTTCTGGTCATTAAGGTTGAGACCACAAGACATATAAGGGATTATAGCGGCCGTTATAGTTGAACGATCCATATTCACCCGGATCCTCTAATATTAATTTAATAGGGGGAATATGTACTTATATGTTGAAATTAAAATCTACTCGCAGAGGGTGTACGGCTACGCGCAACGTGCCCGTAGAGTATCTAAGTGTTGACCTTGGGTGCGATCTGATAATTCATAACAGGCATATGTATTTGAAAACTGTTAATGTGATGATGGTAGTTAAGACTCACCAACAACGTTTGTTGTTGACTCTGTGTTGACTTATGTTGCAGGTAAGTGTGTGCAGGTGATGATGTAATTGTACAGAGTCGTTGGGGTGTTAGTTGTGGCTATCTGTTAAAGCTTTATACAATTTAACCGTTGTACGTTTGTTGTTCAGTGCATGTTATGACTACAATTTCTTGATATATGTATCATATGTTTGTTCAGTCCTGGGTCTATCCGGGGCTACCGATTCCATTAGGTCGTCTATGAGGTGCCTAGTTCATCCTCGGTCAAAGTCGATCTAAGGTTTCTCTGTGAGGACTGGACGTCCGTATTTGTTCTATGTTTTATTTTGTAATCAAATTGTTGGTGCCTAGTAAACTGATATGGACAGCCGGTCCCACACCCTCCCCCGCACCTGGAAGGGGGGGGGGGGACACCCGGCGTATGGGCTGAGGCTGCGCCTCCCCATCACCGCCCCTGGGAACGATGAACATTAGCGTTGGAGATAATTTAAGAAAAAAAGTCCCAAATGAGATAGCTTAATGGTAATTTATAATTTTATATCTAATTTCACTTTTTGTTGGCATCATACTTTTGAATATTACCAACATACGTGCTCTAACACATATTTTAAAACGCAAGTGTATAAGACATTTGTATTGCTAAATATAACGTAAAAACGGAAATACAAAGAGAATGCGTAACGATGTTAAAATTATAAGTCAATCGTTCACTTGGAACTTACACGTAATTTATGCGGTTTTACCAACTTCTATACTAAATGTGTTGTCTTTACAAAAGGGTTTGGGGGGGGGGGGGGGGGAGGGGGGAATACATGGTGGTTGTCACGTGACAACCATCCAAGAACGCCACATGAATCAATCACCTATAAGCTACGAGTATTATTAATTTGAACTTGTGTTTTGTTTATGTAGGAATTCTTGATCATTAGATTCTTATTTAAAGGAAAAGTACATCGATAGATTGGAAGACGTCCTTTTGAATTGTATGTGCAAATAGTACGTGTAACTTTATTATTTTATATATATTTTTTGGTAAACTATCTAAACACAACAAAATTAAAGTAAGAAAAATAAGAGAAAAGATGATTAATTTGTTAATTAGAGAGATGAACTATTTGTTAGATTACGAAAATTCTTTCTTTTAGTTATTTCTAAAATATAAATTTCTTTTAGTTATTTCTAAGATATAAAGAATAAGAAATGGGTAGTCTATATAAGTAAAAGTTCTTGCATAAACGAGAGTTCTAATCATATACATACCCTAGATGTATATAGAAAAAGTATAGCATGTGGAAAAAACTAGTGTTCAAAAGGAAGGGACAACTAACATGTCTATTCTCAACTTTTTTACATGGTAGCCTAGCAATTGTCTTGTTTATATAGGTCCTACAAAGTTGCCCCCTTATCTTCTAAATGGAAGAAAGAAAAAACCTACCGATGAAACAACTCAATGGTCAAATGAAGAACCTTAATATACGTCATAAATCATAATAATTACAAGGCTCGGTAAGAAAGGCATGTTATTCTAGGTTTGATTAGTAATTGCAACTTACAAGCATAATGTATTATTCCAATAGGGAAAGTACATAAATTATAAGGATGAAGAGTAAAGATTCGAAAACAGCTATAAGTATTGGCAAAAATTGTTACTCACATGCTAACCTCTTTGTCCAATCAGACCTAACCGCTCTGGTAAGTAGTCAATATGCTTATGCGTCTGAACAAACTTCTAACCGAGTCCGAGCATCTAACCCATAGCCAAAATATGATTGCGTGGATCTGATTAAAAAATAAATCTGACCGAGGCAGGAAATGAATGTTTTAGCAAACAAGGCCTAAGACTAGCTTTATGTAATTCCAAACTAGATCAGACTGAAAACGCTAAACAACAAGGTCTTAAAGTAAAAACAATAAGCAGACCAATTGAATCAGTCACAATATTATTACTATTAATATTGACTAGTTTTTCTTAACGACTATACACCACTAAATTCCACCTATCACATTTTTTTGGACTTGAACACAATGTTTTAAAAAATAGTTTTGAAGTTGAACCGGAAAAGTTTCCAGGACCGATAAGACTGGTCGAAACTGTTAGACCGGCCGGTTCAACCAGTTAGAGGATTTTAATATATATATATTTTTATAAAAATGCTAATAAACTTGTACACTCCAACAAAAATAGTTAAAATACAACTTTAATCCACTAAAAAATAATATCAAAAAGGAATTCCACAAGAAAATATAAGTTTTAAAGTTCACAAATAATAAAAAATAACAATAAAGTATACACGTATAATAAAAATTATTCAAAAAAGTTAAGAAAATCGTTGAACCAGACCGGTTCAACCGAAAAAAACAGGAAAAACTAGCCGGTTCGAATCTCGTAAAAAACTGTGAAAAAACCGAACATAAAAAACCAGAGATCCCAAAAAAAATCCGGTCAAACCGGTTCAACTAGCCGATTCGAACTGGTTTTTAAAACGCTGCTTGAACCTGTATGCAATTAAATTAGGTATATCTTTGTTCTCCTGTGTCAGGATGCGAGAAACAACCACGCAAGAGTATTGATAACGAAAGTTGTAAACTACTAACATAAAGTGATGAGAGTAAAGAGTTCAAAATTACAGAAATAGGGACATCTCAGGCGCGGGAATGAATGACATAATGCCTTCACCAAACAGTTCAAATAGTGAAATAACCACTTGTCCTGAATTCAGATCATCTTTCCAAACCTGCTTCAGATATGCAGGCGTCCTCGATCTGTAGCCGCTCTTACCATTACCCTTGTCTTTTCGGCCTTCCATATTATTATCTTTCACATCATCACCACCCATTTGAGCGGATGATGTTTCAGGCTCTGGTTCACCATCACCATTAGCACCAGTTTTAGTTTCAGTTTCAGTTTCACATGGTGTTGTGGTGGTGTTATTAGATGGCGAAACTACAGGTCCATCAGTAATCATTTTCTTTGGGGAAGACGGGTGCTCCAACTCTTCTGTATTTGCCTTGCGTTTATCTTTATTAAGAAAGGGATATATGCTTGTTAAAAACTTAAAATTAATGACTTTTGTTAATTAACGTCTACGAGAACTTAATAGAAACTTACGTGTTTCACTTGTACCAATGACCCTCATATTGGTTCTCAAAACAGAATTTGCAGGTGGTGACAGGAATACTGGGAAAAGCTTCAGCAGATTATACACAGATCTACCTGCAGCACGCTGCAAAAGAGGAATAAAAGATTATATGGTCATAAAGAGTTCATGGCAAAATTGTAAATTTATATGCATTGAAATGGGTCAGGTCGGGTCAACCCAAAACACTTTATTTTTGTCCAATAAACCCAAACATCATCTATAATAACTTCAATCCCGTTAGACAAACGTGACCTTCATGTTGCTTAGATAATGAATTAGGAAGTTTAAGCAATAAAAACACAATACATAGACCTTTTACCATTTAGACAAATGTGACCCATTTCCTTTTACACTATGTATTGAAATTGCCATCTGTATTTTTAATTACAAAGAAAAAAGATTGTTTTGTAAAGCAAACTGACCAACAATGCTCCATATACACGCCAAGCTTCATGTCTCGTCATTTGCTTTTTTTGATTCTGAAGAAGTATTTCTTCAAGAAATCCTAAATATGACTCAAGGTTTGGCAAAAGAAGAAGACGGACCTGTAAAAAAGAGTTGAAAGAAATAACTGCTAACAGCAATGGTACTTTTATATTTGTTTGTATATGTGCCAAACACTGTAATTATTTACCGCATGAGGTCCAAGAGCTGCTAGTCCTTGAACAGCACCATAATGTTGAGTCAATGTCCGTTTTCGATCCAAAAGCGTTTTAACCAATGTTTTAGTCAAACGTGGCTGTAGACTACCATAATTATGCCCAAACCTGAAAAATATATTGCAATTTGTACCATCAACATCTTCATCCGTTTAAGCTTAACATCAGCAGATAATAAAATAATTCTAAAAAGTTTGACCTTTTACATATAGTGGCAACAAGCTTGGCGGTGAAGTCTCTAAGCTCCCAGTGGTTGTCAGCAATTCGGTTTCCTAACCTTTTTGCAACAATACATGTTATGACAGGTGGCATTAGTTGGTGCAACTGCATGATCATGCAGCATGTTAGGGGTAAAATTAACATAATCAGGTTTAAAAAATGTTGGAAATTAACAAGTCAACAACAGAATTACATAAGGTTCGACATGTATGTGTGGGTTCTGGAGAAGACTCCAAACAAGGCGCATTAATGCAAAAAGCAGTTGGAAGTCGTTTAGACTACGAGAAACCTGAAAAAAAAATGTGAAGTGGAATCAGCATCTAATATGCAAAAAAAAAAAAGTGTAGGCATGTAGCCTTTCATTTTGTTTCATAGAAATTTAGGTCTCCAAGTACCTCATCTTCAATAAAGCAAGTGAAATAAGGAACTAAAGGATGCAGTCCAGAATCTGTAGCCAAACTCAGTAGTGCTTCCTTGAACAGAACAGAATCAGGCATACTTACTGCCAGCTCAGTGATTCTATTGAAGTATAACTGCAGTAACAAAATAAATTTCAAAATGGTGGAAATAATATATGTGTGTGCGTATATAATAGAAGAAAGAAAAAAGGTATGATATACCTGAAGCTCTCTGGATAAGACATGTTTTACAGGCCATCTAATATCAACCGGCAGCTCATCACTCTTTTGCTCAGATTTTTTTGTCTCTGGTAAAGCAGCAATAACTGCAGATGATCCATATAATCTCCAAATGTCAGCTCTGCCACGGTGAACCCATATATGAAACATAAAACTTGATTTTTTATTTTTGTACAGAAGTTCAAATAAAACAGTTCTTGACTCCATTGAACAGAGATTTTGGAAAAACGAACCTTCAACAGGGGCATTTTCAGGAATAGCAGGTTGTACACCTTCAATGGCAAGCCAGTGACAGAAAAGTGAAGTATCTAGTGGTGCTTTTGGCAATGGAGCTTCAATAACCTTATTTAGAAAAATAAATATAACTTCAGGGTACACAGGAGGTTTTTCCAAGTTGAAATTAGGGAAAATTACATGGTATATTTTTCTTAGTTCTTACATCTTTGAAATCCACATCCTTGTCATCAATGTAAAATAAATCTTTGTGTCCAAGGGCTCTCTTGAACTTCAAAGGATCTCCAGATGCAAATCCATAGATTGGCTGAAATGACAATAATACTGGTCAAAGTAGGAACAAAATATGTTATAGCAAGCAGAATTCTTGTGTTTTTTACATTATTTCTGAAGTATTTTTTGAAGTTAAAAAAAGAATTTATGATTAACCTTAAAAGAGAGCAATATCATATAAGGTAAGCAGATAAAAACTGGTAATTCACCTCAACGTTTCTCATGCTAAGTGCACTGTCCACATCATCTGTAGTCAATGTGGTCCTTTTTGAATGATGCATGCATTTGATCCCCTCCTGCAGTTTTAACGTGATAAATCATGCTTCACTCATGGAATTGGTGGTCATAATGGTACTTATTTTCAAATATTATTACTATACTAGTTTTACCAATACAGAAAAAAAAGTGAGGGTGATTATAACCTTAAAAAACAAAAGGTGGAAATTTATAACCAACAATCACCTGTATTATTTCACGCATACGGTATTCTACGTCAGGAGCAAGAGCCAATGCAGCATCAGGAGACAAATTATTTATGCCGAGGCTCTGTGCTATGACCTCTACTGTCTCTTTCGGTACAATGCTCATTTTCCAACTGTTAATATGGTGACATCACACAGGAGATCTGACTCTAGGGAATTCTGCAACATTCCATAAAATATTTTCTATTATGGGATTGAGAATTTGCAGATATACAATATTACTATTTGCTAGGCACAAGAAGCACTGATTTACATGTTTGCCATTTACTTTACATTGGTCAGTATGTGCACAAAGAACACTATATGTTCAATGTGGATGACAATCAAAGCATCAAAAGCAAATCAAAAAACGAACCAGACTTATGGCATCTGGCACACATGTGAATTACACCAGACGCATAAGATCTAGCACTTGAAGAGTCTAAGCATATAGCACAGCAATACCATACAGAAATCAAAGCAGTTGATGAACTCTTAAATCAAAATAAAAAACAAGAATAGATAATGTAAAATACGGCTGCAACAGAAACAGACAAAAAAATAGATTTATAATTAAGCACAAGAATATGATTCCTAATATTGATTAAGAGAAAGATTGCATTAGCAAATATACTTTTAAAACATCATATCGTATAAGTTCTTGTTAGCTAAAATAGTTCATTAGAGTTACACTATGAAACTCATACAAAACTATCTCATGCTTTTGATAAAAGGAATATATAATTATATGTAGGTAAGAGGTACATGCTAGCAACACCACAATTCTTCATATCTTTTTGTTAGTCCAAACTGTTATTCGAAAGAGTTCCGATTTGAAAATTGATACAAAAGCATTTGACTATCTTTATTAACAAGACTATTCTAAATTCCAATAAATCTCATGTAGGGTTGTTAAGCAGCTGCCTAGGGGTTAAGCAATGCATGACCACATCAATTAGTTAGGAAAGCTTAATCAGCTATCTAGAAGTTTCCTGCTTTGATTTATTAACAACTAATTGTTCAATAAAGCTTCTCAAAAGTTGAAAAAAAATGGATTAATCAACTTTTCCCAACTTATGTTCATCGTTCAACTTTTTTTTTTTGAACGGCAAACTACGCTACTTTTAATCTACCCCAAATACTAAACTAATTCTCCAATCTCCATGCCAAGGTTCGAACCCCTGGACGGCTGGACCTCCACCAAAGAAGCATAAGCCTCTTACCACTAGGCCAACTACCCAAGTGGCATGTTCATCAATCAACTTAACAAAATTTTCTTTGATTTTTCACTTGTGTTCCTAACATTAAAGCATTTTAAAAAACCATGTAACCACACCACTTCTAATCGATCAACGGTATCTGATAGCGCTTCTCAAAACTCATGATTAACGAAAAAATCATGTGCTCATACATCATAAAGTAGCACAACAAGAAATTCGTATAGAAGCAGTTGGATTTCTTGATAAATGGCAAATCATGTGTGCGAAATAACTAAAGAAAACACGCACTTGTCAGTTTTTGTTAAAAGAACAGCCCCTCTAGGGTTTTACTGACGACAAGGTTATAAATCCATAAACTGACATTATCAAGCTACATTCAAATACAATTAGGAGGGAGTTCGATCGTTTAGATCCTGACCGTTGCCCTAGACCTGACCATGACAGCCGTCGAAGGATTGTTTCGTTCAAAGACGTTTAGATTTTGCTTCACCAGAAAAAGGGTTCTGAGGTTGAATATATATATCCTAAGTGTTGGGACAAGCCCTAGGTTACGCAGATTGTTAATTTATGAAGTCAACTTATTTAAAGCTGCCCCCAAAAATTTCATACCCAAACCACATTTTTGTACAGTAACACCCCATTTTTGTGTAAATTTTTTGAAGCTTTTGATGCAATGTGGTTAACTTGGTTAATGAATCATCTTTTTTATTTCGATTTGGTCACTTGATCGTTGATCCCGAAAAAGGATTTCGAATTAGTTCCAGTTTCTTGTTCATTGCTTGTCAATTGGTTTGTATGAAATGCTAGAATTGTTGGCGACTAATCTATCTTCAAGATTCTATTGTTTTGCACCATTGAATATACATCACAATCTTCCAGCTTCAAAATACAAATTTAACAGAAGGCCATAACTGTTTTTTTTTCTTTCAAGAAAGGGGTAACCCTCCCTGCTGTCTACACTGCAACTACTTTGGGCTCATTCCTTTTTCTTAAAAAAAAAAGAAATTATTAGGAAGACCTACTTAAATTGGGGAATGTTAACAACTATGAACCGTAAAATTGATTAAAAGCATTCAAATTGATATTGACAAAACCTAGAATTGAAACCACAGTTGATAAATCCTAAACCCATATCATCATCTATTCCTAATTAATAATAAATCACACAAAAAATACTCACAGTAGGGATGGATCAGTGTGAATCGCGAAAGTTGAGCGAAGTACAGACTATCGATTCGATTCGAGGAGGAGGAGAGCAGCGAGTCAGAGACGAGTGTATGCGAGGAATGAGAGGGAATTAGGGATTAGGTTTGTGAATTGTGAAGTCTGATAGAGAATACGAGGGTTTTTTTTCTTCACTTTTTGCCTCCTGATTCACGGGTATAATAATTTAAGAATTTAAAGATAAAATACATATTAGACGTGATAAAGACACAAAAGATTTTAATTTTTACACAGAATACAAACGGTCGTTTGTATCCAAACACCTGTTTGTAGTTTTTTTTTAATAATTTTTTAAAATTATTTAACTTTTATAAACATTAAAAAGGTTTATTTACCATATCTGATAAAAGGTAATTCAACGAACATAATAATGACTTAAAATAATAAATTTTGAGACTATTCTCGACAAGTCTTCTCGACAAACGTTTTGAAAAAAAATTAAAATAAAAAAACCATGGGCCATGGGGACCCAACACCTCAAAAGACTTATCGAGATGTCATCGAGACGGTACCGGCAAAGACTCTGAATCTCAAAATTTATTATTTTAAGTCACTATTATGTTCGTTGAAGTACCTTTTATCAGATATGGTAAATAAATCTTTTTAATGTTTATAAAAGTTAAATAATTTAAAACATTTATTAAAAAAAAACTACAAACGGCCGTTTGGGTACAAACGACTGTTTGTATCCTATGTAGAAATCAAAATTGTCTGTGTCTTTAGCGAGAGCCATAATTTAATAAGTTAAAAAATATATATATATCGCATATTTATATTTATGTCCGAAATTTTACTTTCTAAGACTATCCACATTGTTAAGTCTCTTTCATTTTTATAAACACGTCTAGTCAATATGTTTTACCTATCATTTAAAATTCTTTTCACGAATAAATTTTAATCATAACGTTGCACTTTCCACAAATACACTTTTATTGCCACATCATTATTTCTTTATTATTTTTATTTATACATCATCCGACCGACCAATTTTGTAACGAGACTTTACTTGCACGTAAGACTCGTTAAATCTAGCTACCTTGGCCTTTAACATGTGCTAATGACTTTTCAGTTGGTGCTCACTTCGGGGGATTCGAGGAGGAGAACCACCCATGTAGAACTCATGAACACTATTCCAAAATGTAGCATGGTTTGGGTTGGTTGAAACAATCGATTCTTCAAAAGAAATCCCTATCAATTTAGCTAGCAAGAAAGTTCGCGAAATTTTCATGAACCAAAATGAAATACATGGCATTTTTTAAGGAATACTTGCGCAGAAGTTGCATACCCAAAAGAGTTACAGCGAGTGGAAAACTAAAAGATTTAACTTAAGCAACCAATCGATCAAAATCTTTTAACTTTGGGCTTAATTCTTCAATATATACCACGATGATGATAAGATGAAGATGAGGAAGTAGACGATGGTTCTTCGATAAGTAGGTCATGGTGATGACGAAGACGGGAGAGTGTGAGTACTTGTGTCTTCGATTATGGCACCTATGAACAGGAGTTTTGGTTAACACATGGCATCATTGTCACTCTTTTTTAAAAAGGCATGAATGAGTATGAGAGTGTTGGCTCCTATACAAAATCTCACCAAAATCGCCACCCAATTTTTCTTATATCTGAATGATCATTTTTTCCAACTACTTATAAGTTCATGTGACACCTCGTCCGAAAATCCAGGTTAAACCATTTACTTTGACTTTTAAATTAAGTTTTAATGTGCTTTAACTGATCTGATTACTGTTTAAACTGCTAATTATTGTGCCTGACTGTTAACTGATAACGTAAAACCTATTCCCGTGTTTGTACTAGAAGCGTAAACCCGTTAATTGCATAGAGATTCCATGGATTAATCATAGAACTTCAATAACAAAAAAAATAAAAATAAATATAAAATGTATTTTTATATTTTATCTGGAACTGGTGTCGAACGCTTATATAACCGACACGGCAAACTGATAAGCGATCGATGGTCTAAAACTATTCGGTTTTAAACAATTTGAACGGTCGAGCTTAAAACTGTCACGAACTGACAAACTGAAAACGTTAACTGTAACACGTGTGAGAAGCTGAAAAATATAACTGATTTCTGAAAAAACTATTATAACCAACTTAAACAATTGTTTTTATGAAATAAAAACATCACAAACAGAAATCGTTGTCAAGGCTTAAGCCTAAACCTCAACCAATCACTCAAGTGGGCCCTACTTGGCCCAATAGGCCCAATAAGCCTAAAATAATGAAACCGAGCCCGAAACCTTGACCCGTTACATAAAATTGATATTCCGAATGATCGTGGCGATCCGTAAACCTAACCGATGCCCAACGGGCCTGGGCCTCGAACCGGCGCCCAGATTAGACACGTACGTCCCATAACCGACAAATGGGCCCAATTAAAAAAATTTTAAACATTTGGTCCAATATAAAGTCCAAAGCCCAATGGATTATTTTTATAGTATTGGCCCAACAACTTTACAATTTTTATAAAGATTGTTACCACTATTATATTTATAAAAATTAGTCATGAACTTGTATATTTTTATACATTGTTTAAATATGAAAGTTGTGGATTAATTCTGCTCAAATAATCTTATGTTTTATAAACATTTACAATACACAACATATTTTTATAAAACATGACAAACTTTTTATAAAAATAATCACCTCACATTCAAGTTTTATAAAATATTGTTAGTGATATTTTGGTAAAAGATTGTGATGAAGAGCTTGGTCACACCTTCTCCTACACCTAGCCTCATCATTAGCAATAGTTTTTGCATGACATGCACCATATCTTCACCACCAACCTCACCTTACACAAGACACCCTCTTCACCAACTTACTTACACCCTCACCTCACTCCTTCACTCTCACCATCCCCCCCCCCCCCTCTCTTTTTCGACAGCCAAGCACCATCAACCACCACCATCCCTTTCAGCCACATCCACCACCACCGTAACCCACCACCAACAACCGCCACCCTCCCTCCTTTTTCTTTCGGTGAACAACCAAATCACACCACCATCGCCACATTTCTCCTTCTCCCTTTCCTTTTGCGCGACAGCCCCCAACCACGCAGCTACCCTACCTAGCTGTTGCCGCCGCTGAGACTGCTGAGACTGTTGCTCCTGCCGCCAGAGCTGCCGATGTGCAGCCAAGCACCACCACCGCCACCTTCTTCCTCTTCTTATCGGTTTCTATCTCCTCACCTATTGACCTAGTTGCCACCCGACAATTCATCATCATCACTAAATCAAGTGAGTTTCACGGCCCCTTTTCTTTACAACTGTTTTATACTTATGGGGAGAAATCATGAACTGATAAAATGTTTTAACTTGATGTTATGGTCTATTGTTAGCCGTATGATAATCTGTTCTCTTACTGATTGCCCAACAACTGGTACTCTATTGTTATAAACGTTAGTACAACCGAATCCCATCATTAGTTGATTTCAATTAGTTCTGCTCGAAACGACAACTAGTGAATAGATCTATTTGGGTTGACAACCCTGCCCTAATTGGTAGCTCCAATTTTGACTTTCGGGTATTGTTTTGGGGTACACGTCAGTTATTCTGCTCTGTTCGGTATCTCTCGGGCGAGGATACCATGGGTGGGTAAACCGTTAGTATTTGTAATCAAGGTTCAGGTGAGATGATACAACCACAATAGTAAGCCAACGTAACATTTTAGTTTTCTGAAACTATTTTACAATCTTACTATCGAGTCCTAAACCTGTGAAACTCACCAACTTTATGTTGACATTTTAAACTCATGATTTCTCAGGTAAATAAGCTTATCATGGAAGTCATGCAAATGGGACTTCGCCCTTACATTCGGACCTGCTTCGTTGGAGTCCTAGTCCCTATCTATCCTAAATAACTATTTATGTTTTTCAATAAATGAACAAGACTTTTAAGTTCAAATGTAAGACAATATAATTTACTACTCTTTCCGCTGCAACAATTAATGATATTATGTTTTAATTAACGTTTGAATTTAGCAGTAGTTGTTTTGTATATCTGTGACTATGATTTCATCTCGCTCACACCCAAACCTTTGACCGGGGTGTGACAGATTGGTATCAAAGCCGCAATTATAGCGAACCAGGTTAAACACTTTAACTAAAACCAAACCTGGACTAAGACCGGCTCCGAAGCTTCTATTCGCACGCAATACCACTTCCCTACTTTAGTGATTATGTTAACTTATGCTTTATATATACATGAATTATTATTTATGTTATGCATTTATATCTTTGTTTTAAATGCTATTATCATGTTACTAACTTTGTTCTCTGATGGAATATTATCGCAGAGATGACTTCCTCTTCGGACGAGGTTATCTGCATTTATGACTCTAGCGAAGACGAACAAGTGGTACCTGACTATACACTGATGCCAGAAGACTATGTGCCTTCCAGCCCTGAGATTGAGATACGCACTGTCGGTACTATCCGACGATCATCCATACCATCGAGCTTCCTGAGGCCCCTCCGACCAAGGGTCTCAGATGACTCATCAGACCCCCCCCCCCCCCGCCACTGCTATTGCTGGCGGTGCAGGCGCAGCTACTGTTGTCGGTGCAGCGTGCACCATGGACCCCTTTGCGCTCAGGGACCATTCTGTTCACACCTTCCGGCCCTTTCGAGGTGCCGGTAGGAGGGGGTTCACCCCCGGGAGGTCGTATGGCCCCTCCCGGCACCGGAATGCTGAGGGCCCTGCAGATGAGTCAGTGCCCAAGCGGCACTGCGCATCTGACTACCCTTACCTAGCTTGGATTCTGGGGCAACTGACTACGTGAAGGACCCTAGAGGGAGTGCCTAGCTTGTATGAGCCAGGTGAGTCCTCTGCCAGGGACGACGCCACTCGCCGCCCTCTGGTCGGTTACTCCATCCTCACTGGATAGCATATCGCGAATACTGTTCCGCTACTCGTGGCATGTGCTCGTCACCACGAGTAGGGTCTCACCGTTCTGTACGATAAGATCGCTAGGCTCCCCACTCAGGCTGATCTAACTGCGTTAGTGTCCCGCGTGACTGAACTGGAGCGCCTCCAGGTCGCTTCCCAGGGAGCCATGGAGTCCCTGCACGCTCATATGAGCGGTGTGTGCACGGTCAAAATTGCTCTGGTATTGGTCAACGAGTCCCTCCAGGCCAGGCTTGCCGTCTTGGAGGAATTCGCGGGACAAGTGTTCACCTTCTTCGACCTCACCTCCCGTATCACCACCTCACTGACCCGACCCCCTGGACCACATCCACTTTAGGTGACTTACTTTGTATATAGGCTTTTGACCCACCGTTTTAGCGATGAAATATATTTATATATTTTGTAGTGATGTATTATGGGACTGCGTGCCCAAGACACTTAAAAACTTGTCCTCTTTTGTTATTGTATGTTTTATCGGATAATATGGTGGAATGAAATGGTACTATGTTTATGTTTATGACGTGTTGTTTATGTTTGCCATGGTTATGATTTGCTGTTATTTCTATTATTATCATTATGTCGGGTGATTGTTCAATCGCGAACCATACTCCTTGCTATTTCTTGTTTCTTGGTTGTGCTTGCGTGTGTCATATCATGGTACTGTAGATGTATGTCGTAGTTGTTATTCCCGCGCATGTAATAACCCCACTTACATATGATCTAACTGTTCCTTTATGTTGCCATTGATAACTTAAAGCGAAAACATGTCGCCTAGATGCCGAGCCACCAGAAACGTTTCACCTCCTCCGGCCATGAGTGTTGCTGACATTGAGGAGATGATTGTTCAACGCGTTGCAGAAACCGTCGCTGCTGCTGCTACCCAACATCACGCTGAAGCTAGAGCACGCGACCCTCATGAATGTTCTTACAAAGACTTCATGAATTCCAAACCCACTCACTTTAAGGGTTCTGAAGCCGCTGTTGGTCTAATTCGCTGGTTTGAAAAGCTGGAATCAATCTTCCGTATTAGCAACTGCCCTGAACAGTACATCGTGAAGTATTCCACCTGCACATTTACTGATAGTGCACTGACTTGGTGGAATTCCCATGTTGATGCTATGGGAACTGATTTGGCCTATGAAATGTCATGGGATGAACTCAAGCAACTGCTGCGTGATGAGTACTGTCCCAGGGAGGAACTGTAGAAACTTGAATGAATTATGGAATATGTCCATGAATGGAGCCGACATTGCTGGATACACCAAGAGGTTCCGTGAGCTTGCTCACCTCTGTCCGACAATGATCACTCCACCGTACAAGAAGATCGAACGGTACATATGGGGACTTGCACCACACATTCAAGGAAATGTCCTTTCCTCGAACCCTCAGACCTTTCAGGATGCTGTGCGTATGGCACACAACCTCATTTACAAAGCCAATCGTCAAGGTGTAAACTTTGGCAAGAAAGCGTCTGAGAACAAGCCCTCTAATGTTAGTGCCACTCCATCCTCAAGAAAGAAACCTGATAACAAGAGGAAGCGCGCATTCTGGAAGAATCGCGATGTTAAGAATTCTGAGAAAGCCCCAGTTAAGGAAACCGCACCGGCGAAGGTCTATGCAGCCACTGCTCCTTCATATCCTGTCCGCAAAACCGGTTACACCGGTACCGCTCCTCTGTGCTCCAAATGCAATCTTCACAACACTCTGGATTGTGGTAATGTCTACTGTAACATCTGTAAGGTTAAGGGGCATGTAGCACGTGATTGCCCAAAGCGCACTTGCTACGGTTGCGGGGCTACTGGGCACTATAAGAATGAATGCCCAAAGATGAAGAATCAAGATGCTAACCAGGCTAGGGGAAGAGTCTTCGTGATCAATGCCAGAGACGCCCGTCGTGACCCCAACACGGTGACGGGTACGTTTCTACTAAACAACCATTATGATTATGTTTTATTCGATACTGGTGCCGATAGAAGCTTTGTATCTATTGATTTTAGTCATTTACTTGAAATCACCCATGTTGCCTTAGACACTAAGTTGACAGTGGAATTAGCGAATGGTGATTTGATAGAAACCGGAATGATCTACCCGAACTGCCCGTTAGAACTCTCTGACCATTCTTTCTGTATCACTTGATGCCTGTTGATCTAGGTATTTTTGATGTAGTCATTGGAATGGATTGGTTAGCAAAGAATCATGCAGAAATCGTGTGTCATGAGAAGATGGTTAGAGTGCCATTAACAGATGGTAACACTCTGAACGTGCAAGGCGAGAAGAGTGGAACCAAACTAAATATCATATCATGTATGACGACATGGAAATTCCCCCGCAAAGGATGCCATGTCATCTTAGCTCGTGTCACTGAGAAGAAACCGAAGGAGAAGCGCATCGAAGACGTTCCTGTTGTCTGCGAATACCCGGAAGTCTTTCCAAAAGATTTGCCAGGCTTACCCCAAGCACGACAGGTAGAGATTTAAATCGACCTAACACCCGGAGCCGCCCCTGTTTCCGGGTCCCCATATCGACTGGCACCATCTGAAATGCAAGAGTTAGCTAGTCAACTGCAAGAGTTGCTAGATAAGGGCTTTATTCATCCAAGCCACTCCCCATGGGGTGCTCCGGTGTTATTCGTGCAAAAGAAGTACGGAACATTCAGGATGTTATCAACTACTGAGAGTTGAACAAACTGACTATGAAGAACCGTTACCCGCTTCCAAGGATCGATGACTTATTTGATCAACTTCAAGGATCATGCTTCTATTCCAAGATCGATCTAAGGTCGGGGTACCACCAACTCCGAGTTAGAGATGAAGACGTCTCGAAGACAGCATTTAGAACACGCTATGGTCATTACGAGTTCCTCATGATGCCATTTGGTTTGACTAACGCACCGGCTGTATTCATGGATTTAATGCATCGCGTGTGCAAACCATACTTGGATAAATTTGTTATCGTGTTCATCGACGATATTCTTATCTACTCGCGTAATAAGAAAGAACACGAAGAACATTTGAGACTCGTCTTAGAACTGTTGAAGAAAGAAGAGCTCTACGCGAAATTTTCTAAATGTGACTTTTGGATTCGCGAATTACACTTTTTGGGTCATGTGATCAACGACCGAGGTATTCACGTTGATCCAGCTAAGATTAAAGCAATCAAAGATTAGAGTACTCCCACGGCCCCAACCGAGATTCGACAATTCTTAGGTCTCGCTGGCTATTATCGCCGATTTTAAATTTTTTTCCAAGATAGCCCATCCTCTTACCACCCTGTGTCACACCCCAACCGACGACGGAAACGTCGGGGCATGATTAGATTGCCTATAAGCTAATGACAACTAATTTAGTGACAATGTTGATAAATAATGAATTTCATTAATAACATTAAAAATTAAAACAATACACCACATATTGATAACAAATACAATTTCTTTATTAAACTAGATCCAAAAGCCCTATGTGATAGCATCTTGAAACATCAACATCTTAGCCTGCAACATGTATAAAATAAAGGGGGTCAACTATAAATAGTTGGTGAGTAACCACAAGTTTGATACATAACATATATTTGATAAACATGCGTTATGTGTCATATGCTAGAATAAGTGAAATATAACATGCTAGAAGATATTAACAACATAAAAGACTAGGCGTAACCAAAATTTTTGGTATAAAATGAAAACATGAAAGACTAGCTAGGCATAAACAAACCTCAATGACATATGATATATTCCCTAACCCGCAGGTTAGACTAAATGTAATAATGAAATAGGCTCCAAACACTCAACGCCAAAACCGGTCAAGCTGAGTGGGTTGTCAACAGATAGATCTACCTTTGTTACCCTAGGCCTTACATTAATGTTTATGCCAGATGAAAGACATGACAGACATGACAACCATGACATACTTGACATCCGATGATAAACATGAAAACCCTTGATAAACATGAAAGCCTTTGAAAATCACATATTGAAAAATCATGCTAGAAGTCACATAACACATAATTCACACATAGGTCACATACGCATGGTAAATGATAAACTTGAAAGACAACACTTTGAAATAGGATACATGTTGCAACCCCAAAAATGAGAAAATGAGATAAGGGGCAAGGATTACTCACATGGATTAAAAATTAAGTCCACAAAGCGAGAAGTGAAACTGAAAGGATTAATCCCGAAGATTCATCCTAAAAGAATAGAAGAGGACGACATGAATATTGGAATATGGGATTGTAAGCTCTTATGTATTTAGGGAATGGGTTTTAATGTTATAAATTGAAGTTTGAAATGTTAACTTTTAAGAGTAACAATACCTTAAACGTTACTAGACATGCTTTGGCCTAATAGGTTATGACACGCTCATCACGGCGTCCCAGGTAAGCATCCAGGTCCGACTATGGGATTTATGCGAACACTTATCCTTGACAGAGAACCTAACTACCGGTGTTTTCACCATTCCAGTTACTACATGTCATTCATGTCTCAAGTACTATCACTATTATGTTTGATAAAAAATAGGTTTGGTTCTTAGGCTTTTGAAATCCTAAAATGGTATTTATGTTCAAAACCCGAATTACATATTAGAATGATTAAGAATTAGTTTAATTGTTGATTTATGAAAAACAAGCATTAATCCCAACTAGTTCATGCATAAAAACGTTGACTTTTGGATTAGAAGAATATAGATGAAATTGAGCATGATAGCTTAGACTCGTTGGGCCTAACAAGCCTCTATAAGGCTACACCAAGCCTAAATATGCCTAAGCAAGGCAACACGTACTAATGACGTGCCTTTGCAAAGCTAGGTCATCCAAAGGACAAGCCATAACAATGCTTGGCGTTCTAAGAACAAGCCTTAGCAAGGCTACCTAAACAAGCCTAAAGCACCTAACTAAGAACCTAAACTAAAGTAATTAAACTAATTAAACAATAAATAAACGAATAACGAAAAGGAAGGAAAGAAAAAAGGAAACAAAGAAAGGGAAAGAAGAATAACTACCTCAAAGAAGCTTTTCGAACGAGATGAGCTTAAAGGGCAGCACCTCATCGCCGAGTGCATAAAAAAAACCACTAAGCACGACACCCAAAGGGGTATTGTAGTTGTGGAACAACCAAAAATTGGTTATTCCACTTGTGTATACTCAAACTAGGAGTTGCAAACTATTAAGGATCAAGGGAGGGTATTTATAGGTGTATAAAGAATGAAAATTTCGCTGGTAGGGCAATGTGGAACAAATTTTCTTGCATCTCACCAACAAACATCAAACTTGTTTTCACGATTCCCGCTTCGTTATAACTCGGTTTCGCACGCGGTTTTCGCCCACGTTCATAATTTTCAGAGTATTATCATATGGAATAGAGTAATCCAACATTCATGGTGTTGAGAATTGGGCTTAAACCTTGGATCTTGATATGGGTCGAGGTTTCAAGATTTTGAAACATACGGATGTTACACCCTGACACAGAAATATAAGAAGTACATATGGGACGATAAAACCGAAACTGCTTTTCAGTTTTTGAAATAAAAACTTTGCGACGCCCCAATCCTATCCTTACCTGACGGAATCGACGATTTCGCCGTATACTATGATGCTTCGCATCAAGGCTTGGGTTGCGTATTGATGCAAGGCTAACGTTGTAGCCGATGTCTTAAGCAGGAAGGAACATGCCAAACCGCGTCGTTTTCGAGCATTAAGTATGACCATACGCTCGAATCTCACGTCACAAGTTCGTGACGCCCAAATCGAAGCTCTCAAGCCTGAGAATCTGGAAAACGAGTGCCTACGTGGCATGGAGAACAACTGATTGAAAAGCTCAATGTAACCATGAACTTTATGGATAGACTATGGGTACTGTCACACCCCGCCCGAACTGCCTGTCAGGTACGGGAGAGGTGTTGTGGAAGGTAGGCTGTCGATATCAGATACACACGGAAACAACAGAATATAATAATATTAAACGACTGTTTACTTAGTTACAGACAATCTACTAAGTTTCACAATCTTAAAAGTAAATATGATAACATTAGGTTTTGACTTAGCATCCTAACAGAATGCTAATAACTGGGCCCAAAAGTTCTTGATACCTTATTGATCATAAACGCTTGATTTCTTGAAGATTCACCTATCTGGAGGTTTCTATTGATTACCTGCAAAATAGTGAATCAACTTGTATCAACAACTAAGAAGTTGTTGGTGAGCCGTACCTGCTAACTTTCTGTCACATTGCATTTATTGCTACATAAAACTGTCACGCATGGTAATGACTAGTAATCAACCAGTAATCATATATATAAGTCACGGGGTACAACACATGCACCAAAAGATTTCTAGCATACTATCTGTAGTATTTTTCACATACCAGCCATCTTTCACTATGTAGACAATAATGCAATAAATTTTATAGCATAGATCTTAACTATGCATTCTTTCTTTGAAGCTCAAAAAGCTTTTAAAACAGTTAAGGCAAGGTAAACGGAACTCACTTGATTTAATCGGCAGCCTTAGCTGTGATAATCTACTTTGGCAGTCAAACTGTTATGGATATAATCAACCTAGGCCAATAATAATAACAAAATATATTTGTTATAATTATGTCTTGTTTTTAACTGAAAGTTTAGGTTTCATATTTTATAAATTCTATGCTTGTTATGGTATTTTCCTATTTGTATATATATCAATTGTCATCTTGGTTCACAAAATGTCCTAACGTCAAGTTTTATTGAACTTAATTATCCTGTATTTAAACTGTTGCATAATGCAATTCTAATGTTGCATAACGCGATACTGAGTATTCTGACATTCGCGACCCGCGAATGGTGTTTAATCATATCCTAGAAAAATGGTGTGCTATTAAACGCTTCAAGTTTTAATAAACTCGAATTCTTTCTGTTTTTAGTATTGTTGCATAATGCAACACTAAACACCTATCGTCATCTTAGCTTTAGAATTTCAAGTAAATGTTGTTTAATTTTTATAAAACTCTTGTATACTGCAATACTAAGTATTTATAACTATTTTATTTTTGGAACTTCAAGTAAATGACATTTAATTTACATTTTATAAAGGTGTTGCATACTGCTGCATAATGCAACATTAAATATCTAGCGGGTCAGACCTCCATCTACTCGAATTCAAACCTTGGTTTTCTTATGTATCTCAAGTTTTTACAATCTTTATGTCTAATCTTTAAATTCTACTAACGTAAGGATTTCATAATAAAACTAACACTAAACTTTACTAAGTTTCAATTCTCTTTAATGTAGTCTTTAGTGTCACTTATCATGCATTCAACTCTAAAGATTAAATCACTTTTAGCATGGTTTTTAGGATGTTAACTTAGTCATGGAACAGATCAGAATTGGGTTTCTCATTCTAAAAAACTGTCATGCATAACTGGGTTGTACCTTGTGCAGAAAAATTTGTACAATCTGCTTCCTTCTTCCTTAATAGTTCGATGAACAGCAGCAGCCTACCCCTCCTTCCTTTTCGAAAATTTCTAGCCCTTCCTTCCTGTTCTTACAGCCCACGCAACCAGAATCAGCCCCCCTTTTTTACCAATTAATCCACATATTATTCATCATTCTAAGTTTCCTACTCTACAAAGACTTTTATGAAAAGAAAAAGTGGTTGTACCTTGAGTAGTGTGACTTGTGCAACCTGTCTCCCTTCCTGCGCACTGATGAGCAACAACTCAGCCCCCTTTTTCTCGAAATTTCCAGCCCCTGCGCCAACCCTATGTCACCAAAATCAAGAGCCCAGTAACTCTTTCTCTTATTACAACATTATACCTTCATCATTCTAACATTCCTTAAGGAATTAGGGCTTAAAAAAAAAGAACCTATCTTTCTACACCAATGAATACTAATTGATGCTTACCTTGCTATATGATTTCTAGGGCTTGGTTCAATCCTTGTCAGCCTTTGATTCACTCGAACCCCCCTCCTGATTTGAAGTTTATTTATCAATCAGTTCCTTCCTTCATGAACCATAAATCCCTAAAATCATCATGAATTTTAAAGGGATTACTTACCAGAAAATTGGTGCTTTGATTCTCTTCACTGGTGCTTAGCTTCTCATGACCTGATGGTCTGTTAATTGCTCTGTTCGAAAGTTTTTAGAGAGGAGTGGGAGACTGGACTATGTTATGTGCTGCATGTATAGAAGAGGGAGATGAATGCTGCCAAAATCCTTGTTTACATCGCAGGTAGCAGACAAAAGGGGAGGAAATTCGCAGGTGGGCTCACAAGGGTTTGGGCTACGAAATTATTAATTCATTGGGTCTTCTCCGGACTTTTGTAGCTGACCCAAGTTTTATTTAATTTGCAACAGGATTCCAGCCCACATGCTTGTTATTTGTTGTTGCTTTCGAATCCCGGTTCGAGACTTTTATTTATTTTCGTGAATTCCGAGTTCGAGTGTTACAACTCCCCCTCCCTTAAGGGAATTCTATCCTGGAATTTATGATTTTTTTTACTTAAATAACTAGGGGTACTTATGCCGCATATCTGCTTCTAATTCCCAAGTGTTCTCCGGTCCATGTCGTGAATTCCACCTGACCTTGATCATAGGGATCCGTCTTCTTCTTAGTCTCCTCTCTACTCTTTCCAATATTTCAACAGGTTGCTCTGTGTACTTCAACTTTTCAGCCACTTTTATATCTGGAATCGGAATAGCAATGTCTTTATCGATCAAACACTTCTTAAGATTTGAAACGTGGAATACGTCATGAATTCCACTGAGCTCTTTAGGTAGCTCAAGTTGATAGGCCACAGTTCCAATTTTGGAGATTACTTTAAACGGTCCTATATATCGTGGACTTAACTTTCCCGTTTTCCGAATCTCATGATTCATTTCCAAGGGGATATTTTCAACATTACCAAAATCTCCTTTCACAAATTCCAAAGGCCTTCGTCTTTTATCCGCATAACTTTTCTGTCTATCTTGGGCAGCCTTGAGTTTGTTACGAATTTGCCTGATTCTCTCAGTGGTTTCCAATACTAATTCTGGACCTGTCCATTGACCTTCGTCAATTTCCGACCAGCACAGTGGTGTACGGCACTTACGTCCATATAAAGCTTCGAAAGGAGCTGCCTTGATGCTAGTATGATAACTGTTATTGTAAGCGAACTCGATTAATGGTAAATGACTATCCCAATTACCACCAAACTCAATGACACATGCCCTTAGCATATCCTCCAATGTCTGGATGGTTCGTTCGCTTTGCCCGTCCGTTTGGGGGTTATATGCTATGCTAAAGTCTAACTTAGTTCCCAAAGCTGCTTGGAATGCCTTCCAGAATCGAGAAGTGTAACGACTATCCCGATCCGAGACAATAGATAATGGAACTCCATGTCTTGAAACGATTTCTTTCACATACAGCTTTGCCATCTGTTCTAACGAGGATGATTCTGCAGGAAGTGTGCTGACTTGGTTAATCGGTCCACAATTACCCAAATCGTGTCATTACCACTACTTGTTCTTGGCAATTTGGTTACAAGATCCATGGTGACCAAATCCCACTTCCATTTCGGAATTTTCAATTGTTGTAAGTATCCTGCCGGTTTTTGGTATTCAGCTTTTACCTGCAGACACACAGGACATTGTCCTATGTATTTAGCAATGTCCCTTTTCATTCCTGGCCACCAGTAATGGGTTTTCAGATTTTGATACATTTTATCTCCTCCGGGATGCACTGTATACTTAGATTTATGTGCTTCTTGCAGTATTACTTCCCCGAAATTCTCCTTCCTTGGGTACCCAAATTATGTTTCCTAGTCGTAAGACTCCATCTGATCCATGGTCAAGTTGTCGTATTTTAGTCATCATCTCTTCCTCTTCTGGGTTTGACTTCTCCAGTTGCTTTTTCTGAGCTTCCTTGATTTCATCAATCATGTTTACTCCAACATTTATTCTCATGGCCCTTACTCGTAGTGGTTTAGGCCTATCCTTGTGACTTAACGCATTTGCTACTACATTTGCCTTTCCTGGGTGATACTTGATTTCACAATCATAATCACTTAGCACTTCCATCCATCGTCTTTGCCTCATATTTAACTCTTTCTGGTTGAACAAATGTTGAAGACTTTTGTGATCAGAGTAAACCACAAATCTAGTTCCATACAGATAATATCTCTAAATTTTTAAGGCAAACACTACTGCTCCCAACTCAAGATCATGAGTGGTATAGTTCTTTTCATGTGGCTTCAATTGCCTTGGTGCATAAGCAATTACCTTATCTCGTTGCATAAGCACGCACCCAAGTCCATTGATAGATGCATCACAATAGACCACCAAATCTTTTGTCCCGTCTAGCAAAGCCAATATGGGTGCGGAACACAACTTTTGCTTTAGCATTTCAAATGCATCCGTGTGTTTCTGCTTCCAGTCAAACTTAGCATTCTTTTGAGTCAATGTTGTTAAAGGTGTGGCAATTTTTGAGAAGTCTTTAATAAATCTCCGCTAATATCCAGCTAATCCAAGGAAACGTCGGATTTCTGTTGGTGATTTCGGTTGCTCCCATCTCATAATAGATTCTATCTTCGCTGGATCTACTTGGATTCCCGTATTATTTACCACATGTCCAAGAAATTGGACTTCTCTCAACCAGAAGTCACACTTAGAGAATTTGGCATAAAGTTATTCCTTTCTCAATATCTCCAACATTTTCCTCAAGTGTTCTTCATGCTCCTTCTTTGTACGTGAGTAGATTAGAATATCATCAATAAAGACAATGACAAATTTGTCAAGGTAAGGCTTGCATACCCTATCCATTAGATCCATGAACACTGCTGGTGCATTTGTTAACCCAAAGGGCATAACAATAAATTCATAGTACCCGTACCTTGTGCGGAAGGCTGTTTTGGGAATATCCTCTTCTCGCACTTTCATTTGATGATATACTGATTTCAAATCAATTTTAGAAAAATAACTAGCACCCTGAAGTTGATTGAATAAGTCATCGATTCTTGGCAATGGATACTTGTTCTTGATTGTTAACTTGTTCAGGTCTCGATAATCGATGCACATTCTCATCGATCCATCCTTTTTCTTAACAAAAAGCACTGGCGCTCCCCAGGGTGACGAACTAGGTCTTATAAATCCCTTATCCAGGAGTTCTTGTAGCTGACTTTTTAACTCTTGCATTTCTGATGGTGCCGGTCTATATGGTGCTTTCGCAACTGGCGCTGCTCCCGGTACTAGGTCTATTCGGAATTCCACTTGCCGATCTGGTGGTAAGCCAGGCAAATCATCTGGAAACACTTCGGCATATTCTGAGACTACCGGTACTTCTTCTACCTTCTTCTACTTAGGTGACTCTACAACGTTCACCAAATAAGCTTGACATCCTTTTCTCATGCACTTTCTTGCCTGAAGTAAGGATAAGATCTTCTTGGGTTTTGTTGACTTCTCTCCCACTATAGTGTGAGTTTTACCATCTGCCGACTTAACCGTTATTGTTTTGGACTCGCAATGAATCTTTGCGCGCTGTTGGGTTAGCCAATCCATACCCAACATGATATCGAATCCGCTTAATGTCATAGGCAGTAAGTCTAATTCAAACTTAGAGTTATCAATGTCTAACTGGCAGTTCTTAACTATTTCAGGTATACTTATTTCTTGTCCATTGGCAATTTTCACTATATATGGAGTATCAAGTTTGTGTATGGTGCAATTCAATTTAGGCATGCATGCAACGGATATGAAACTTTTATTTGCACATGAATCAAATAATATACTGAGAAATTGATTATTAACGGGGAACATACCGGTTACGACATTGTCGTCCTTACGAGCTTCATCAGCGTTCAACACAAACACCCGTGCATTTCCCCGTGGCGCTCCACCATCCTTTCCCTTGTCTCTGCCCTTGGCCTTTTCTGTTTCCTTCAGTTTTGGGCACTCGGGTCGTCTGTGTCCTTCTTCTTTGCAGTAATAACAAATAACTAGGCCCCGAAACTGCTCTGCACTATGTCCCTTTCGGTGACATTTTTGACATTCCACATCTCTCCTGCATTGGTCTGTATAATGCCCCTTTTTGTGACACTTCTGACATTCGACTTCACTCCTACATTTTGATGTTTTATGTCCCATTCTTCCACACTTCTGACATGACTCTTCCCTTGCCTTCTTTGAATATTTGTCACTATTACCTTTCCAACCTCCTTCCCTTTTCTTATTATCGAATTTCCTTTTATTTCCTTCCAATTCAGCTTTTTGCTCCACTTGCCTCAACCATTCCTCGCTCAAAATTGTCACCAAGTCCATGGCGGACTCCAGCGTCTGAGGTCGTGTTGTCCTCACGTTTGCCCGTATTTCAGGGCTTACTCCCCATACAAATCGTCGCACCTGTCTGTCTTCAGTTTCTGCCATGTGTGGTACCAAAGTCAGCAACTCATGGAAACGGTTTATATATGCCTTGTAGTCTCTGACATCCATTCTTAGGTTAGTGAATTCATTCTCCAATTTTTCGGACTCAGTTTCGGATATAAATTTTCTCATTACTGTCCTTCGGAACCAATTCCAACTTTTCTAATAAACTCTATTCTTTCCTTTCGCATTTCTGACCGTTTCCACCAAATTAGAGCGTTTCCTTTGAATGACTGAGAGGCGAATCTGATTTTATCTTCCTCAGCACAATTAGGTGCTGTTTGTTTTTTAAGAGGTAAATTGTCTGCAGTCTGCGGACCATATCTGTAGACATCTGTAGCAGAAGAGGTGGACTAAACATCTGCAGTCTGTAAGAAAAAGAGTGTTTGTTTTTTAATTTCTGCAGACTGCTAAAATAAACAGAATTTTAAATAAATCATTTTTTAAACTTATAGATAATTACCATTCAATCATTTTATTTTCTTCCGTACATTTTAACCAACAAATTTTTTCTAAAACAAATTTCTTTTAAATAAAATTTCAAAAATATTTTATAAAAATTGTTCAAACAATGTTTTTTAAACAACTACTTTTTTATTAAATAAATGTTTAAAAACGTTTTGTCTAATAATTGTTTAAATATGTTTTTTGAAAATAACTTTTTAAAAACGAAACTTTCTAAAAAAAACAAAAAAAACGTTTTAAAGAAAACATTTTTTAAAAACATTTTTAAAAATAATTGTTTAAAATGTTTTTTTTTAACTTTTTAAAAGGCGTTTTTTTAAATGGTTAAATAAGTTTTTTAAAAGCTGTATAAAATATTAAAAACCTTTTAAAAAGTTTTTTAGAGAAAACTTTAAAAAACTATTTAAAAATATTTTTTTTAATGAAAAAACAATTTAAAAAGAAGGTTAGAAGATGTCAGAAGTGGCTGGTTCATATCTGCACCAAGAAGAGCCTGCGCAGACATTTTTTAATGAAGCGTCTTCGGAGAAACAAACAGTCTGCAGACCTAAATGTCTGCGCGTGGTCTGCGCGACGCAGACATAAAAGGACAGAAAGAGCTTTTGCAGAAAAACAAACACCACCTTACTGATTTCCAACACTTCTTCCATTTCCTCCAGCCAGTTTAGAGTGTCAGTTGCGCTCTTTTCCCCCTTGAAGATACTAGGCTTACAAGCCATGAAAGCCTTGTAGGTGCAACCTCTTTTCTTTGCTCGACTCTTGTCTTCTCTGTCACTTTCCTCCTTGTCAAATAAGTAATCTTCATAACGTCGGTGGTTTCTTTTGTGTCTAAGTACAGACTCGTTCCTGGAGTTAACGGGTGATCTAGAACGCTTATCATCTCGTCTTTGTCTATGCCTACTCGAGTAGCTTTCGTTTGATCCAGTAGGTGCGCTTCTAGCTGGTTTCCTTCTAGCCAAACGATCTGATAGTGCATCTGTTACTTCCTTAGCGACCATTTCTCGTAAACGTATTTCAGTATCATTATTTTGTGGCTCTTGACGGATTAATGGGTTATTGTTTTCATTGGAGTCATGGTTCTGATCATCCTCTTGAGTAGTTGCCATATTCTTAATCTGAAAGAATAGTTTATGTTTAGAATTAGATTTTTTTTTGGAGTCCTAAGATTCTTGTCTTGTATAATATTTGTTTTAACACTTATGGTTTTATTTGGAACTTTCTATTTAAGCTGTTTCCATCAACTGAAGGCTATTTCATTTGAGTAAAAAGAATCCATCTTGCTTTTTATTTTGATATCAGTATCTTTCTTTGTATTGTGTATACATATTTTATGTATATATGTATTTATATGGATAATATATGAACATCGATAGTAACACAAAAGCACGTTTTATTAATTGCACCCAACATTACTGGCTGCTATTAAGCGAGATTGCTAGTTCATGACATCACATACAAGTTTCACAAAACATAACTAGAACATCACAAACACGAATAACATATGAAAATGTCTTAAGGAAACAACACACCAACATCATCATAAAACACTCAAATAACATTCAAAAACTGCAACTGCTCCTTCTGACTTGTCCTTATGCATCCTCGAACCTGTTAACGCTTTTTGTGCCTACCAATAGATGCCATCTTCCCAAAAATAGAAGCTGCCTTCTTGTACGCATGGGTCATTTCCTCCTGCTCTTTCTCGCGTTTCTTCAAGCTCTCTGACAGCCTGCGGTTTTCTTCCCTCAATGCTGATATCTCCACCTGGGATCCCATACTCGATCCCGCCGAGTTTTGATTTGTTAAATAGGGATGTGGTAGACTCGGTCCCGCGTAAGACATCCGGGATGGATCGATTCCGGGTGAAAACGGTGCATACTGGTAAGTGTTTGGTTGATACTGCATTATGGTCTGGGGGTGAAAAGGAGGAGATTGGTAGAATGGCGGGGAATGATGATATGGTGGTGACGGGTGATATTGATAAGTTGGAGGTGGGTACATCTGTTGCGGATAGGATGGCATGCCGGACATGAAAGGAACGTTGTACGCTGACTGACAAATGGGCCCAATTAATTTTTTTTAAACATATAGCCCAATATAAAGTCCAAAGCCCAATGGATTATTTTTATAGTATTGGCCCAACAACTTTGCAATTTTTATAAAGATTGTTACCACTATTATTTTTATAAAAATTAGTCATGAACTTGTATATTTTTATACACTGTTTAAATATGAAAGTTGTGGATTAATTCTCCTCAAATAATCTTATGTTTTATAAACATTTACAATACACACCATATTTTTATAAAACATGACAAACTTTTTATAAAAAATAATTACCTCACATTCAAGTTTTATAAAATATGGTTAGTGATATTTTGGTAAAAGATTGTGATGAAGAGCTTGGCCACACCTTCTCCTACACCTAGCCTCATCATTGGCAATAGTTCTTGCATGACATGCATCATATCTTCACCACCAACCTCACCTTACACAAGACACCCTCTTCACCAACTTACTAAAACCCTCACTTCACTCTCACCATCCCCCCCCCCCTCTCTATTTTTCGGCAGCCAAGCACCATCAACCACCACCATCCCTTTCAGCCACAGCCACCACCACCGTAACCCACCACCAACAGCCGTCACCCTCCCTCCTTTTTCTTTCGGTGAACAACCAAATCACACTACCATCTCCGCCTTTCTCCTTCTCCCTTTCCTTTTGCGCGACAGCCCCCAACCACGCAGCCACCCTACCTAGCTGCTGCCGCCGCTGAGACTGCTGCTCCTGCCGCCGGAGCTGCCGCTGTGGAGCCAAGAACCACCACCGCCACCTTCTTCCTCTTCTTCTCGGTTTCCATCTCCTCATCTATTGACCTTACTTGCTAGTTGTCACCCAGCAATTCATCATCATCACTGAATTAAGTGAGTTTCACGACCCCTTTTCTTTACAAATGTTTTATACTTATAGGGGAGAAATCATGAACTGATAAAATGTTTTAACTTGATGTTATGGTCTACTATTAGCCGTATGATAATCTGTTATCTTACTGATTGCCCAACAACTGGTACTTTATCGTTATAAATGTTAGTACAACTGAATCCCACCATTAGTTGATTTCAATTAGTTCTGCTCGAAACGATAGCAAGTGAATTGATCTATTTGGGTTGACAACCCTGCCCTAATTGGTAGCTTTAATTTTAACTTTCGGATATTGTCTTGGGGTACACGTCAGTTGTTCTACTCTGTTCGGTACCTCTCTGGCGATGATACCATGGGTGGGTAAACCGTTAGTATTTGAAATCAAGGTTCAGGCGAGATCATACAACCACAACGGTAAGCCAACATAACATTTTAGTTTTCTGAAACTGGTTTACAATCTTACTATTGAGTCCTAAACCTGTGAACCTCACCAACTTTATGTTGACCTTTTAAACTCATGATTTCTCAGGTAAATAAGCTCATCATGGAAGCCGTGCAAATGGGACTTCGCCCTTACATTCAGACCTGCTTCGTTGGAGTCCTAGTCCCTATCTATCTTAAATAACTACTTTATGTTTTTCAATAAATGAACAAGACTTTTAAGTTCAAATGTTAGACAATATCGTTTACCACTCTTTCCACTGCAACAATTAATGATATTAAGTTTTAATTAACGTTTGAATTTAGTAGTAGTTGTTTTGTATATTTGTGACTATGATTCCATCTCGCTCAAACCCAAATCTTTGACCGGGGTGTGACAGTTCATCTAACCCACGCAATAAATTTATTCTATCAACAAAAACCTTTCATAAAAGACGAGCATTGTAACAATAGCATGTGTCAGGGTGTTCGTATCTGTTTATCATGTGCACACACATACTCTAACATCTAAGTTTGATTCAACTTATGATAGCAACAGTAGTTTGCGTAAAAGCACACTAATTATTTATAGGCTCCTTATTATTGTCATTTTCTGTGTAATTGGATTAACTATGGATCGATACATCTTCTAACTTTTATAGGCTGGGTCCGGTGGTGAGGGTAGTGCACGCCCGTATCAATAAGGTTGTGTAGGGATATGATCATGTAATAGTAAGCGTATGTCCGGAAATTATTTAAGCCTACGGGGTCACACGTCTCGACACCAAATGTATTAATATTAATTAATGGTTAATTAATATTTATCACGAACATTTGATGAGGTTTCGTTAAAAACTAACAGTTAATTGTTAACAGAGGGGTGTTAGTTGTAATTAGAGAGAGTTGTAATTGGATTACAATTAGGAAAAGGCTTTGGGATAAGCCTTAAGGCCGAAATTCGGTTAGGCCTATCCCAAGCCCTAACTTGCTTATCAAGTTCCTCTAAACCTATAAATAGACTATCTTGGTTTGAGGTTTAGGTGCTGGTTGCATTTATCTGATAAAGGTGCAAACCCTAATTCTCTCTCTCTACTCTCTCGAATTCGGCAACAAGAAAACCCAAGGGGGGTTTCGATTCTTGTGTGGTTCGACCAAGCCTACATCAAGAGGTGTTCGTGATCGGTTGCTGGCACATAGCATTGGTGTGTCGTGTGTGCAATCGTAGAGGGATTTGTGTTAAATCCTCCAAGAGATCAAGTCTTGCCGAGCTAAAAGGTACACGTTCTAAAACCGGTTAGTTAGATTAATTCATAGGTTTCTTTCCGCTGCGTACTCGTGTTTTGATAATTGTTATATAACCCAACAGTGGTATCACGAGCCACCTATGATTTTAATTAATTTACGGGAATAAAACTTGGAAGAGGGGTAACCAAAACAAGATTCTAGCTTTTCGATTCATTTAAAAATCGTGTTTTACAATTGGAAAAGGTTTCGCAATTGGTAAAAACGGAAAAAAATTCGATGGAATAGGACTTTTCGACCCGATCGAAAAGTCCCTGATCGAAAAACGCTTCTCGACCCGATTGGAAACCCTTGATTTCCGATCGGAAAACCTATTCCGGTGCGGAGACCCTTGATTTCCGACCAGAAACCCCACTTTTCGATCCAAATCGTAAAGTGTTTACGGATCGATCGAAAAGTACCCGATCGAAAAGTATCCGATCGGAAAGGCTTTTCGACCCGATCGTATAGTCCACGATCGAAAAGTACCCGATCGAAAACCCTGTTTCGGTCGGAAACCCCTGCTTTCCGATCGTAAACCCTAATAATGGATCGAAAACCTCTTGCCGAATCGGAAACCCTAATTTTAGCTCTAAAATTTGATTTTGTGATCTAAAATTATAGATCCAAGTTTTTGTCATTATTAGATAATTGTTATGAACAACATGTTGTACCTTTAGATTTTAAAGTGTTAAAAAGAAGTAAAAACCATGATGTTATGTGATTATCCGATAATTGTGACATAATAAAAGGTTTATTGCAAATTTGTTTTATGAAAATCGAAATTTGCTCAAATAATCTATAGAAATATGATTTTGTTTATAAAATAAAATTTGTGTCCTAAAAGTCAAAAGAAACACCGGCTCACCCATTTGAACACACTCTAAGAGAGGTATAAGTCGGGTCGCTCTGCTTCCCTAAAGTGGTAGGTTTTTAATTGCAAAAGTTGCAAACCTCACCCCTACGCTTCTTTGTGTGTTGCAAATGGAGCTACCGAGCTCTTTTGACTTGGATGACAAACTAAGAATTTTATAAACACATTATGTGATGAAGATGTGCATGAATCTTCACACATAACTTTTTTGATCACGCATCAAAATTGTTTTGACCCATACCAAACTTAAGTCTTTGCCATCCACCTTGTAAAGGACACTTGTGAATGTCATCTTACTCATTGGTACACAATGGTAAAATGGCATTTGCATGACAAATTCCCACTCATTGGTACACAATGGTGGAAAATTTGTGCGTTCTTGGCTGGACGACTTAAAACGAGCTAGGCGGTGAGACCCTTGGCCCGTGGCAAAAGATGGGATGAATCATGACTACAAATCACTTGGTGCAAGTTGTAGGTCCCATAAAATCTAGGAATTGTATTTGGAATACAATTAGTGATCGTCACTTACCATTTGAATGCATCATTTCTAGCAGATCAACTGATGAAATGATGGCATGTCAATTGGATCCTAGCCTTAATAAGCTTAATTGTTTAAAATGTTTAAACATTGGGTAATTAAGTTTATTAAGGAAAAGATTATCGAAAATACTGATTTTTGAACTTAATCTGTTTTGTAGATGGCAACAAACCCTCCTCAAAACAATGTTGGTCATGCTTTTCGTCAAATGTTTGAAAGAGAAAAGCTGAACGGATCTAACTTCAATGACTGAGACCGTCAACTGAGGATTGTCCTTAGAGTTGAACGGAGGACCGATGTCCTTGAACATCATTGGCCGACCGAGCCAGCTGCTGATGCTTCTGAGCAAGAAAAAGCGTTCTACAACGCAGAGTATAGCAGATACGATGAGGTTGCTTGCATGATGATCTCGAGTATGACTCCTGATCTTCAGAAGCAATACGAATTTCATACACCTTGTGATATGATCAAAGAGCTAAAGAAGATGTATGAAAAACAAGCTGGTGTCGAATTGTTCGACCTAGTTGTGGAACTCCACGACTTGAAGCTTGAAACTGGTAAATCGGTCAGTAGTCATGTGCTCAAGATGAAGAGCTACTTTGACAAATTGGAATCGCTCAATTATGGGTATAATCGTGCTGTTGCAGTTGGCATGATCCTCATTATTTAATCGCTTACGAAGGATTTTGAGGGTTTTGTGCGCAACTACAACATGCATAGTATGACTAAGACTATACCTGAGCTTCATGCTATGCTTGTCGAGTATGAAAAAACGATTCCTAAAAGGGCCACTGAAACACCCCAAGTTCTTATGATCAAGGGGGGTAAGATCCAAAAGGCTAAACGACCGCAAAAGGGGAAGGGCAAGATTGATGGCAAGGGTAAAGGCAAGGTTGTTGCCCATATCCCTAAAGCCAAGCAAACCCCTCCGGCCCCTAAAGAGCATCCGGCTAAGGACCAGATCTGTCACCATTGTGGTGAGGTTGGACACTGGAAGAGGAACTGTCCTACCTATCTAGCTGAGTTGATGAAGAAGAGAAAGAATACTAGTGGGACTAGTACTTCAGGTATCTTCACAATTGAATTATTTTCCTTTTCTAAGAGTGATTCATGGGTGTATGACACCGGCTGTGGAACTCACATCTGTAATTCGTTACAGGGTCTTAGAAAGAGGAGGAAACTGAAGTATGGGGCTTTGCAGCTGTTCGTTGGAAATGGTTTGCCAGCAGCTGTGGAAGCTATAGGAGAATTTCATTTAATTCTGCCTTCTGGGTTATCCATTGTATTAGACAATTGTCATTATGCACCTTCTATCACTAGAGGTGTTATTTCAGTTTCTTTGTTGAAAAACCAAGGATACATTAATGTTTTTAATGATATCGGTATTTCAGTTTCTAAAAATAATGTTCATTATTTTGATGCTATTCCTTGTGATGGCATTTACGAAATTGATATGCGTGGTTGTGTTAATTCAATGTTCACTGTTAGCAAACGAGCCAAAACGAGTTTGGACTCTACCTATCTTTGGCACTGTCGTCTTGCCCACGTTGGCAAAAATCGCATTGAAAGACTTCAACGTGAAGGGATCTTACAATCAAATGATGAATCATTTGATCAATGCGTTTCCTGTATCTATGGAAAGATGACTAGAAAACCCTTTCTGAACAAGCCGCAAAGGGCAAAAGAGCTACTTGGACTCATCCATACTGATGTATGTGGCCCATTTAGACATGTGTCAAGAAAAGATGCTAGCTACTTTGTGACTTTCACGGATGATTTCAGCCGTTATGGTTATGTTTACTTGCTTAAACATAAACATGAGGTATTTGAAACATTCAAAGAGTTCAAGAACGAAGTTGAAAATCAACTCGGTAAGACCATCAAGATCCTTCGATCGGATCGTGGTGGAGAATACTTAAGCCAAGAGTTTAAGGATTATCTTAAAGCATGTGGAATTGTCCAACAGCTTACTCCTCCTTATACTCCTCAGCATAATGGAGTGTCTGAGAGGAGGAATCGAACCTTACTAGAGATGGTGAGGTCGATGATGAACCTTACAACTCTCCCATTATCATTTTGGGATTTTGCTCTAGAAACCGCTGTATGCGTTCTGAATATGGTTCCAACCAAGAAGGTTGAAAAGACACCATATCAATTATGGCATGGAGAAGTCCCTGTGTTGTCTTACTTACGAGTCTGGGGATGTGAGGCACTTGTGAAGCGTGATACGCCTGACAAACTACAACCCAGGACTACTAAGTGCATCTTCGTGGGATACCCAAAGGAAACAATGGGTTACTACTTCTATAATTCTTTCGAAAACACTGTTCGTGTTGCTCGATATGCTGAATTCTTTGAAAAGAATTTTATAGCTCAAGAGAACAGTGGGAGAATTGTAGAACTACTAGAAGATGTGTCACCTTCTGAAACAACTAGCAATCATCAACTTGGGGGGGGGGGGAAATGTTCAAAGAGATGAACCTCAAGTCGATGATGTTGCGATTCCACTTCGAAGATCCGAAAGGGTCGTACGTAATCCGGATAGATGGATTGGTCTAGTCGAATCCGAGGATAACGTAACAGGAGATCTCAATGAGCCTCCGAACTTCAAAGCTGCATTATCAGATCCGGAATCTGAGAAATGGCTTGAAGCTGCGAATGTGGAAATGAAATCCATGCAAGATAACCACGTTTGGACCCTGGTTGATCTTCCTCCTAACGCAAGAACCGTTGGGAGTAAATGGCTCTTCAAGAAGAAGACCGACATGGATGGAAATGTACACACCTATAAAGCTCGTCTCGTGGCGAAAGGTTATACTCAACGTTTTGGCGTTGACTATGATGAGACCTTTTCACCAGTAGCAGACATTAGAGCTATTAGGATTCTCTTAGCCATAGCAGCGTACTATGACTTTGAGATATGGCAAATGGATGTTAAGACTGCCTTCTTAAATGGTTACTTGGATGAAGAAGTCTATATGGATCAACCTTAAGGGTTCATTGATCCAAAACATCCCAACCAAGTATGCAAGCTTCAAAGGTCCATTTATGGACTAAAGCAAGCATCAAGGAGTTGGAATAAACGGTTTGATAAAGAAATCAAAAAGTTTGGTTTCGTTCAGAATCCCGATGAGCCATGTGTATATCGCAAAGCTAGTGGGAGTAATGTTACTTTCCTTGTCTTATATGTAGATGACATATTGATAATAGGAAAACACATTCCAATGTTGCAAGATGTAAAATCCCATCTTGGAAAGTGTTTTGCCATGAAAGACTTGGGAGAAGCAGCATTCATTCTTGGAATCAAGATCTATAGAGATAGAACTAAGCGGTTGATTGGACTAAGTCAAAGTGCTTATATTGATAAGATCTTGAAGCGATTCAAGATGGAGAATTCCAAGCGTGGTATAGTACCAATGCAGGAAGGACTTGGTCTGTCGGTCAAACAAGGTGCTTCTACACCTGATGAGGTGAAGCGTATGCAGAGAGTCCCTTATGCTTCGGCTGTAGGCTCTATTATGTATGCGGTGAGATGCACTAGACCCGATATAGCGTTCGCGCAGAATATCGTTAGCCGTTATCAACAGAATCCAGGTGAAAGTCACTGGACTGCTGTTAAGACCATTCTCAAGTACCTACGGGCTACTAGAGATTTGTTTTTGGTATATGGGGGAAATCCAGATCAAGAGCTCAAAGTGACCAGATACTGTGATGCTGGATTTCAGACTGATAGAGATGACACGAAGTCTCAGTCTTGGTACGTCTTCGATATGAATGGAGGCGCTGTGGATTGGAAAAGCAAGAAACAAACCACAGTTGCTATGTCTGCAACAGAGTCTGAGTACATTGCTGCTTCGGAAGCTGCAATGGAGGCTGTCTGGATAAGGAAGTTTATTAGTGGGCTAGACATTGTCCCCACAAGTAACTTGCCTATTGACATGTACTGCGATAACTCGGGTGCATTAGTCATCGCCAAAGAACCTGGAGTTCAGAAGGGCGCCAGACACTATGCCAGGAGATATCACTATGTTCGTGAGCAAATCGAACTTGGTGAAATCAAATTACTCAAAGTTCACACATATATTAACTTAGCTGATCCTTTCACGAAAGCTTTGTCGAGGCCGAAGCTTGAAAGGCATGCCAAGGGCATGGGACTTAAATTAGCTGGTTAAATCATGTATGTCTGATGTTCGGTATTTGGATAAAGGACATTAAGCAATTTCTATTTGCATAATGAAATAAAGTACTTGATATGTTTGATTTCATTTAATAGTGAATTGTGTCCTATATTTGCATGTTTAATCCTTGAGTACTTGTCAAGTATTCTAAATTGTCCATTGTCGATTAACTATATGGGAATATAGTTAAACTAAGACAAAATCTGAGTGATTGGTTTGGATGGTCCCACCAAACTCACATGGTATTCATTGGATGCATACTGGACTGACCCACTTACGAATTGTCACTTTATGGATCGGCGTCATTGAGTGAAATTCGTAAATGGTTGCTTTACTTATCCTTAGACTTGAGATACAAGCAGGTCATGCATGTATGGATTGCACCTACTTGATATAGGTCTAACTATCCTGAATAAGGTAGTACAAAAGGGCTATTTTCAGTAAGTGTAGTGAAGTATGTGACTTGACACGTGTAGTCAAGAGGATTTGTTCCTTCAGCTTTGTGCTGAAGCAGATACCACTGGGCCCCTCATTGGACTAATTAAGATGTTTGCATGGCCGTGCCCAAATGAAATCTAGAGGTGTCTCGATTTGCAATTTGGTAATCTTAAGTTAGTTGTGAGAATGAGAAACAGAATCGTTAAAGTATGGAATGACTTTGATCCATATCCATATTTAACACGGTATCGGTAACAAAGGGATAGTAAATGACTGTACCATTTAAATACACTTTGAGAAACTGTACTTAAATATTTTTGGGAGCATTGGCGTGTTGCTAGACGCTAACCAATGTTATTACCTTTACTATTGCAAGCTCAAGTGGGAGCTGTAGGGATATGATCATGTAATAGTAAGCGTATGTCCGGAAATTATTTAAGCCTACGGGGTCACACGTCTCGACACCAAATGTATTAATATTAATTAATGGTTAATTAATATTTATCACGAACATTTGATGAGGTTTCGTTAAAAACTAACAGTTAATTGTTAACAGAAGGGTGTTAGTTGTAATTAGAGAGAGTTGTAATTGGATTACAATTAGGAAAAGGCTTTGGGATAAGCCTTAAGGCCGAAATTCGGTTAGGCCTATCCTAAGCCCTAACTTGCTTATCAAGTTCCTCTAAACCTATAAATAGACTATCTTGGTTTGAGGTTTAGGTGCTGGTTGCATTTATCTGATAAAGGTGCAAACCCTAATTCTCTCTCTCTACTCTCTCGAATTCGGCAACAAGAAAACCCAAGGGGGGTTTCGATTCTTGTGTGGTTCGACCAAGCCTACATCAAGAGGTGTTCGTGATCGGTTGCTAGCACATAGCATTGGTGTGTCGTGTGTGCAATCGTAGAGGGATTTGTGTTAAATCCTCCAAGAGATCAAGTCTTGCCGAGCTAAAAGGTACACGTTCTAAAACCGGTTAGTTAGATTAATTCATAGGTTTCTTTCCGCTGCGTACTCGTGTTTTGATAATTGTTATATAACCCAACAGGTTAGGGGTTCCAAAATTAACTAAATATATGTACGATCAATTTTGCAGTTTTTGGTTCGTTCATCACTCTCAAAACTCTCGAATTCAATAAGATCTCCAGATCGTATCCGATTTGTTAGAACATATCCATATGCTACATGTGTCTCGTGTATTGTATCTCGAATAGAGCGAGTTTGTGAGTCAAAATGTCAACATACACTGGTGGCCGTACCAATGGTCCGCTGTCACACCCCGGTCAATGGGTCTGGGTGTGAACGAGATGGAATCATAGTTGCGGAGACATAGAACGACTTCTAATAATTTCAAACTTCATAAAAACATTACATCATTTCATTTGCAGCGGAAAGAGTAATGGAAATGACAATGTCTTACATTTGAAAAACATAAAGTCTTAATTTAATATTAATAGCATAAAATGGTTTATTTAAGATAGTTCGGGACTACGACTCCAGAAGCAGGTCCGATAGCATGGTGAAGCCCCATTTGTATGTCTTCCATAGTTTGCTCAATTACCTAAGAAATCATGATTTTAAAAGGTCAACATAAAGTTGGTGAGGTTCACAGGTTTAAGACTCTACATTAAAAGTTGGTAAAACAGTTTTCAGTATACTTAAATATTACATTGGTTTACCATTGTGGTTGTATGAACTCACCTGAACCTTGATTTCAAATACTAACGGTTTACCCACCCATAGCATCTCGCCCAAGAGATGCTCCACAGAGCAGAATAACTGACGTGTACCCCAAGACAATCTGGTGTCAAAATTGGAGCTACCAATTAGGGCAGGGTTGTCAACCCAAATATATCTATTTACTAGTTATCGTTTCGTACAGAACTAATTGAAATCAATTAATGGTGGGTTACAGTTGTACAAAAGTTTATAACGATAATGAACCATATGGTTGGGCAATCAGTAAGAGAACAAGCAGTCATACGGCTAACAGATAAACCATAATATTAAGAAAAAACATTTATCAGTTTTCATGATTTCTCCCCAAGAGTATAAAAACAGTTAAAAGAAAAAAGGGTCGTGAAACTCACTGAATCAGCAGGTAGAATGAATAAACCGTGAAGTAGCGGTAGCAAGTAACGTCCTAATTTAAATTATAAGACATTTGCATAAGGTCTACAGAGTAACTTAAGTCACCCAAGTGATACCGGTCAAGTCTTGACGTTTAATCCCGTTTGTATACGTTTGAAAAGCCGTTAGTTTAGTATTTATCAGTTCCAATAAATATGCACGTGATGATTTATATTTATGTCCAATAAATATAAATAAAAAGAATAATCATTTAACAAATCAATCAAGTCTTGAACATTGTTAAATAATGTTTATTATTATTTTCATAAGCTTGATTGGTTAATCATGTAAGTTAAAATTATTTTTAATTATGTTTAACAATTCTTGGTGAATTTCATATAAAACATAGTTTGAACTTTTGTAAATAATTATTAACCAAAGAATAATTACTAACGTTTATTTCCTTTTAAAACATGAATTGTTTTAAAGTTACGTTTTAAGTTACAACATTTAATACTTTCGGAATCGTTTAATATTTCATTTACAGGAAACATTCATTTCTCTTTTTAAAAGTTTTAAGACATTGTTTCAAAATAATACATGATGACACTTGGTTTTATAAAAGTTTATTTATTCTAAACTTTTAGGTTGTCTTAAGAAAACATGATAAGTGATTTGGTTTATAATTCCAAACATTTAGGTTTTCGCGTATATCGTCGTATTGGTCCCGTTTTTATTACTACGCAACGTATTTCCATCTTGATTACTTTGATCCATCAAAGTAACAATGAAAGCTTATAAAAATATTTAAAATCAATTTCTTGGGTTTTGATTATTTTTATAAAATCATTTATAAAGCATATTCATTTTACAAATGTCATTTTATAGAAAATTCTCTATTTTAATAACATTTCTTTAATTGGTTAAAAATTTGTAATAAATCCAATAATTTATGTCAAATTAATCATTTGACATAAATTGTATTCTTACCATTGTTAGTAACAAAATCATATAACATTCTTTTTGTTTTGGATGATTTTTATAACACTTTAAGGTGTTAGGTTATATCAAAACAAGAAATTTCCATAAGTTTTCTTCAGTTGTTACAAAATGTTAACCAAACATGACATATAATATATATATATAACCATTTTTTAACCATTTAATCTTGTTAAGAGATCGATTTATTTTAATTAACATAAACCTTAACATGTGACATGTCCAATTAGCATTATAACATAATCCATGATTTAATCTACGAACACATATAGTGTTAGGACCAATTAATGCAATAAACATTAAATGTAAATTAATCAACTAACACTTAAGGTGTTAGGACAAACTACGCATAAACATAAATAATTTAGTTAGCATCATTTTAATTAACTAGTCACATTTATTAGCCATTTAAATCAACTAACACTTCTAAGTGTTAGAATCATTTTGTATTCATTAATATGATAATCCAAGAACACTTAACTCACCTAGTGAGTTTTATGGATAAATCCATTTAGGGTGTTGTTCTTGAATCAAAACAAATGCAAGTAAATGTAATAAAACATGATGATCTTGGTTCACATAGATACTTTCTAATGATTTCTCCAAGTGTTTCACCCATTTCCATGGCTACTTTAAGTTCCAAGAACACCATGGAAATGTTGAGATCAAAGAAGAATGGGGATATAGAAGAGATTAGATTTGCTTAAACAAAATTGCAAGTAATTAAAGGTTTTGTTTGTCAAGACTTGGTGGGTTTCTCTTGGGTTCTAAAGTAAGTAGAAAACATAGAAGAAATGGAGTTGGAGACTCACAATGGGTGAGGATTTGAACCGAGGAAGAGAGGAGGAGGGATCCGGAGGTTGGTGGTGTTCCTCCGGCGGAATAGGGCGGCTATGGAGGTGGCCAACGGTGGCCAAGTGGCGGCGGCAGGGAGGCTATGTAGGTGGCCGGACGAGAGGGGTGAGGGAGGGAGAAGAAGTGGGTTTGTGTTGGTGTGATGGAGGATGGGTGGTGATGGTTTCTCTTATACACCAAAATTTGGGTAATACCCTTTGGTTAGTTACTTAACCCAATGACCAAGTACCATCTTGCCAACTAATGAGAATTGTAGGCTAGGCTTGTTGTCAAGCCCTAATTCATCAAATTTATTAACTAAGTGTAGAAAAATATTCTATAAAATTGCCCTTGTTTAATAATCAAGTGGGAGATTTTTATAAAATAATAGGTGATTAGAGACTTTTAAAAATCATAACTTTTTAAAAATATAACCCAAGTATTTTTAACTACAAAGGTGATGATTTTATAAAAGTTGATGGGCCAAAATTTTATAAAAATTTAGTGTGGGCTAATTTATAAATTTCATGGGCTAAAAAATGTAATTAAATTGATTAAGGTTGGGCCGAAGCCCAAAAAGAATGAGAAAGGGAGTGGGCCGAAGCCCAAGTGGAGATCGGGAGGGGTGTGGGCCGGTTTTTATGGTTTGGGCCGAGAGGGAAAACGGGTCGGTCTTGGGCCGGTTCTCGAGTGGGCCGGAAGGGAGTCAAGGCGCCGGGTTTTGGCCCAGGCCGATTGGGCCGCGGGTTGGGCCTCCGGGTTGAGTCGGTCACTCGGTTGGTCGAGTCGGGTTACCGGGTTGATTTTCGGGTCCATCTAGATTGTTTCGGGCTTATTGGGCCTAACTGGTCCCGAATGGGTCGTCAGTTTTCATTTGGCTAAGTCTTGACAACGGAACGGATTTTTATTTTATAAGAATGTTTATGGTGTATTGATCGTATCAGTTTTTCAGAAAGCATAATTGTTTAGCGTCAGTTTTTAGTTCGATCATTTTAGTTATTTAAAACCAATTCGTTTTAACTATTTTTAATCGTTTAACATTTTGTGACGTCAGTTTGATAAATGAATATAAAAAGTCTAATTTTTATATTTACATTTTTTTTATTATTGAAGTTCCACATTTATAATATGAGAACTTTCCTATTTTACGGGTATATGTTCCCGGTACAAACGCGGGATTTAAATACATCATCAGCTATCGGTTATCAGTTTAATTTAGTAATTTAACAGTTTGATCATTCTAAATAAAACACATAAATATTTAACAAAAAAGTCAAAAGAGAGAGGGTTGACCTGGTTTTGGACGAGGTGTCAAATCCGCCGTACCAATTGGTACGTCCGTACCAATTGGTCCGTCAGTTGGTACGCCGGTCAGTATGTTGTTACTATAAATAGTGGAGAGCTGAGTTGATCTGTGAGTTCTATCTTCTTAACTGTGTGTAGCTCAGTGTGTTTCTCTCTCTAAAAATGTTATCTCGTTGTGAATCAATAAAGCCAAGCTTTATTTACGTTCTTGTTCATCGATTGATCGAATCATGCAGTAGTAAGATCCGTCCAGGTACTTACAAGTGGTATCAGAGCTGTTGGCTCTTTCTAGATTCTATTTTTGAGGTTTTGAGAGTTTTGAGATGTTAAAAGGCTGGTTAAATGATATTCCTTGAGTGTTTGATCGATTTTTGATAAATCGAACCTTCCTGTGTCATTTTCACACCTAACAGTAGTGTCTGTGTGAAGAAATTCGACAAAATCTGAATCTAGAGTGAATTTCAAGCTTTTCAGTGATGGTACGCTGGTGGTACGCCCTTTGAATTTCATTCGCCATACCAGGAAACTCATCTAACGTACCATTGGTACGGAAGACAATCTTCATCGGTGGTACGAAGCGGTTACACCGTACCAAATGGTACGTCGTACCAAAATGGTACGCCGTACCAAAATGGTACGCTGTACCAAAATGGTACGCCGGTGACCAAAATGGTATGTTGACTTTCTGGTACGTGGTTGATGGTTCGTTGAGGTTAATGGTCTGCTGGTTTATGGTATGCTGATTGATGGTACGCCAAAGCATATGGTACCCTGGAGCTTATGGTTCGTCGCAAATTTCTGATGCATTTTTTGTGAAGAAATTTTGTTCAGCACGACTGTAACAACTCGGTCAATCCATATCCATTTTGACCCGAACTACCTTCCTGTAACCATAATTAACAATTATTAAACACCGTGTTTCCTGTAATTGCTGCATGTATTGTAAGATTAAGTCTTTCGAAACATTAGAGTAAGAATATATATATATATATATATATATATATATATATAGTTTTATAATCTTGATCGTTTTTGTTATTTATATTTGTATCCGTTTAAAACAAAATCTTATGAAACCCTTATAAGAAATATTTAGATATTTAAGCGTCATATGTAATTTATCCAGTATCCGTGTAAATGTTTAGTCATGGCGGATTGCAATCGAGCCGTTTGAAATTTTATGTGTTCGGTTATCGGGGTATGACCCATATTTATTTAGTCTCTCCCTAAACCCTAATATTTTAAATACAAAATAATAATAAAAAATGATAAACTTTTTTTTAGGGTTTTCTTGTCTCCTACTCTTTTTGTGAGCCATTTCCGACCGACACCCACACACACATATGTGTGAGGCGCTGTGAGAGTTTAGTGGGAGGAAGCTCCTCCTCCCAAAATTCCGGCACTGCATCATCGCCGATACCAATGGCAGAGACGGCCTCAGATCGACTTCCTTCTCCTTTCTTCTTTTACGTCCGCAAACAGGGACACCCCCCCCTCTCGGGCTCGCGATTTTTGTACGTATCGGGGCGGCGGCGGCAACGGTTAAGGGACCCGCCATAGCAGCGTCGTTCCAAGGTTTGTTGGTGATGTTTTATGTTCCTTCCTCGCTCGTTTCCACCTTTCGACCTTCTGTTTACCTCGTCGGTGTCCTGATTTATGTGTCATTCGACTTTGTAATGTCGTTTGTTGCTGTTTCGAGATGGTTGCAGTTCTCTGGCGGCGGCCATGGGGCTTCGGCCGCCGGAATATTCACTGATGATACATACGAGGTGTGCTTGTTTAGTATTTCTTCTTGAGGCGTTTGGATGCAAGTTTTGGACAAAAATGGGGTAACTCGGACCGAGTCAGCGAGTCGACTCAGTCAACTCGGTTGGTCAGCGTCAAATCAGGTCAAACTGAGAAAAGGACCTCGTATTATCGCTCGTGACGAAAAATCGATCGGAATGGACTACTTATTCGGTTGTTTTGGTGTCGTGATGGTTTTGCGGTTAACCGGGTTCGTGTTATACTTTCGATCGAAGGTATACCGTGTTCATTACCTCGTCATCTTATTAATGTCACTGTGTTATTATAAACTTTTGTTGAGAACCTTCATCGCCATAAGTACTTAAAAGAATATTTTTTTATATATATAAAAAAAGGATGATATATATATATATATATATATATATATATATATATATATATATGAATACATTAATTTGGTAATTATCAGCATATTACTAGTATTAAAACTCAGTGAACCGATCTTCAAAATATAAATCGATGATTCTGGAAAGCTAGAGTTTCATCAAAAATATATTTAAACAGTTATTATTTGGAATTTATGGACTTGAACGCTAACTCGACACTCAGTTTAGATAATTGGATTTTTGAAATGTTATGTTGACTTTGTTTGTGTGTATCTGTGTGAGAGTCATCATAACTTTATATGATTAAGTTTTCCTTCTAAAGCACAAATATATATATATATATACTTTTACCATTTAGAATTTTAAATAATTTATTATAAATATTTAATTATTTATCAATTTGTTGACGATTTCGGAACAAACCATCACTTTGATTTTGGTCGTACGTAATTCACCGAATTATATCTCCATCGATTCGTCGAGACGTGAAAATTCATTTATTTATTCATTTTTTTAGTTATTTATTTACTTATTTATTCATTTATTCCTCCATCTGGTTTAGCTGTCGAGTTCCTCCTCGAGTTTGTTCGTCTCGACTCGGAGTGTAATTTTTCTCATGTGTCCCCCTATCAGGTGAGTATTCATAGTTACTTTTACTTTACTGTTTTGGGGTGCAACATGTACACTATCAGAACACAAACTCTTTATGCTTTATTCTAAAACTAAATGCGATCGATGTGATTGTTATGTGCATACTTGTGTGATTAAACTTGTGTGGATTATTGCTATGAACGATTGAACGATGGAACGATTGAAGGATGGAACGATTGAACGATTGACGCATCTCATTAACTCATTGAGCCGGGGTTACGATAATAGATCTATTGGTGTGGCAACCCACTTGGCCTGCCTCGCGTGTGGCGCCTTGTGATTGAAAGCCTAAATGCCGAGGGCTTGAGAGCGTCGCCTATTATGTGCTTTGATTCATTTCATGTTTATCATATGTGTTTACACTTAACTCACTGAATCGCATGTTTCAGTTATATATCAGTACGCTACGCCTATGTTTACTCACCAACTATTCGTAGTTGACCCTAATTTCGTACATGTTGCAGGCTTTGATGTTGATGATTGTTGACGACACTTTAGGATGCATGTGGACTTAGTGAGACCTAAAAATTAATCAAGTTAATTTGTGAATTATCATTTGATTTTATCGACTTATCATGTATATTCTTTTGTTATGAAATGGGATGATTAAGAATATCGCAACATTTAATTAGTGTTGTGTGCATCTGGACAATCATCGCGCCCCGACGTATTCCGCCGTCGGTTGGGGTGTGACAGATTGGTATCAGAGCCACGGCTATAGGGATCTAGGTTATTAGAACCCGCTTGACCTAGACTTATGCCTTAGGTGTCCTGCATGAGTACCTCATGCATAGCCTACTTATATAATTTATATGTCCTATAATTGCTTCGTGATCATGCCTGTTTCGATTATTGTTTTGTCGTTTAGCACGCACTGAGGCTTCCTAGCCTCATTCTTTATTGATGGTGCCTTACATACCATCTAGGAAATTGATTTTCGATTTTTATGACCTCGTTAGAAATGGGGCCTTAGTGATTGACATGTAGTAACTGGAAGGGTAGAAGCACCGGTTGTCGAGGTCTCTGACTAAGCAAAGCGTTGCGTACAAACTTGAATTGACGGAATCGGACGCTCAACTGAGACGTCTCGATGAGAGTGTCAAAACCTATTAGGCCAAAGCATGTCAATCACTAGGATCTTACCCTGATCAGTCACGGTTGTAGTTTCCCACTCGGGAAATGAGGGCCATTTCGTATGTTTTTAAAAAAATCATTCGATTTTTTTGGGGTTTACGTGTTAATGTGGAAGTTTTCAATAATCTATGATCATCTGAGTTACACCACTTCACAATCACACGAGTTTTATACTCAATCATTTGAGTCTTAAACGGATTTTCAATCAAATTTGTCAATTTATGTGTTGGTGATTTTGCTATTTTCTCTTATTATGAATCTCGGTATTCTATGATTTTTCATATTCGGTCGTGTTGTGACACTCCAATTCGAGTGTCCTATATGATGTCACTCACTCTCGTGACTGAACATTCACCCGGTCGTACCCTTTGTGTCATGATTGATTCTCTCACATTTCTTAGCTTGGGTCGGGCCAATCGTCGCTGCAGCCGTCAGGTGGCCCAGGAGATTGTTTGGCAAGTGGAAGCTGCTCTCACCGGCCTAATCTTGTGTGTCCTCGATGCTAACTCTATTATCAATATCATCATTGCTAAACCCGGTTGCTATTTCAAACAAGGCGTGCACTCTTTCTTTGAGCTAAGACTTTGGGAAACCTGCCCACATTCCATGTCGGCACTGCATGAATTGTAACCTTTTCGGTCATCGCGTGGGTATCCGCCATCGATTTGACCTTCCAAGGAGCACCCGATATCAGCTAGATCGTATTCAGTTTCAAATGTTTTAATCTATGGTTTCAAAGCCAGCTCGAGTCACTGTTGATCGTCAGACTGTTTTTGTCATTACCATTGTTTGCTATCACCATGTCACCTCAGATCGCATTCCTTTCGCGTTTCCATTACTAGCTACCATTAATGCTCCCATCAACGGTAATATTAACCGTGGAACCTATGATGGAGCTTTAAACTCGTATGTGTTCGATGAATCCGATGTTTATACTTTGTAGTTGTTTAAAATCTTTTGACATTCTATGCATCCATTTGACTTATTTACGATGATGTCTGAAACCTTACTATTCTATATCATTTATGCATATGTGTACCCTTATCAGCATTGTTCCTTGCGGGATTTTGGACCATTTGTTCCTTATATCATATTATTCGTTGTGTGTACGTTGGGTAAATTCTCGTGAATGGGTTTACGAGTTTACAGGTTGTGTGGTTACGGGATTACATGCATACCTACAAACAAGTGGGCACATTAGCGAGCTATGAACCTACGCACACATGACCCTCCTATTTGTTAAAATTTTTCCAGATAACTATTTTAAATACCTTCATTTTGATCCTTCTCACGTATCTTTTAGGTATGTGTGTCGGGAAATCTACCCGAATGGAAATTTACGAATTTACAAGTCCACATGTTTCTGGGATTATATGTGGATGCGTTTACGACTTTATGACCTCTCGAGTAGATAATCTTATATGCGTACCGATACCAAAATCTATCCGTTCGAAATGAGATCGTGGTAATCATTGAGTTATGTCTGCCTTGCGACCTTAACTCTTTGATTATCGTGTTTCAGCTTTGTTTGCCGTTAGCACCTTCTGACCCTTTTTCCTTTCACTTCTGTGTACCCTCAGAGTCTATTTCAGTTATCCTTAAAATCTATGTTTTTTAAAAAGAAATCATTCGTATCTCGCCCGGACACTCAGGTCCTAGCAATTCTCGACGATAAACTAGTACGTGGGCTCAAGTCCACAATTACTTGCGTATGGAGTGCATGCATCTAGGACCCAAAAATTGTGAAAGTTCATCATAATGAAAGGGGAATTGTAGACATCCGAAGACATATCGGGTCTTCCTCCCGTTCACCAAAACAACTTTCACATCGCCTTTATGCTAGCACGACTTCAGTTGCCAGTCACCTTATCGTCTCTAACCCTTGGAAATCACTCGCCTTTGCATGACCGTTTCTCTCTCGTGGGTTTTATCTCATCTGTTGTGTTAATCATTTTATCAGGTGCCTTCTATGTGTCTCAGCTTTCGTTCGTGTGGAGATCATTCTTTCACACGCAGTAGTGCTTGTGTCTAAATTCATGTTTGGTCCGGCACTTCGCGGCACTATTCCAAATTCTTTATCGCCCTCATTTGCGGTGTATGAATTTGCTTATGTCATATTATTGGTTTCCATCATGAGGAAACTCGTTTGTTTTCAGTCAACGAACTCTGGGATTCTCCGGCTAGTTGATTCGTGAAGTTTACTCTTAATTATAACTCAATAGTCAGTTTTATGGAATCAATTATCGTCGTCTCATTCCCAGATTTGCCAGGCGTGCACTATCATTGATCGTGGATTCTTACTTTAGACTTGATACCTATCATTTTATGGATTCGATTCTTAGATTCGACTCCAAATTATTGCTTATCCTGGATGATGTTCCGATTACGGATCAGTCTTCTCTCATCATAACCTTATTGGGTCGCTTGTTGAATCAGTAATCTATTGACTTGCATTTTGTTGTTCGATTCTCAATCTTTGGTTGTGTTTGTAGGGTACTTTGGGTGGATGTGATCAGTAATCACTATGAGTCGAGTTATTATTCATCTCATATCATCTATTTTAACAGGATCGCGCATTTCAAGTATGATGATCGATTTGTGTTATTAGGTTCGCGTATTTCAAGTTACGATTTTTGATGTTGGGTTCGCATGTTTCAAGTTATGATGTTCGATTTGTGTTATCAGGATTCTTGCATTTTTTTAAATTATGTTATTTGATCCATGTTATTGGGCTCATGTATTTCGAGTCATGCTATTCGATTCATGATAATCGGACCCGTGTTTTTTGAGCCATGCTATTCGATCCATGTTATCGGGCTCACGTATTTCGAGTTGTGTTATTGATTCATGTTATTGGACTCATGTATCACGAGTCATGCTATTCGGTTCATAGCACCGAATACATGGGCTGCAGGTCATGCTGTCTCGATTCATGTTATCTATACACGTGTTTCGAAGAGGTGATGTTCGGTTCATATTATCGGTACATGTACTCTGAAAGATGTTGTTCGACTCATGTTATTGGATTCATGCACTACGGGTCGTGTTATCCAAATTCATGTCATCGGATGTGTATGCCATGAATCACACGGTTCGTTCCAGGGTAGAGGAGTCATGATGTTCTAAAACATACCGTTCGGTTCGCGCTAGACGTGACGCCCGAATAAGTACTATCGGCTCATGGCATCCAAAGCATGGTTTTCCATATAATTCGTGGTACTCGATTTGTTTTGGTATCAATTGTTTTAAGCCTTTTGTGCTCAACATTTGAAATTCTCGGTTGTACATCGTTAATCTGGGTGTTGATCATTACTCTACTCATGTTAACCAGGGACTCATATGTGCTACTACCAGCGATTGTGTGCGATGCTAGCTTGGCATACGATCGTTATTGGTCGTGGGTATGGATCTCGGGTTTTAGCGAGGGCTGATTCAATTTCTGTCCAGGTATCGTGTCTTGTAAGGTATACCAGATGTGGGTCGCTACCCATCTAGTTCGCCGGAACATGACGGTTTATCCGGATAAGAAGTCTGAAACTCCGAATCTTTGTTTACCATTATTATTAGTGTTGAATTCGGTTTATTTTATGGTGATCGACGTGAATCTATGTGATTGATGTGAATCTATGTGATCGATGTGAATCTATGTGATCGATGTGAATCTACGTGATCGATGTGAATCTATGTGATCGATGTGAATCTATGTGAACCTTTGTGATCGATGTGAAACTATGTGAATCTATGTCGAGCTATGAACTGGAATACTTTGAACAAATCTATGTTGCACCCATTACTCACCTGATCCTCCTTGTTCCCCAGTCTTGCTCCTAAAGTAGGGGAGACTGTTCTTTGGATGGTCTTTTGGTTGATTCTGGTTTGGTCGTAGTGTGTTCATCATGTCTATTGATCGCTTTCTGTTGTTAGCCTTGGTGTGTGTCGAGCTCGAATATCCATGGTTGTTGTGTAGAATAGGAAGTTTTCCAAAGGCAAACAGTACTCACTAAAGGTATTAAAGATGTGGTGGGTTAGCTGCGGTACACCCTATATATATACATCGGTAATGTCTTTAGGGTGCACTAGGAGCCGGGCCGAGAACGGTGTGTGTGGGTAATTCTCTGACGGTTGGGTCGATCGCAATTCACTTTCCCTGTCACGTTCCTACCCTAACCCTTGGGGTCAGGTAAAGGTTTGGTGCCGTTATAATTGAGTCAGTAATCGAGAATATACTTCTACTCTCGGCGAAAGTCTTTATGAATGTTCTATATTGGTTCTCATGTCAAAATATGACACTTTTAATAAAATTATTTTAATTTTCTCTATTTTTTTTTAATGTTAACTCTTTACTAATTTCGGGACGAAATTCCCTAAAGTAGGAGAGACTGTAACAACTCGGTCAATCCATATCCATTTTGACCCGAACTACCTTCCTGGAACCATAATTAACAATTATTAAACACCGTGTTTCCTGTAATTGCTGCATGTATTGTAAGATTAAGTCTTTCGAAACATTAGAGTAAGAATATATAATATATATATATATATATATATATATATATATATATATATATATAGTTTTATAATCTTGATCGTTTTTGTTATTTATATTTGTATCCGTTTAAAACGAAATCTTATTAAACCCTTATAAGCAATTTTTAGATATTTAAGCGTCATATGTAATTTATCCAGTATCCGTGTATATCTTTAGTCATGGCGGATTGCAATCGAGCCGTTTGAAATTTTATGTGTTCGGTTATTGTGGTATGACTCATATTTATTTAGTCTCTCCCTAAACCCTAATATTTTAAATACAAAATAATAAATAAAAATGATAAACGTTTTTTTAGGGTTTTCTTGTCCCCTACCCTTTTTGTGCGCCATTTCTGGCCGACATCAATGGCAGAGACGACCTCAGATTGACTTCCTTCTCCCCTCTTCTTTTCCGTCCGCGAATAGGGACACCCCCCTTCTCGGGCTCGCGATTTCTGTACGTATCGGGGCGGCGGCGGCAACGGTTAAGGGACCCGCCATAGCAGCGCCGTTCCAAGGTTTGTTGGTGATGTTTTCCGTTCCTTCATCGCTCGTTTCCACCTTCCGACCTTCTGTTTACCTCGTGGGTGTCCTGATTTGTGTGTCATTCGACTTTGTAATGTCGTTTGTTGTTGTTCCGTGAAAAACCATAAGATGGATCTTACTATAGGTTTGCTTGATCGTAGAGTGAACACGAGATGTAAATAACAGTTTGTTTTATTGAAATCAACATAGACTCAATTACAAACTCTCTCTAAAGCTCTCTAGAGAAACACTGTCAAAAACACATAGTTAAGAACTGATCTCTCTCACTCGTGTGTACATTCAAAGTACAAGTTCCTATATATAGATGTCTGCTCCGAGCTCCGTCCGAACTCCAAGTTCGGCGGGTCCGAACCTCAGGTTCGGACCTAGTTCGGTCGGCAGCATGAACTTGTCTTGAATCTTTACATCGTCTTGTTCAGATACTTCACATGACGCACAGATTACGTATCAACAAACTCCCCCTCGCCATGTGCAGTATTTGTTCGCTAGTTAAAACATATTCTTTGAACAAACTCCCCCTCAACTTGATGGTAGCTTGATCTTTGAATACTTGACGATGAACAGTTTCTTTCATCTTTATCAACAGCTTCAGAAGACTTGAAGTTGTGATGAACTCTTTCCATTGAGTACCTGACCAACATAAATAATCTTGGTGCTAAACTTCTCTTCGAGAATCCAAGATATAAATTGTGAAAATGTTTTTCGTATCTTGTGTCGATCAATCGAAAACAAATAAGAAGTAAAATCTTTTTGGCTTTTAGAAAATTTATATCAAAACAAACCTAAAATCCTTTTTGATTTTTCAAACGTATGCTAAAACACACCAAAAATCTTTTTGTATTTTTCTAAAATAAAACGTAAATGTAATGCAGAAACAAACTCTATTTTTGGTATTTTGTGAGAAAGATCACGACGCAAGATCATATCAGACATAACGCATCTAGCACATTTCAATTTCGGCCTTAATCAGCATGCAAGCCAAGATAATCGCAAATACAACATTGATTGTTTATTTCAGCATGCACCAATCATATTTATCGTTTTCAGATATGCTTTAAGGTGAATTTTATCATGCACTGATAACTCGGCCTCTACTCTATCAGAAATACTAGCAAATCATCATGTTTATCATATAAAAGTAACTTTTATTCGAGATTTAAACATCCTTGATGAGTCATGCAAAAATAAAGCAGAACCTCAAATACCTAGCAATCAGGTCTGTCTTTCGACACGTAGAGAAAGCTCAAGTATTTGAGAAAATAAGAAAGCAAAACAAGTTGAAATTGTATAATCCAACAACAATCAGGTCGGTTCTTCCGAACACGCAGAGAAAGTCCGATGGATTATACGGAACACCAATTAAAATAAAGCAGAACGTCAAACGAACAACAATCATGTCGATCTTTCGATACGCAAAGAAAGTCCGATCGTTTGACAAAATAAAGAAAATCAAACAAGTTTAAATCTTTCAAAATGAAAAACATGCATTCATCAGGATATCTCTTTATTCCATTTTTGTTTTAGAATCATCACATAGCATTCATCAAGAAGCAAACAACCAAAGATTATCAGACAAACTTTATATTTATATCTTACTTGTAGATATCAGATTAGTCATGCACATTCACAGATCATACAAGAACCTACAGCCTTTAGACTTACTCTATCCATGGCAGATAACGTATATGCTGATGTACTATCATTTCTCGCTTTTATCGAATCAATTTCTCAATGTTTTCATCATCATTTTTTATTCTATTTTCCAATTTCTCCCCCTAAAATTCAAACAAATACTATTTTTTTGAATTTTTCAAATTTTCTCCCCCTAAAGATAAGAACGAAAGAAAATGAATACCAAGAAAAATGAAAATGATCGATCAACACTTGACACATTTTGAAAAAGATTTTTTGTAAAAATCTGTGTTTCAAAAATAGGAACGATGCATTTTAACTTAAAACACAAGTATCTCACTGTCAGTAACCTCACGATTACTAACACGTCTTCTTGAAATACCTGCAAACACTGGAAAATAGTAAGTTCTTAAGACCCCGACCCTCATCCCCAACGATGATAGGTCGTCCAGTGTCTTCAACAAAATCCGTGTTGGCCGTGGAAACAACTTTCGGTCTCCATTCCTGTTTTGGTTTGATAATTTCTAGTGAACCATCGTCAACTGATGAGTGACAATCAGAACTACTACCCAATTTTTCTGAAAAAGACTTATTTTTCCATGAAAACGTAGTATTGGGCATTGGTTCACTAAAAATAATGCCATCAAGATCAACATACTTTGTATGTTTGGCATTTGATGATGAATTGTTAGCTGTCGTAGGACAATTATTTGCATAATGACTTTTCTTACGACAAACAAAACAAAGACTTTTACCAGTTGAATTAATAGAAATCGGTGGACAATCATCATAAACTTTTGAAAAAACAGGTTGAAATTTCTTTGGTTTATGAAATTTTGGAAAACATTTTGGGGAATCATAAAAATCAGAATCATCTCCATAACCAAAGAATTTATCTTGACGATAAAACCTGTTAGAATTAGCAGAATAAAATGAATCTGAAATGTTACCGCCTTGTGGTGTAGCATCAGATATACAAGAAGACTCTTCAGAAGAAAGCTTTTCATCTGGTGACGATACTTTCTGCTTCCAACATTGTGTCTTCTTATCTGAAAACACCCTCTGCTTCTTTATCTTCTTCGCTTTGAACTCCTTTTGGTTGAAATCCTTAGTCGGCATTTCTGTTCCTTTAAATCCCAAACCACCAGTCTTGTGAGGACATTTATCTTGAACAGAAATCGGTATCTCATGACCTTGTTTGGCAAGCTTAGTAAATTCAGACTTAACACCTTTCAAATCATTCTTCCCGGAAATCAAGGAATTATCTATCACAATCTCAGAAAACTTTGGCACTTTCACATTTCCTGAATTTCCATAAAACACCTTTTCTTTTTCAAGAAATGTAGATTTGGAATCAAACTTTAACCCTTTGCGGTAATCAACCTCCTTTTTATTCTTCTTTGATTTGAATTTTGTTTTCTTTCCTGAACTGGTATCAGCAAACTTTGAATAATCATGCTGATTAACACCAGATGTCGTGAGTGGTGAAAATCTTGATTCTTGTGTGCTGCTAGGTTTAGACAAGCTGGGAGGTGATAAACCTATTGGGTAGTCGGGGTTGTTAGGGTTTTAGGTCAAATTGCCTCGGGAGAGGGATTCCCTAGTAATTCTAATTTTACATGCTATTCCATGTTAATTCTGTAAGTTAGTAGTTACTCCTTTCATCGTTAGGTGTCTGGGATAGGAACAAGCTGGAAGGTGACCTGTCTGTTCGAGTACTAGAATATCCGTTAGGAACAAGCCGGGAGGTGACCTAACCAATCAGTATGCGTCTTCGATTCTTAGGATTTCCTACTGCGTCACACCCGGTAAATGGTCTGGGGTCCACTAGGGTTTTCTTAGAGTTGTCATTAAGATCCTGATTCCATCATAGTTATCCATAGCCGAGTGAAATTGCGAGTGTTAAATAGGATTCTAGGTCTAGGTAGTGCTCTCCTCTCATCTGGTCGTTCTCTCGAGTTTTCTGATTTCGGTTGCTGGTAGTTAAGTCGTAGCTAGTTTATTTAGTTAATTAATTCAAAGAAACCAAAAATCAATCTCAAATTTCCATTCATAGAGTCCTAGGTTATAGTCTAGCTATCTAGTGTCCTTAGGGTTCGATATCCGGTCTTCTGTAGCTATACTGCCACCGACAGGTACACTTGCCTTAGGTTCGGTCTAGTTTTAGGAGTTTCGGTAAAATTAGGTGTGTCTAGGTCTAGGTTTAGGTCTAGGATATTTTATTATTTTTAGGTACGTTCCGAACACATCAAGTTTAGGATATTTTATTATTTCTAGAGTTTTAGGTTGCATTCTGGTGTCTAGAGTTTTAGGTTAGTTTTCGATTCTATTTGTTTTCTTTATTATTTTTATTTATTTTAATTTTTTTTTGTGTTTTTTTTCCCATGGCCACAATCGAATCGAATGATTTGTTTGAAGCGCAAATGTTAGAGATGTTTGGTGAGGAGTGGATGACGATGTCACCAGGAACGTTATATGAGGATTGGTTTGACCCAGAGGGTGATTTGCAGAAATTGGAAGAGATGTTATACGGGGAGCCGATCATTGAAGGTGAAAATGTCCCACTCGAGGAAGAATTTTGTGAGTTTAGCGAGGCTCAAGCGCCAAGGCATGAACCGTACTCAATTTCCATTCGGGACGTGCTAAGGTGTGAGGAACCAGTTGTTGAGGAAGCTGATGAGGTGTTAGAAGATGTCCCACTTGGTAGGTTAGCTAGTGATAAGGATGCTTCTGTGTTTAGTCCAAGTGTGGGGACGTTAGAGGATGTAGATTGTAAGAATGACCCGAGATTGAGCTTTATTGTAGTTATTAAGTTAACTCCGGGTAGGTTTAAGCATTGGTGGGTTGACTGGTTGTTAGGTATGATTTTTGAGGATTTGTTAGTCAACACCATTGGATTTCTAAGCAGTTTGATGGTTAGGGCATTAGTTAGTAAGAACATTAAGGAGAAGCCACCAGATTGAGTTGGTTGAACACTCAGGAAAACCACGAGTTGTATAATTTTTGTAACTTACTCGTTTAATTTTTTTTTTGTGTGTTTTTGTTTTCGGTTTTCGTGTTTTGTGTTTTTGGTGTTTGCAGGAAATTGGGGGAATTCAAGATGATGAAATTGTGTTGGAAGAGTCCAAGTTCCATGTGAGCACATTTCATATTATTTTTATTTTAATTTTAATTCTTATTTATTTTTATTTTTCGTGATTAATCGTGTTTGGTCGAGTCGAGTTTTGTTTTACGTCTTTGTTTGCAGGCCCGATGATATTCAAACATACATGATCAACGAATTAAAGTGGAGGGCAAAGGACGAATAACTCATATTTCATCCAAATTAAAATCAGGGGAGTCCGTTCCTTACTTATGTTTGTAAATTATTTATTTTTATTTTTATTTTAGTGTGTTTATTTTTAGTTGTTTTTCCGGCTCACATTGGGGACAATGTGTCGTTTAAGTGTGGGGATGGGAAGACTACGTCTTTATGGGAAGACTACGTCTTTAGTCTTGAGTCGTGTGTTTTTTTTAGGTTAGTTTGAGTCTCAATAAAAAAAAATTGAAAAAAAAATTCCAAAAATCCAAAAAAATTGAAAATTTTGAAAAAATGTTCCTGATTTTTGCTGCAACATAATGGGAAATGATAGTACAACTGGGGGTCAATGTTCTAATTAAATGTGCTTAATTGTTAAATTATAATAATAGGTTGTTTTATTAGCTAGTTTCGATGTATTGGTAGACCCAGCTGACTAATTAGGCTTAAAAATCCTTATGCATCATAAAAATAATTAATCAATAAATTGAGCTTAATTGATATGTAAATCATGAAACTTTAGTGGGTTCCCGCCTTAGGTTAATTGAGGATTCCGAAACTGTTTAGAAATAATAAAAAAATTGCATCTTTAATATTTTCATATGTGTATATCTTTTTTGTAATTTTGGCACGCTTTATCTTTTTACGAAAGTAAATTCGATAAGTAGTGGCGCCTCCGCAAAATCCATTCCATTTGAGCTTGTTATAAAAAAAATGAAAAAAAATAGAATAAAATACCGAAGCCTATGTGTTTCCCTTTGGGATAGCGACTTGAAGGATACGCCTCTAGGTTAGGTATGGGCTAAATACCCTATGTGCTACCCATCGGGCTCGCTACTCAGTGGATGCTCCTCTAGGTGAAGTCCAATTCTATTAAAAAAAAAAGAAAGAAAAAAAAATATGAATGCAAAATGAAAAAGAAAAAAAAAGAGAGAAAAATAGCTCAATTAAAAATTCATTCACTCATTCATGAAATTTCACTATTAAAAAGATATATATGTACATAAATATTAAGATGCCTAAAAGAAAAAAAATGGGATTAGGATGAATTGAAAGGCTTGAGTGTGGGACCCATTAGTTGATTGATATGCTAAATAATATTAATTTGATGCATTTGGGGCTGAACGGTTGGTGGTTGGGTTTAATCGGATCGAAATACCAGTAATCGAGCTAGGCTAAGTTTAATTGATATTTGAAATCTGAAGTTGAATAATCTGATAAGTTAGAAATTGAGTCCCTGGTTATGATTCCGTTGCAGTATTTTTCGAGGACGAAAAAATAGTAAGTGTGGGGATGTTTGATGTGTTGCAAACACATATTATTTTCCCGTGTAATTTGTCTAGTATTTGAGTCGGGTTTGAGTCATTTTTATTTAGTTTTTATCTAAGTTTTGTTATTTGAGTCTTAACGTGCTATTTAGTCATTTTTGTATAAAGTGGTGTGAGTTTGAGTCTTTTATTTTTAAGTGTGTTTATCAGATTAATTGTGCTCAAAGTGGTTAATTATTTATGGTTGTAGGTTGATGTACGAGTCCAAGGGGGATGGTATGACATTACATCTAAGATGGAGGACTGGCCTAGAGTTTATATAAAGTTCAGGGACCAACTTTGAATTACTGAAAGTCAAGGGGTTGAAGTAAAAATGAAGTAAAAATAATGTGAGGATGGAAAATTCACGTGGGTAAGCAAGAAGAAAAAGTGAATTTGGGTGAATAAATTGTACAAATGAGGCTCTGCAATTTTGTGTGGATTTATGGGCTGCAAATTACCGTTTTGGGCTTGCGAATTCAAAACAATTAAAAGAAAAAAAGAAGCCAGAAGAAACAAAGGGGATACGGACGAATATGGGGGACTTGCACGTGAGGTTTGGATAAGGATTTGGTCATTTAGATGACCACAAATTAATTTTGGGAGAGCATCAATAATTAATATAAGAACTCTCACGCATATATTATGGAGGATCCGGAGGCAACATTAATTAGAAGGGGCTGACTTCGAAGAACCCTACGGACAATTAAAAAAGGACGGCAGAAGCATTCTTACGAAAGAAAAAGAATTGAAAGCAACCAGGGAGCCAGACAAGCACGTCAAAAAGTCAGATTAATTATTAAGCAGGTTAGCAGACAGACTGGTAGCTCAACTATTTTATTTTCTTTTACGATAAACAATATTTCTTATTATGTTTATGTTCGTTTTCGAATTATGATGCTTGGCTAAATTGATTGTACTACCTAGACCGTTATGATGATTGTTTAACGTTTGTAGTATTTATTCGGTTTATGGATTTCTCATGTTGGTTGATGTTCTAGTAAACAATTGCTAATTTACTGGTTAACGCGTATGAATGCTTGAATTAGGATCGTAATTAGTAATCGAAACTGCTCAATCTGCGAATGTCTTTCGGTTTGGGTTGGGTAATCAATTGCATGACTTTATGTTGGTAGTTGATATGGTTAGCGAATTAGTTAATCATAGTTTAGGTTAGTGGTGAAAATCTTGATTCTTGTATGCTGCTAGGTTTAGACAAGCCGGGAGGTGATAAACCTATTGGGTAGTCGGGGTTGTTAGGGTTTTAGGTCAAATTGCCTCGGGAGAGGGATTCCCTAGTAATTCTAATTTTACCTCCTATTCCATGTTAATTCTGTAAGTTAGTAGTTACTCCTTTCATCGTTAGGTGTCTGGGATAGGAACAAGCTGGAAGGTGACCTGTCTGTTCGAGTACTAGAATATCCGTTAGGAACAAGCCGGGAGGTGACCTAACCAATCAGTATGCGTCTTCGATTCTTAGGATTTCCTACTGCGTCACACCCGGTAAATGGTCTGGGGTCCGCTAGGGTTTTCTTAGAGTTGTCATTAAGATCCTGATTCCATCATAGTTATCCATAGCCGAGTGAAATTGCGAGTGTTAAATAGGATTCTAGGTCTAGGTAGTGCTCTCCTCTCATCTGGTCGTTCTCTCGAGTTTTCTGATTTCGGTTGCTGGTAGTTAAGTCGTAGCTAGTTTATTTAGTTAATTAATTCAAAGAAACCAAAAATCAATCTCAAATTTCCATTCATAGAGTCCTAGGTTATAGTCTAGCTATCTAGTGTCCTTAGGGTTCGATATCCGGTCTTCTGTAGCTATACTGCCACCGACAGGTACACTTGCCTTAGGTTCGGTCTAGTTTTAGGAGTTTCGGTAAATTAGGTGTGTCTAGGTCTAGGTTTAGGTCTAGGATATTTTATTATTTTTATGTACGTTCCGAACACATCATTCATACATTTTGAGAAATTGGAAATTCTGCTTGGTCCGAACTCCCACCGAACTTCGTCCGAACGCAACTGATCCTCCGATCTTACTCCGAACTTTGTCCGAACTTGATTACACAGTCCGAACTTAGACCTTTGTCCGAACTCCTCCGATCTTACTCCGATCTTACTCCGAACTTTCACCGAAACAAGAAGGACCGAACGACGTCCGAACTCTCTCCGAACATTTTTCGGTTACTCCGAACCTCGAACGAATTTAGACACTCTCGACATAATTTTCACGATTTTGAGAGAATTTGGACAAGATTTTGACAGGAACTCAGGTAAAACCCATAGAAATGTTTTAGAAATGAAAATCTCTCGAAAAGCTCAAAGATTTACTCGTTTTTGAATGAAAACAACTCGGTTTTATCAAGAAAACGACTACAATCAAAGCAAACGCAATAGAGCAACCTGGATTTGCTCTGATACCAATTGAAAAACCATAAGATGGATCTTACTATAGGTTTGCTTGATCGTAGAGTGAACACGAGATGTAAATAATAGTTTGTTTTATTGAAATCAACATAGACTCAATTACAAACTCTCTCTGAAGCTCTCTAGAGAAACACTGTCAAAAACACATAGTTAAGAACTGATCTCTCTCACTCGTGTGTACATTCAAAGTACAAGTTCCTATATATAGACGTCTGCTCTGAGCTCCGTCCAAACTCCAAGTTCGGCGGGTTCGAACCTCAGGTATGGACCTAGTTCAGATACTTCACATGACGCATAGATTACGTATCAACATTCCGAGATGATTGCAGTTCTCCGGCGACGGCCATTGGGCTCCGGCCGCCGAAATAGTCACTGATGGTACATATGAGGTGTGTTTGTTTAGTATTGCTTCTTGAGGCGTTTGGATGCAAGTTTTGGACAAAAATGGGGTTAACTCGGACCTAGTCAGCGAGTCGACTCAGTCAACTCGGCTGGTCAGCGTTAAATCGGATCAAACGAAGTCAAACTGAGAAAAGGACCTCGTATTATCGCTCGTGACGAAAAATCGATCGGAATAGACTACTTATTCGTTGTTTTGGTGTCGTGATGGTTTTGCGGTTAACCGGGTTCGTGTTCGACTTTCGACCGGAGGTATACCGTGTTCGTTACCTCGTCGTCTTATTAATGTCACTGTGTTATTATAAACTTTTGTCGAGAACCTTCATCACCATAAGTACTTAAAAGGAATATTTTTTTATATATATAAAAAAAGGATGATTTATATATATATATATATATATATATATATATATATATATATATATTATGAATACATTAATTTGGTAATTATCAGCATATTACTAATATTAAAACTCAGTGAACCGATCTTCAAAATATAAATCAATGATTCTGGAAAGCTAGAGTTTCATCAAAAATATATTTAAACAGTTATTATTTGAAATTTATGGACTTGAACGCTAACTCGACACTCAGTTTAGATAAACTGGATTTTTGAAATGTTATGTTGACTTTGTTTGTGTGTATCTGCGTGAGAGTCATCATAACTTTATATGATTAAGTTTTCCTTCTAAAGCACAAAAATATATATATACTTTTACCATTAAGAATTTTAAATAATTTATTATAAATATTTATTTATTTATCAATTTGTTGACGATTTCGGAATAAACTATCACTTCGATTTTGGTCGTACGTAATTAACCGAATTATATCTCCATCGAGTCGTCGAGACGTGAAAATTCATTTATTTATTCATTTTTTTAGTCATTTATTTACTTATTTATTCATTTATTCCTCCATCTGGTTTAGCTGTCGAGTTCCTCCTCGAGTTTGTTCGTCTTGACTCGGAGTGTAATTTTTCTCATGTGTCCCCCTATCAGGTGAGTATTCATAGTTACTTTTACTTTACTGTTTTGGGGTGCAACATGTACACTATCAGAACGCAAACTCTTTATGCTTTATTCTAAAACTAAATGCGATCGATGTGATTGTTATGTGCATACTTGTGTAATTAAACTTGTATGGATTATTGATATGAACGATTGAACGATGGAACGATTAAAGGATGGAACGATTGAACGATTGACGCATCTCATTAACTCATTGAGCCGGGGTTACGATAATAGATATATTGGTGTGGCAACCCACTTGGCCTGCCTCGCGTGTGGCGCCTTGTGATTGAAAGCCTAAATGCCGAGGGCTTGAGAGCGTCGCATATTATGTGCTTTGATTCATTTCATGTTTATCATATGTGTTTACACTTAACTCACTGAATCGCATGTTTCAATTATATATCGGTACGTTACACCTATGTTTACTCACCAACTATTCGTAGTTGACCCTTATTTCGTACATGTTGCAGGTTTTGCTGTTGATGATTGTTGACGACACTTTAGGATGCTTCTGGACTTAGTGAGACCTAAAAATTAATCAAGTTAATTTGTGAATTATCATTTGATTTTATCGACTTATCATGTATATTCTTTTGTTATGAAATGGGATGACTAAGAATATCACAACATTTAATTAGTGTTGTGTACATCTGGACAATCATCACGCCCCGACGTATTCCGCCGTCGGTTGGGGTGTGACAACGACCCCAGCCAGGCCCGCCAGGGGCTACCGTCCTTTGGACCCCGCTTCTCGGGGGCGCTGCCCCCGAACCCCCGTTAATTCAGACAAACAACGGTGGGATATGGGGAGAGGTCATGGTGATTTCAGATAACAAATCAGTTATAGGGTTTACTCTTGATTCGATAGCTATGGGTTGTTATGTTTGAAGAATTTCCAGATTCCGGTACTTGTCAAGAATTAGACGTCGAATTTCAGAAAGAATATGTTGTGGGTAGTCATTGTTTTTGATGATGGACAGAGATTCAAAAACACGTGTTTTCTGATGATGGACAGAGATTCAGAGACATGGATATGATTACACAAACTTAAGAATATTAAAGATTTGAATGTTTCATTTGTTTAGGGGGGGAAATATGGACCCTAAAACTTTCAAAGTTTCATAATTGAAAAACTAAATATTCAAAAGCAAAAAATTTTAGGGATGATGGTGATTTTTAATCTTCATGGAAATATGGTGTATTATGATGTCCGTGCAAACCGATATGTCAAAGTTTTCAATTATGGTTTGGAACTCTCTAATCAAATGCCCAATACATTGTTAAGTCATGAAGTTGACGTTATAGTCTTTGATTGTTGATATATTGGGATGGATTTCATTCTGAGGGGGAATTTCTATGATTGAATATGTTGATCGTTTCTGTTTTCATCAAGATCAGAATGTATTACAATTTGGTGAAGATCGAAGATTTATGTCAAAATGTGGTGATGTTCAAGAGGTCTTAAACAATTGTCAGGAACGACTTATGAAGTGAACCGTTATCATATGCTTGATGTGGATGTGTTTGAATCTAGGGGGACTTTATTGGTTGTGGTGATTGTATAAGATTCTGAACTGTTTCCTGCGTACCTGAAGTTTCAGTCAAGGGAAGTTTGCTAAAGATAAAGGCGTCTGCAGCAAGCCGACCGAAGAATGCTAGAAGTTAAAGATCTACATTTATCTTTTTTATTTTTTCTAAGTTTATGCTAAAACACACGTAAAATCTTTTTGGAATTTTCAGATATGAAATGTAAATGCAATACTGAATCAGACACTATTTTTGTCTTTTGCGAGAAAGATCACGACTTGGGATCATATTGAACATAACATGCTGAACTACACTTCAATTTCAATTACTTCAGGCTTCAGCACACAAGCCATGTTAATTTGTCCATCTTAAACTCAAACACAATCATACTCATAACATCTCGTATTGATTAGGTTTGCTTTGACTAGTATACCCCACACTATAAGACATACTCAAATATGCATTTTCTTATCACACTTTGTGATTTCACTTGTGATTTAATACATAGTGATTGAATTCATGATATCGTCAACTGTGTTCCATGAAAAAAGAAATAAGGACGTTAAATCATCTACCTTAAGGTCGATCTTTCGATGCGCAGATAAGGCCAGAAAAAAAACAAGTTGAAATTGTATAACCCAACAACAATCAGGTAGGTACTCCCGTACCCGCAGAGAAAGTCCGATGAGTTATACGAAACACAAAAGAAAATAAAGCAAAACGTCAAACGAACAACAATCAGGTCGATCTTTCGATACGCAAATCCGATCGTTTGACAAAATAAAGAAAATCAAACAAGTTTAAATCTTTGCAAAATGAACACATGTATACACAGTGACTTCTCGTTTTTCCTTTTCACATATCTTTTCAATATCTTGAAATATGTGTCAAGATGTTGTCCACTTGGTCAAGCATTAGTATTTAATATATATCACATCTGAATACTTTCTAATCTAATACCGAGCCTACCAAGCACACCGAGCAATGATCTTATGGCTTTTTCATTTATTTTATCCATGAGTCAGACACGCAAGCCAATGTACCATCATTTCCCAATTATGTCGGATACAATTTCTCATTTTTTAATGTTTTTGTATTTTTCTGATTTTCTCCCCCTTAAAAGGAAAACTCTATTTTTGGATTTTTCTTTTTAACAAAACACAAAGACACTAAATTTGGGTTTTCAATCCCCCCCCCCCCCTAAACTACAAACGGAATGTAAAAGAAAGAAAATTGACCAATCGATACTGATACCTTTCAGTGTAAGCTTTCAGAAACACTTTCAGTTTTGTAATATGAAGCATTCAATTTAAATTATGCAGGAAACTCCACGATTAGTAACTGCATGAAGCTTGAACTTCACAATCACCGACAAGTCTTCTTGAAGTACCTGCACACTGGACAAAACTATTAGTTTTTAAATGACCCGAAGCACACAGCTTCTGGTCGGCCAGTGTCTTCACTAAAATCATTTGCAGCTTTGCAGACCATCTTAGGTTGCCAATGCATTTTTGCTTTTTCAGTTTGAACCGAGTCATCATCCGGTGATGAACTACCAACACTTGAATCAAATTTGAAAAATTGTTTCTTTTTAGATTTAGTTTTGGAAGGTGTTGACTCAGTAAACATTCTGCCTGATTCATCAATAAATGTGGCAGATTTAGTAGAAAATGGTCTTTTGACAGTTTCAGGACAATCGTGTGCCAGGTGTCCCTTTCGGCAACATTGATAGCACAAACGATATGATCGTTTTGGCATTCGTTTGTCCTGAACTGGATGACACATATCATCAGACTCAAAACCATCAGAACAATCATCAAACACTTGAAACCTATTCGCATGCACCTATTTTGAAGTAGGACTTCGAGGTGTGGAATTCGAACCAGACAATGAAAATTCTTTCGGAGAACTTTCAGGTTCTTGAAATTCTCATCATTGCACAAGTAGCTTGTGAATGAATGTGACTTTAGATTATTCAACTGTCTTTTAAGATCCAAAACCTCAACATTCAAATAGGATATTTTCTTCTGTGCTTCACCCAACGCTTTTTCTGAATCGATTAATTGTTCCGAAGCTCTGTTGAACAAAAACTTTTCTTGTCTCATCTGATCATGTGTATCATACACTTCTTGAGTCACTTTATCTACTTGCCCTTTATAAATCTCAACATTCCTTGTCAACAATTTGTTGTCATTTGTCAAGTTTGTGACTTTATCTAGTAATTTTGAATGTTCCACTTGACGATCATTCTCCTTAGCAATAACTTCATTATGAGCTTTCTGAAGTTCATCATATGATTTCTGAAGCGAATCCAATTTGGCTTTTGACTTGTTAAACAAAGCATCAAAATCTTCTGTTACATCCTTTGTTTCATTCTCCCACTTTTCAGCATCTTTGACTAACTTTAACAACCATCTCATCCAACTTTTTCTTAAGATCTACAAACTCTTCCATCAACACACTCTTTTCTTGTACTAACTTTTCATTTGCCTTAAAAACCTCATCAGAAACTAGAAACTGCACACTTCTTTGTGTAACTATCTAACTCTTCTTCCTCCTTCTTCCTTTAAACAATCAACCCTTCTTTATCTTGAACCGATTCTCGAATCTTTCTATCCTTTTGAGCACAAAATTCACAAGTTGACTCATAATCACTAACTTCATAATCAAAATCACTTGATTCAACTTCTACAGTGGCTATAAAAGCAGATTCATCTGGAAAATCTTTAGCCCAATCATAGCCTTCTTGAGCCACCATAGCGTTTGCTTCTTTATTGTGAACATGCTTATCCGAATTACACTTTTCAGATGACGATTGGTTGCACTCACGAGCAAAAGGTCCTATCTTGGAACATTTGTAACATTTAAGCTTCGACTTATCCAAACAAAGTTTCTCTCCCGGAATAAAAGATTTCTTTCCATGTTTCTTTCTGAATCTATTTTCTCTTTCAACCGCCATAGCAAACTGCCAATCTAAATCTAACTTATTCAATTGATCACCATCCAACGGATTTAAGTCGTCTCCATACAAACCAGATTTACCGATTTGACTAAAAATTGATCTAGAAGACGCTGATATGAATGCAGTGAATAATGCAGTTAAATCTTCAGCTGTTTGAACATGGATCGAATTATTGGTTGATTTATCAGGAATAGTAAAACTGCAACCTGGTGAATAACCTGAATTTTTTAGATTTTCCAGCAAGCAACGCTGTTGGAGCTAGATTAAAGCTTGAATTAGGAAGTGACTTTGCTTTAGCATTCACGGTAGTAGAATTTTCTCCAAAATATAATTTAGGATTTTGAACAAATGGATGTGCTGACTTCTTCACAATCATTTCCATTTCAGGAGCTTGTATTTTGCTTGTCAATTGATTGAATGTCCAACTTGCATAACTTGGATCATTAGTCAACATCATAACCTAATTTTCCCACTTATCAGGTAAGGCTTCCAGAAATTTCTCTTTCAATTCATCATTCTCTTTCTTGACATCTACAAATTCAAGTTTATTTATCAAGTGTGAAAACCTTGCGATCAAGTCTGACACTTTTCCATTATCACAATGTCCAAAATTAACAAATTATTTCTTTAACACTTTCTTTCGGGTCTTCTTATATTGATCATTACCCTCGCATATTTCAGAAATAACATCCCACAATTCCTTAGCCGTTGTATAATTCTTAAATTGATGCATTAGATCTTTTGGTAATGCCATTGTAAGATAACTATACGTTTTTTCTCTCTTGCAAATAATTTTCTTTCCTCCGAATCAAAACTACTAATCATCTTCGGCTTGTTGGCACTTATCATCGGATACTTATATTCCTTTTCAATCGGAGTCCAACAATCAATATCTTGAGAAAGGATGTAAGATTCGAATCGACTCCTCCAATTATGGTAATTTTCCAATCGTAGCAACTTAGGAACCTTCTGAGTTGTTCCTATCTCGTTATCATATTTCATCATGAGTTGCATTGATGTTTGAGCAATTGCAAACGCTTGATACTTACTCATCTTGAATTTTGATGAAATCTGACTCAGCGTACCAATACTCAAACCAGCGTACCAAAGTAACGACTTCCGTACCAACAATGTTCAACGGACCACCAGCGTACCAAACACTCCAACCTACCAAGAAATGGACCAGAAAAATTGGCGTATCAGACCAAGCTGCGTACCAACTTAGTACGGTGTAACTGCTAGCGTACCAGTCAATAACCGTCGCGTACCAACTAAAAAGATTGTCTTCCGTACCAACCAGCAGCGTACCAACCCACCTATGAAGTTTGCCTTGCGTACCAGTTGTTCATCCGGCGTACCATCATCTTCATCGAACGTACCAACGGCGTACCAAGCTAAAATCGATTGATTTTTGTGATTTTTGACAATTTGGACTGGAAATTGCAACAATGATGTGCGAAAACACTCTAGGAAGCTTTAAGAATCGTTTTTGATCTCAGAATCACTCAGAATTTGAAATTTTTTGTGAAAAACAACCAAAACTTGACTTTCTCTCACTAGGATTTCAAAAATGAACCAAATCACAGCAGTAGAACAACCTGGATTGCTCTGATACCAGATATAAAAGCATAATCGGATCGTTTCCAGATCATAGAAGGATAGAGACGGAAGTTTGTCATTCAAATATAGTTGAATGATTACGAATGATTACAAAGCAAATGGAGTATACATCATTAAAGCTCTGGAGGAGGTTTGGACAGAACCTCCTCTCTCACTAAGACCACACAGAATGGAATGAACAAACTTGAAGATCAACACACCAAGCCTATTTATAGGTGAACCAGCTAGCGTACCATTTTGGTCCGCCGTACCAATTGGTACGCTCGTACCAATTGGTATTCTGGTTGGTATGTTGACATCATTACTATATTTAATCATAATCTTCTAATGTAACGAATACACACAGAAACTTGTCCTAACACGATTGATTTGTTGGGCGAACCCTCAAGATATTCATTCTGAAAGTGTTTCACGCTTTCTAGAGAAGCCAAGCAATCGAATTTCTAACACTTACGATGTTGCTTCGTAATTTATCTAAGTCTAACATTTTCGATTTAGCATTGTTTTAGGAGGAAAAAGAACGAATGTTAGTACCCTATAAGACAAATGTCAAAATATTACAATGAGACTTCTTTGTATCATTACGAGTTTACCATTAATAGGTACAAATGTGATTGTTTATAGTTAAAAGGATTACATCAACTCAAAAATCTTATTAACAAAAGAATTGACCTTTGATTCACTTTCCAAGCACTCTAAATCATCGACAGACTCAAATCTCCATAAAAAAATTAAAAAAATAAATAAAAAATGATAAAACAATTCGTACATTAGACGTAAACCTTATATGAACGATGCTTCATCCGAAAGAGAGACAAAAGCACGTTTGTGGGATGAAAAAAAGAGCACCCAAATGTGAAATTATTATATATTTACCGTATTTTCATTGAAAGCCTTATGAAAATAAAATGAGCAGCACTAGCCCTCGTTCTTTTGATCTTTTTTAACTCTAGCCCTCTACCTTTATCGTTGATCAACTCTGCCCATTGACATCCCCACACTAGTCGTGCAAAACAGCTCATTTAAATTTTAAAACCACAAATACATAACTTTTATTTGACCAACATATTTTAACAATATGAACACATTCGGGTCAAAATATCAACTATTTTCTTATTTATAAAAACTTGAATAGAATTGTTCTGGTCTTAAAAAGTTTTAACCGATCTTATCAACATAATTTTACAAACATGTTATAAATGAGCATACTAGTAACTTAGTAAGAGAGATTTTTACGTAAAATACTAAATATTAAAAAAAAAATTCCGTATAAAATCAATCATTTATTTTTTAATTTTAATAAAATAAAATAATAAAAGTGCAATGTTTATTCTAGTTTTCTTTTTTATTCGAAAAGTACGAATAAGTTTTACTTATTCATTGTAACTCACATACAAATGGTATATACATACACATAACCTATACACATTGTAACTCACATACATATCGTATATACATAATAAAAATGCAATGTATATATACCTACACATAACCTATGCTTATTCATTGTAACTCACATACATATCATATGTACATACACATAACCTATACATATTATAAGTAAATGGTTAAAAGTTTACAACTTTCAAAATAAAAATTGCTTGATAAATTTCAATGTATATAAAAATACACATTTATACTTGAGAAGTGTAAAATTTTAGAAGCATGTAACATTTAAAAAGTTTTAAGCGGACTTTTTTTTTCTTTTATAAATTTAATATTTTGTAAGACGCCTACTATATTTTTGCCTATAAATTTATTATAACACTCCTATACGTCGCCTATAAGACTATACGCCACATATAGAGTAAAAATATAATTCTTGTCCCAGTTTGCTGTTATACGAGCCATATACCCTCTGGAAAATTCTCATCACCAACAAAAAAATCCGCCGCCCCCCCTCCCCGGGTATATGTCTTGTATAACCCCATAAGCAGCGTATAATGACTAACTCTCATACTAACAGAGCTGAGAATGACATAATACTATTTTTTTTTTACCTATACGACACGTGTAGCCCTTATACGTGACGTACAAGGGTGTTAAATTAGATTTTAAAGGTGTATACAAAATCTCTGTTTTATAATTAAACTCATCGTATACGGTATACAGTATTTAACACATTTTAAGAAATATAAATCTCTGGAAGTTAAGCTCATAAACACATCTATACTGAAATAATCAACAAAACCACAAATTCAAAATCTAAACGTTATCTATTCCATATTATCATATTATATAATTTAAATTGAAATTTAAATTTTTGTTACTTTGAAAAATTATTTGTAAGAAAAGTGTGCTCCACCCTACCACATGACCTACCACCACCCAATCCCTTCGAATCCGTGACCCCAGCAATTCAACCTTACTTCCTACGAAGTAATCAACCTTAGCGAGCGGCCCTCTTTAAAAAAAATCTTTCTACTCCCAGTTTGTTCTTCCCTAAATTTTCGAATTCAGACAACCCAATTAATCAAACTGGAACGCGTCTTACCCTAAATAGATTTGGGTTCCCAACTCATCAAGATCAATATTTAATTTGATTTTTATTTTCATTATGTAGTTCAATTTTCATCTGATCTTGAAATAATCCAACTCCCTCTTTTTTCATTTCATTCTTGTTCGTTATATATATATTTTTTCAATAATTTGTGGTTTGTATAGCAGAAACTGAAGGTTTCACAGGCACCCATTTGGAGATGGGTGGTAAAGATTTGATCTTTAGATCCAATATTCTACTCAATTAGCCCATGTGAGCTTTCTTGATCTTCTTTATTGTATAAAGATAGGATTTTTGTAGGTTTCTTGATTGGTTTTACCCAGAGTTTGTTTTACGGATCCGTTATTGTTGTACTTTCTCATAAGAAATGTTTGGAACTCAAAGCAAGAGGGATCTATCTCTTGAAATTCAATCTCAAATACACATTTTGAGACCAAGTATCCATGCCAGAAGGGCGAATATTACTGTAAAATTTCAAGATCTTTATGGGTTTACAGTGGAAGGCAATGTTGATGATGCAAACATATTGAATGAGGTGAGGGAGAAAGTGAGGGAACAGGGTAGGGTTTGGTGGGCATTAGAAGCTAGCAAAGGGGCAAATTGGTATTTACAGACTCATGTAACATCTGCCCTTAAATCATCCCTAAAGTTTTCAGCTTTAGTGAATGCTATCACCCTCAAGAAGCTAATTAGAAAGGGGATACCTCCAGTTTTAAGACCTAAAGTTTGGTTTTCTTTATCTGGAGCTGCTAAGAAGAAATCGACCGTGCCTGATAGCTATTATAATGATCTACTAATAGCTGTTGAGGGTAAGGTCACCCCTGCTACGAAGCAGATCGATCATGTGAGTTCTACGGGTTCTTTTATTCTTGTTATGTCAATATGGTTAGGCTCATTTTTTTTTCTCTTTTTTGTTTTTGTAGCAATGTTTTATATTGGAATGTGAATGCATCCTGAATGCCTTGTACCTTTTTGATTTATTGTCTTGGGAGTAACTGTTTGGATTCGGAGTTTGTGAAGGTCGTTTTGCATGATTAAGCTTATTATTGAAGGGAATTCTAATAGGAGAAGTCAATATTGAAACTTTTATTAATAGAGAGGAATGCATTTTTTTTCTTACATCACCCATTCACTTCTTGTTGCAGTGTAATATAATTTCTTTAGAATCCGGACGCATCAATTTGTTTACTTTAAGCTTTAGTGTAATCAAGCCACAAGTACTAATTATTGGTTTATACCATACACTCTAGCTGAAATTGTTTTTTGGCTGTAAATTTATGCAGGACCTACCACGAACTTTCCCTGGTCATCCATGGTTGGACACTCCTGAAGGTCATGCTTCTCTGAGGCGTGTTCTTGTTGGTTACTCTTTTCGTGATTCTGATGTTGGTTATTGTCAGGTATGTAACAGAAATCAACATGGAACTTCATTGAGTTAATTAATAAAGGTCTTTGATCTTCCTTATATTTTAACATGTGAGGGAATAAGAAGTATAAAAAATTCTTGGATTTTTGTTGTGTGCTGTTTAAATGTCATCCTATCTCATTAAAATCAGAACTTGATGATTGGATTTTTCTGATTTTAAAGTCTTAGACATGTTGTATTTTTTCTACTTTTCCATTTCAAGTTTTGGACAATATGTTCTAGACACAAATTAAATACGTAAGAGATTAAAGTGGTAAAAGGACAAGAGTATGCAAATCACAATAGGGATAAAAGTAGAAGTGAATACATTTGGTGGGTCAGGTTGGGCAAATCTACAAACATTTTTATTCAGTTTTGTAAAGTTTGTTTATAATTTATGTGCTAATTATAATTACAAAAACTATATTGTTACAATATAATCTAAACAGACCCTATGCAATTGAATACATTTCCTGGTGGCTTTCAGCCTGTATGACCCACTCAACCCATTTGACCCATTGCCTTTGTAGTTAAATCTTTTAGCGTAACCCATTTGACCCCTTGGAGGTAAAGCAAATCCCAAATCGAACTTTTGTATGAGAATGGCTTGAGACCAGTACCTCCAGCTTGAGGTAGTAGGAACAAGAAATCAAACACTAGAACAAAAATAAAAAGTTTAAGCCTTTTTCAGTTTTTTTAATCTTTGTTTGCGGTGACCAAGATGTATTTAATGCAGGGTTTAAATTATGTTGCTGCATTATTGTTACTTGTGATGAAAACAGAAGAAGACGCGTTTTGGATGTTGGCGGTTCTTTTGGAAAATGTATTAGTCAATGATTGCTATTCAAATAACTTATCAGGCTGTCATGTAGAACAAAGGGTGTTCAAAGATCTCTTAAAAAAGAAGTGTCCAAGGTAATATCTTTTTGCATTCAATAATTTATATATTGTTATAAAATTGATAGCTTTTAAGCTTTGAGGATTTTGGAATGCAGTATATATGCTCATTTAGAAGCTATCGAGTTTGATGTCTCCCTCGTTGCCACTGAGTGGTTTCTTTGCCTCTTTTCAAAGAGCTTGCCTTCAGAGGTTAAGATTACTTCCCCACCCCTTTTCCATGCGTCCACACATATATGCATGTGATGCATATCTAATAGTTCTGTTCCTACAAACCTTATGCAGACAACCTTGAGAGTTTGGGATGTTCTCTTTTATGAAGGCGCAAAGGTCTTACTTAACATGGCTCTTGCTATATTCAAGGTGAGACACTTAATTATGTTTTTATCTACAGACGTCTATGAGTAACATCTACACTTTCTTTGTCATTAAAAATGAAATTTGCAACTTTTTTAGCAAAAGGTTTGGTTAGCCTTGAAAACTTGTAACACTTGTGTTTTAGAAAATGGCAATTTCCGTAGCGATGTTATCAGGATTATCATTTGCATTGTGAGTTTATTTCGTATCACATCCACCTATTTCCATATGATCTATTATTTTAGTATTAATCTGCAATGAACACGTTAACTAGCACTCTCTTACAAATTAGCATTCACATTCTTTGTAATTGAACACAAGCTATATGAACATGTATAACAACGGTTTATGTAAAGCCATATAAAGTATATAATACAAGAAAAACACAAAATGACATTTTTGGCATCTAGCTGCTTTTAGTAAAGCAACTAACACTTACCTCGTAGGTTGATGATGTCTAACGAACCTATCTATCAAGATGTATGTTTGGGGACACTAACTCACCTACATGGTCCCGGTTATGGCCTATAAACATGTATTGACAATGCCTAATTGGTACCTGGATTAACGAACTAAAAAGTCAAAGCTGCATGCGAAGAAAATGAGAGAGTTGACCAAGATGGTTGTTCATTTTATGTTTTCACAGTTAAACCACAGAGAGTTGACGAATTCACCCTGATTTTATTTTATTTTTCCAAAGTATCAAGTTCAAATGACAGTAATACCCAACTCAATACTATATACTTCATCCATCAACACCATGTTTGACTATACCACTTCAAAAGTTGGATTTTGGAAGTATTATCTTATAAAAGAACCAGGTGTTACAAATCTTTTCTGAAAAAATGTCGCAGTTAATAAGTTTGCAAAAGTAACAAGTCTTGTGGTTCTACTGTTATTGCAGATGAAGGAAGAGGAGTTGCTAACGACAAATCATGTTGGGGATGTAATCAATATAATACAGAATACCACTCATCATCTCTTTGATCCTGATGAACTACTGACAGTAAGTTTCCCCTCTATGGATGTTTTAATCCTACTGTTTGAGTCATTTGTATCTTGATTTAAGGAAAAAATAACATAATATTTATGTACTTATGTGTGCAGGTTGCCTTTGATAAACTTGGGTTTATGAGCACAAACATATCCAAGGAAAGGAAAAAACAAGAACCAGCGGTAATGGCAGAACTTGATCAAAGGTTAAGACGGCTAAATTCTAGTAATCTGGATGATCAGAGCTGACTTCTCTTATTTAAGTTCGATAAACCTTAATTTATATACCTGGACATGTTGTACAATTGCTAAAGGCTGTAATGCATGGCATGCTTGTTTTCGATTCGTATTTAATTATTTTTGTTCAGGAGGTAACTTGCCTCGCAAGCGATTTGTGATCGAATCTTGTAGCTTATGTATGGATTCATTATCAAAGTCTCGTAGAATTTGTGTTCAAATCTTGCTGCCTGTTTCTGGCTGGAGTTTATGTTTGTTCTTTTTACCATTTGGTTCATGCAGTTGGGTGTATCAGCCCATGAAACAGTGTTCATTGTCCATATTTTTAATGTTATAATAATTTGAACTTTTAGTGAAAAATCCAACTTTATATACAATGATTGATAATACGGTTTTCGGGTTATTTGTATAGTGTATAACAATCTAGTTTTTGAGGACCTGAGCGTTGTCGCGAAAGGAAAAAATGTTTTAATGTGTTAAAAGACGTAAAAAGAACGAGAACAAGAAACAATGTCGGTAAAAAACCAATGAAATCACATTCCTACTATTCAAGAAAACAAAATAAGTAAAAAACGAAACATTGTAACGACACAATTGCTATTATTTATTAAAGTTTTAATTTACCTCAGCGATTGAACCGACTAGGTCAACGAAGAAGGTTTGAGTTGATCTCTTTGTTCCCCTTATCCTCCGATTGAACCCAGACTCTCGAACCCGGTGAACGAGAACGATGGCGATTAGGGTTCCGGTGAACGGGAACGGAGGCAGGAAGAAGAGGATCGACGAAGGGTTTTTTTCTTTTTCTTTTGTAGAATATATCTTTATAGAAATTGCAAAATCAGTCCCTCTATTATAATAATTGTTAAAAAAACACAATAAATGCCACATCAGCAAACCACTAACACCGCTAGTGAAAAACTAACGGTGTATCATTCTAGAGATCGGAATGGTTAATTAGTAGTATTGTTGTACGTCAAATTCAAAATTTGTATTATTATCGGCCAATGAGTTAAAACTCGTATTATTAAAATCCAATTTTTCTAATTTTTATTGAATATTTTTTAATTAAACAAAATAAATAATATTTAAAGTAAAATAAATAAATTTTAAAAGAAAGAAAGTATGTATATAAAGGTCATAGTGGACATGGAGGGGTAAATTTAATGACGTTAGTCTAAATACCCCTGGTATTGGTGTAATGGACATAGAGGGGTAGATATAGTTTGTGAACTAGACGTTATGGGTTTGACTCTTTCAGAGGATTTTTCGAACAGTGGTCAGTTTTCTTCTGAATTGGTGATTCGGTTAAGTGCATGGCTGATGTACGATCTTTTCGTTTGAAACGTACCAATTACTGTCATCACTTGTTCGAGTCGAAGATGATCGAGTGGGAGGTTCTTCTCTCACTCACTCCGTGAGTCCCTTTCTAAGTTATTTTTATTACATATGTACCTAGGGTGTGCAGAAATAACCGAAATCCGAATAAACCGACAAACCAAACCGTATCCATATCCAAATAAACCAATCCGAATTGTGAATTCGGTTTACGGTTCGGTTTTCAACTGTATCCGAATTGTGAATTCGGTTTATGGTTCGGTTATGGTTTTGAGTTTTGTTTTTATTTGGTTTATTCGGTTTATTCGGTTATCCGTTTAAAACCAAATAAGATATATATATATATATATATATATTAAGTATATTTATAAACCATTACACCATTTAAGTTAAGCCCACTTATCCACAATCCAACTAAATATGACCCATATATCCATGGTTTCTTTTAGGGTAAAACAAGTCTACCGATAACTCTACCACTCACTTTACGTCTCTTCTCCACGTTCCCACCCTAGTTCGTAATGAGTAGTCATCGTCTTCTCCTATTCCACTCTACAAAAAATAAGTGCCTACCTGTCACACCCCGGTCAACGGAATCGGGTGTGAGCGAGAATGGAATCATAGTCGAGGATACATAGAACACTTCTAATAATTTAAAAACTTCATAAAACATTAATTCATTTCATTGCAGCGGAAAGAGTAGTGGAAACATTAATGTCTTACAATTTTAAAACATAAGTCTTAAATGATTATTAAAAGCTTAAAACGATTAAGTTGGATAGTCGGGACTATGACTCCAAGGACAGGTCCGATAGCGTTTGTAAGCCCCATTTGCATGTCTTCAGAAAGTCTTGTCAATTACCTAAGAAATCATGAATATAAAACGGGTCAACATAAAGTTGGTGAGGTTCACAGGTTTAGGACTCGATAGTTAAACAGTTGTAAAACAGTCGTAAAACAGTTTCGGTATACTTAAATATTATCAGGGTTTATTGTTGTGGTTGTATGATCTCACCTGAACCTTGATTTCAAATACTAACGGTTTACCCACCCGGCATCTCTTGCCCAGAGATGTTAAACAGTGCAGAATAACTGACGTGTACCCCCAGACAATCCGGAGTCAGAACTGGAGCTACCAGTTAGGGTAGGGTTGTCAACCCAAATAGATCTACTCACTAGCTATCGTTTCGTACAGAACTAATTGAAATCAATTAATGATGGGATTTTCGGTTGTACAAACGTTTATAACGATAATGTACCAAGTTGGGCAATCAGTAAGAGAACAAGTAGTCATACGGCTAACCAATAAACCATAATATTAAGTAAAAAGCATTTAATCAGTTTTCATGATTTCTCCCCCAAGTATAAAACAGTTAAAAGGAAAAGGGGCCGTGAAACTCACAGATTTAGCAGATAATCGGAGAGTAAGCAGTGAAGGACGGTAGCACGTAACGCCCTAAATAATTAAATAACATATGCATAAGGTCTATGATCATTTGAGTAACATAAGTCACCCAAGTGATACCGGTCAAGTCTTGACGTTTTAAGTCCGTTTGTATTATTGAAAACTCGTTAACTTGTATTTATTTATTAAATACATTTATGGTTATTTATATTTATGTCCAATAAATATAAATAAATAATCATCTTTCAATAATTAAATCAAGTCTTGAACATTGAGTAAAAAGAAATAATAATGTTTATTATTATTTTCACAAGTTCGAATAATTATTTTAATTAAATAATTACTTATTCGATTTGCTAATCTTGCAAGTTATAATTATTTTAAATAATTACGATTAACAAATATTTGGCGAATAAAACAAAGTCTAAGTTCCTTGTAGATAATTATTTGTCAAAAATAATTATCAATGTTTGTTTTATTTATAAAACATAAATCTTTAGGAAAAACATTTAAAGTTTTAAACGTTTAATCATTTTCAAAGGTAAGTTAATATTTCAAGTTCATGAAATATTTTAATAGAAAACGTTGATAAGAATATTTATGACGACGCTTGGATTTATAACGTTTGGTTTATAACACTTGACTTTTATTTAAAATCTCCAACGAACGTTGGTTCATTTTTGGATACTTTGTTTTTATCAAAGTAACATTAAAAGTCCATGTAGGTATTTTTAAACCAATGATTTGTCTTGGTTTAATTTTATAAAAATCCTTTATGAAAACATTTATTTTCAAATGTAATCTTTTTATAAAAATGTCCTTTTCTAGCAAGTTTCAAGAAAGGTTAAAACTTGTAATAAATCCAAGTATTTATGTCGAATTAATCATTTGACATAAATATTATTCTTATAGCATCTATTTTTATTCTTTTTGTCAAATCATTTAATCATTAGTAACACATTAAATATGTTACTTGACTTATTTTAAAAAGTATGTTCTTTTTGTTTTAGTCATAGGTTACATATGTAACTTTTATTTAAATAAGTCCATGATTCTTAGCTCATATGTTGGTTTATTATCATTTCATGAAATAAGTTAACATAATATAACATGGATAAACAAATAATCAACCAACATATATATGTTGGGACCAAATATATATTTAAATGCAATCACTAACACATTTGTGTTAGGACAAGAAAATAAATACAATCACTAACACATTTGTGTTAGGACAAGGAAATATAAATAACAATCACTAACACATTTGTGTTCGGACAAATAAATATAAACATGTATAGATTTGTTAGTTAACATTTTATATGAAGAGGCTTGGAGGTTTGTTTTAAAACAACTAACTTATGAAACCAAGGTTTCATAAACAAGATCTTGGCGCACACTTGTTACTTTCCAAGGATTTCACAAATGTGTTTCACCACACTTCATGGCTATCTTTAAGCCTCAAAGGCACCAAGAATAAGTGTTTGATCTTTGAAAGAAAGGGGGTTAAAGAAGAGAGTTTTTGTTAGTTGTTTAACAAACACAAGCATTCCAACATAAAAGATTAAAGGTTTAGATTATGGTGGTTAGTTGTCAAGACTTGAGGGGTTCAAAGAGGTGAAAAGAGGATAGAAATGTGAGTTAAAAGACTCACAATGCAAGAAGGAGAAAATCGGTAGAAGGTGGTGGTGGTTCCGGCGGTTGATGGTGGTTCCGGCGGTGCTGGGGGCGGCGGCAGCAGTGGCAGCCGGCCGGTTAGGAGGAGGGAGGGAGAGGAGTGTGGGACTTGGAGGTTTTTGTGGTGTTGGGTGCAAGGAGACATGGGGGGGTTTGTCTCCCTTTTTATAACCAAGATTAAGGTTATTAACCAATGTATAATAGTGTGTTGTCAAGCCCTTATCATCTCTAGCTTAATCCAAGAGTTGGGTGATTATTTTTATAAATCCTCATGTGTTTTATAAAAGTTTTAATGCTTTTATAAAATAAATGGTGTTTAGGAGTTTATAAAAATTATAACTTTTTAAAATATAATCCAATTATAATTAATCCAATTGAATGGTGATTCTTATTTTTATAAACGTTGTTGATCAAGTTTTATAAAAATATTAAAGGGTTAAATAGTTGAGTTGGTTTTATAAAACTTACAAAACTTAGTGGGCTTAAAACAAATTGTAATTTGTTTATCATTGGGCCGAAGCCCAATTGGTTTTTAAAAGAGAGAATGGGCCGTAGCCCATTCGGTTTGAGGAGAGGGCTGGGCCGAAGCCCAGTCGGGTTGGGCTGCAAGCGGGTCGGTTCTCGGTTTGGGCCGGTTTAGGCCCAAGGCCTTCTGGGCCGTGGGTCGGGTTTCTGGTTTGGGGGTTTTACTCGGTTAGTCGAGACGAACCTTGGGTTAAGTTTTTGGGTCGATCCGGACATTTTTAGGCTTAATGGGCTTACCGGGCCCAATTGGCTAAATGGTTTGGAATTCGGCTAAGTCTTGACAACGTAACACTTGTTTGAAGTTCGTAAAACGTTTTATCAGTTTATAACGGTTTGATAAAATATAAAATGTCAAATTTTATATTTAATTTCTTATTATTAAAATTCCATTAATAATATAAAACATTCATAATTCACAGTTTTTCAACGCGAATTTTTCGTATCAGTTATTCATTTACAACTAATTAGGTAATTTAAACAATTAAATCACGTAATTATCACATAATGAAAAGTCAACAAAAGTCAACGGAGAGAGGTTTGACCTGATTTGGACGGGTTGTCACACTACCTGCTACCTCGACCTACTGTTTTCGTTTGAAGCATAGGTATGTGAGTTCGATCGCTCGATTTATTCATATGAGTTGTAGGTATTTGGGTTGTAGGTATTTGGTTGTGGGTACTTTAGTTGTAGGTATTTGGTTGTGGGTACTTTGGTTCTAGGTATTTTGGTTGTATATCGGATTATGGTTTTAAACTCTAGGGATATGTTAAAAATGTTTGCTCTTTGTTTTTTAGTAGCAAAAAGTACGCAAAATATGTTATTTGGTGAATACGGCTTAAACGGTTTGAATATGATTAATTCGGTTCTCAACCGAAACCGAATCGTATTGAATATGATTTATTCGATTCGGTTTGTGAGATTTTCAATACGGTTTGTTTTGGTTATGGTTATCATAAAAAAAAACTTCAAACCGAATAAACCAAATCGAATAACCGAATAAACCGTAAACCGAACCAATGAACACCCCTATATATACCCAAGCCTAAACCTTAATTACATATATCCCCTTCCTAAACCATATATATTACATATTTACCCGGTTCATTTAATTTTTTTATTAAATGACTATTATACCCTTAATGAGTATTTACATATTTCCCCTTCTAATATCGTCAATTAGATATATATCTAAAAAAACAAAAAAAGCCCCGGAAGTATCATCCATATCTTAGTTTTATCATGTACTTGGATGATTGGGTTCCAATAACATCAATATGTTCTTCTATAACGAATCAACCTAACAATCATAAACCAAAACACAACAAAGAAATTCTTTAATAAGAGCTAATGAGCTATAACAAATCTGGATGCTAACCAAAACAAACACAAAATAGAAAAAAAAAATTGAAAGAAAGATGTTAACTAAAATCCAGAGCCACTGTGAAAGTAAGTAACTCAAACCTAGAGCTACTGACAAAAACAAAAAGAACAAAAAAAAAACTACCGAAACATGAACGAAAGCATATAATTAGGGCTGTAAACGAGCCGAGTCGAGCCGAGCCAGGGTAAGCTTGGGCTCGGCTCGTTTATAAACCGAGCCGAGCCGAGCCATCTCGTTTATTTTAACGAGCTATAATTTGAGCTCAAGCTCGGCTCGTTAAAAGTCGAGCCAAGCCGAGCCGGCTCGTCAAGCCAGCTAGTTTATTTTTTAAAATTTATATTATTTACACATATTGATATATAACATGACTAAAACATAATTTTTGACATACTCGTAATGAGAATTTTAAAATTCGATGTTTATTTATTTATTTTTTAATAAAAACAAATATTTCTTACTGAAAAGTATCATATCAGTTTTATATCTTATTTTAATTTAATATTTTATTAAGTAAAATACTATAGGAAACTTAGTAATTAACTTAAAAATTATATTATAAATAATAAACTCATAATTCTCGGTTATATATATGTATATATAATAAAAATTGAGCTTAAATTTAAACGAGCCAAGCGAGCGTGTTGATACATGGTTCCTGATCGTCATGTGAAGTATCGAATACAAGACGGAACGTTCAAGTTTAGGTCTGGCCGAACTCTGGCCGAACTCCAGGTTCGGAGCCGCCGAGGCTTGGCCGAACCTGAGGTTCGGCCAGTCGTAGTTTCAGCCTATATATAGTTTAGTCTTGTATAGAATTGGTAGCTTTGATGCCATACATTCTCTAAGTGTACTTTGTGGTCTCTGTGGTTAATACAAAGCCTGTTTGTATTTACTCTCTGTGTTCTTACTCGTTATACATTGATTTCATATCGACTAAGTAGAAGATCCACACGCTCAAGCAATTTCAAGTGGTATCAGAGCATTTGGTTTACTCTACTAGTCGGAGATCATTGTTTTTCGAGTTATCGAGTTCAAATTCACGTTTTTGATTCTCAAAACTCATTTTTCATCTTCATTTCTCGAATTTCTCGTTCAAAACATCAAGATTCACGTCAAATATGTCTGTGTTTGCTCATTTTCAGTTGATTGAGTGTTTACAGCTCGAGAGGTGTAAATTTCAGTGAGTTTTTCCGAGTTTTTCCAAAATTTCACGTTCGGCCGAACTTGAGGTTCGGCGTAACTGCTCCGCACTCCAGGTTCGGAGCACGCTCGGCATAACTGCTCCGAACACCAGGTTCGGAGTACGTTCGGAGTCCATTTTTGTTCGTTCGGTGAGAGTTCGGACTAGGCTCGGAGGGTTTCGGAGTCTACTGGGTTCGGTGAGAGATCGGAGAGAGTTCGGACTGTCTTTCTGAGTTCGGACCACGTTCGGAGGAAGCTCGGAGGGTTTATTAAGTTCGGAGGAAGTTCGGAGTGAACAGTAACTTGTGTTTCGAAAATGTCCGATTTTCAAGCATTCGCGGCTATTCAAAACTCAGTTCAAGCGACTATGCAAACGATGATGAACTATGATAATGAAATTGGAACAAGTCAGAAAGTTCCCAAATTGCTAAAGTTGGAAGATTATCATAGTTGGGTTAAACGGTTTGAAGCATATGTCGATACAAATGACATTGATATGTGGTTAGCGTTCACTGAGCAATATGTTTATCCTAAAGATGAAACTGGTGAACCTATCCTTCAAAGAAAAATGTCTTCTGAACAAAAGAAAGCTTATCAAGCTGAGAAAAAGGCATATGGTACTTTAACGATGGCTTTGCCTAAAGAATTACTTCATCAATTTGCTGGTAATTACACATCAAAAAGTTTATGGGATGCCTTAGAGAAAAGGTGTGAAGGCAATGACCAGTACAAGAAAAGTCGACAAAAGGTTTTGAAGAAAGAGTTTGACAGCTTTAAACATTATCAGAATGAAACGATTCCCAATCTGATTGCAAGATTTGCTCATCTGATGAGTGAAATGCGATTGGTGAATCTTACTAAAGACGAAGCTGATATGAAAGAGAAGATTTTGGAAGCTTTACCTGAAAAATGGGAGAATTATGTTATGATGATTACTCATGACAAGGATTTTCAAGGATTGTCTTTCAATGATTTAGTTCAAAGAATTCAGGCTAGGGATATGGAGTTGATGGTGAACAAGTCTCTTCCTACACAAATTCAGAATCCTGCAGTGTATCATGGTGAAAATGATTCTACAATGAATGCTGGGAAATCGAATATTCTTAATTCGGCACCCCCGACAGCATTTCTGGCAGGTAAATCTGAATCTTCAAGTTATTCTTCTACTGGTTGCAATGTTTCTGTTCCGAGTTCTTCAAATCAAACTGCATTATCTGTTCAAACTGTTGATGATTATAATGCATTAATGTCTGCATTGGTATCTTCGTATTTTGGTGTTATCACGGGTGCTGTGAGTAATGCTGAGTTAGCTAACGAAGATTATGATCAGATTGATTATGATCATTTGGAGGAAATGGATCTGAATTGGCAGTATGCAATGCTGGTTCGACGAACGAAGAAATTTTTCAACAGAACTGGGAAGAAAAGATTGAATCAGGAGGGTAAAATTGGTTTGGATAAATCGAAGGTAAAATGTTACAAGTGTGCCAATTATGGTCACTTTGCTCGAGAATGCCCAAGTTCTGCAGATCATAAATTGAAGACTGGTCAACATGCACACTTAGTTTGTCATTCACCGAATAATACTGAGAAGGTTGAGCTTAAATCTGCTAATGTTGTTCATGATTGGACCAATACGTTTTCACATTCAAGTGAGTTTGCATGGAATGCAGATACTGAAGCTAAAAGGAATAATTCTAAACCTGCAATTGCTTTGACTGTTCGTCATATTGATGATGATAGCATCTTAACTGATTCTGATTCTTATTCAAGTGTATCTCTGGTTCAAGAAGAATTGCCTAGAGTGTCTGAGAGTTCAACGGTTGAAGAGGCTGAATGTCTTAAATGTCAGAAATTTCTTCAGGAGATTGCTAGTTATGAACAAAGTCATCAAATATCTACTAAAGAAATAGTGGTGTTAAAGCAAGAGTTAGAAGATTTTCAAAAGAAGTATTATGAGTTGGTTCATGTTCATGAAAATGTTTTAACAGAGAAAGCAGCATTGGATGAAGAATGTGAGAAAGCTAAGGCTGAAGCTTTAGATGCAGCTCAAGATTTTGAGAATTTGTTTGAGAAAAGTTATCCGGTTCAGAAAAAGTATGAAGAAGCAACTGCTCTTATTGCTACAACTGCTGTTACTGTTGAAAAGCTTCAGAACAAAATTTCTATGCTTCAAGATGAGAATACTCTCTATCGTGATAAGAATGAAGTCTTGACAAAGGATGTTGAGATTTACAAGAAAAAGAGAGAAAGTGTTCTTGAAGAGTTATTTGCTGAATGTGAGATCCGAAAGTTACAAACTTATGAATATGATGATCTCAATGCAAAGTTCATCAAGTCACAAAAAGAAGTGTTTGATGCTCAACAACAGATCAATGATTTAAAATTGGAGATTTTGGAGTTGAAGCGGCAAGTGAAGAATTGCAATTTATCGCCCACAATGCTAAATTTCTTATATAAGCAGGATCAGAGTTCAGACAGTTCTCAGAAATCTGATGTTCACTTGGTTCCTCAACCAGTGGATTTAACTGAAGTTACTGCTGCTCCGATTGATCCCAAAGATGAATTGCATGATTATTCCAAGTTTGCTACTCCATCCAAAAAGAACAACTCTAAATCCAAAAAGAAAGAAAAGCCATTGGGTGAAGCTCCAAAATTTGCTTCAAAGTCTATTTTGTTGGAGAATGAAAAAGTTTTTGATAAGGTTGTATCAAGTTCTTCATCTTCAATTGACGAAGACAAAGTGTTGGTTGAGAAGAACAAGTTAAAGGACATTAAAGCCAAATTCACAAGTGAAGCTAAGGCGAGAGAAGCTTCGGGTTCTTCTTCAAGTACTTCAAAGGTTTCAGGCTCCAAACACAACGGTGTGGGGTTTGTTGTGAAGGAAGAATTGATTCAAACAAAGAAACCGGTGAAAGTCGCCAAGGCTCCTAAAGTAAAGAATGCAAAGAAATCACCATCTCAGAAGGAATTCACTTACTATTCTGGAAGATCGTCATCTTCAAGGAGTCCATCTCCTAGGTATGATTCTTCTGATGATTTCTTTGATAATTTTGATTCTGAGCACTCATTTGGTTTTTCAAAATCTAAATCATTTTCAAACAATTTTCGGGAACGACTTTGTTATGTATGTCGTCAGCCTGGACATCTAGCTGTTGCTTGTCCGACGACTGCATATATCCACAACACTGTTAAATATGTGGATAACAAAGGTCACATTTTTGATGAACCATGGTCCTCAAAGATACAATCTAATCGTAAATCGTCTTGGTCTACACCAAGTACGTCGGTTGAATCTGATTCAGGTTCTGATCAAACATTGAAGATTTTACAAATTTGGAAACCAAAAGTTGTTTCCAAGGCCAACAATGATTTTGTGGAGGACACCGGGCGACCCGACGATGTTACATCGGGTCGATCCCAGAGCGACTAATGATTTATTTGGTGTCAGCAGGTGTTTCAGGAAGACCTTTCGGTGATTGAAAAATTGCTGATTGTGAAATATCTGTTCTAATTAATCTGACTTTCAAAATCAATTTTGGTTTTCAAAAAGACTTAACTTGCAAGTGTTCGTGTTGGTTGATTAATTTTTCTTGGTTTTTCACTCCGTCTCATTCTGAGGGGGAGTTTGTTTTTGCAAAAATACAAAAATAGTGTGTGGTTTTTCAAATCGTTAAAATGAAAATCTATAAATAGAGTTATCATTTTTAGGGGGAGAAATGTGCAAAAAGACAAAAACATTGAAATATGAGAAATTGTATCCGACATGTTTGGGAAATGATGGTACATTGGCTGATAGTGTCTGACTCATGGATAAAGTAAATGAAAAAGCCATAAGACCATTTGATCGATATGAAAGGTAGGCTCGGCATTAAATCAGAAAGTATACAGATGTGATAAACACATTAAATACTAATGCTTGACCTAGTGGACAACATCTTGATGCATATCTCATGATATATCAAGAAAAGATATGTGAAAAAAATTAAAATGAGAAGTCACTGTGTCTACATGTGTTCATTTTGCAAAGATTTAAACTTGTTTGATTTTCTTTATTTTGTCAAACGATCGGACTTTCTCTGCGTGTCGAAAGACCGACCTGATCGTTGTTTGTTTGACGTTCTGCTTTATTTTCTTTGGTGTTTCGTATAACTCATCGGACTTTCTCTGCGTGTACGGGAGTACCGACCTGATTGTTGATTGAGTTATACAACTTCAAATTGTTTTTATTTTCTTATTTTGTTAAATCCGAGGCCTTATCTGCGTATCGAAAGATCGACCTTAAGGTAGACGATTTAACGTTCTCATTTCTTTTTGCATGGAACACAGTTGACTATATCATGGTTACAATCATTATGTGATAAATATCACAAGTGAAATCACAAAATGTGATAAGCAAAGCATATCTGAGTATGTCTGATAGTGTGGGGTACACTGGTCAATGCATATCTAATAAATACCTTAACATATCCAGATGTTATGAGTATGATTGTGCCAGAGTTTAAATTTGGACAAAGTATATCTGCAATCGGCATGGCTTATGTGCTACAATAATCGAAATTGAAGTGTAGTTCAGCATGTTATGACCAATATGATCCCAAGTCGTGATCTTTCTCACAAAAGACAAAAATAGTGTCTGATTCTGTATGGCATTTACTTTCTTATTAGAAAATTCTAAAAAGATTTTAGGTGTGTTTTGATATAAAGTTTCTAAAAGTCAAAAAGATCTTGTTTCTGATTTGTTTTCGATTGATCAACACGGAATACAATATCATTTTCAAAATCATGATATCTTGGAGTCTCGAAGAGACGTTTTGCACCAAGATTATTTATGTTGGCAGGTTTCTAAGTGGAAAGAGAACATCGCAACTTCAAGTCTTCTGAAGTTTGTTGATAAAGAGGCTACACACGTTGCAATATCAAGTATTCAAGATTGAACTCATCGTCTAGATCGAGGAGGAGTTTGATTGAAGATACAAGATACAAGTTTTATTAAGAGGAGTTGATACTGCACATGTCGAGGGGGAGTTTGTTGATACATGGTTCCTGATCGTCATGTGAAGTATCGAATACAAGACGGAACGTTCAAGTTTAGGTCTGGCCGAACTCTGGCCGAACTCCAGGTTCGGAACCGCCGAGGCTTGGCCGAACCTGAGGTTCGGCCAGTCGTAGTTTCAGCCTATATATAGTTTAGTCTTGTATAGAATTGGTAGCTTTGATGCCATACATTCTCTAAGTGTACTTTGTGGTCTCTGTGGTTAATACAAAGCCTGTTTGTATTTACTCTCTGTGTTCTTACTCGTTATACATTGATTTCATATCGACTAAGTAGAAGATCCACACGCTCAAGCAATTTCAGAGCGAGCCAACAAGTAACTAACGAGCGAGCCACGAGCCGAGCTGACCTTGGCTCGGGCTCGGCTCGTCTAGAAACCGAGCCGAGCTAGCTCGGCTCATTTATAATCGAGCTGATTTTCGAGCGAGCTAATTTCGAGTTTTTTCGAGCGAGCTTCGAGTGAGCCACGACCTACGAGTTTTTTGAACAACCCTACATATAATTAGGTTTTTTACATTGACATATGTGAGGTTTTTAATCAGTCACATGTGGCTATTGAAACAAGAAACTAAAGTTACTATGTTGAAAGAAAATCATGGTTTTTTTTTTCATCTACACGGTTTTGGACGTGAATTGTATTTGTTCATTAAAACATTTTTTTAATCAAAGGGTATATGGGTAATTTTATAGGGGAAATGGGATATATGTAATTAAAGTTTATGATTGGATAAATATGTAATAAAGTGTCTTAGTAGTAGGAAGGGTCCCCTTGTTTGAAAGAAAGCTAAGAAAAAATATTTGGTTTATAAGATCTACCTATCTATTAAACAAAACCTATCAAGTTGATTTGGCACCTTATAAGGTTGTCCACATCATCAAGTGATGAGGTGGCATCCTCTCACACTAACCAAATCCTATGTGTAATTTTTTTGAGTTTTAAGTTTTTTTTTAAATCACGTTTAATCCGGTTTATCTCGCGGATCCGGGTTAGATCCGGACCTCAATTTTGACCCGAGGATATAATGTATTTTTGAAACCATCCTCTGATTTTTCACGAGGCAGTTTAGGGTTTCTGTGTAATTTCTCTCGATCTCCGCCGCTCTCTCGATCTCCGCCGTCTTCTCTTCAGTCTTCTCCGGTGAGTTCAATCTCCGATTTCTGTGTAAATTTGCTTCTATCTTCTTCACAGACGCTGATTCAAGGGAACCAATCCTTAATCCATCATCATCTTATAATGTTTCGTTAATGATTGTTTGATAAACTGTAATTTATCTACGTTTTTTTTCTTCCGGAAAATCTCATATCAACCCTAATTATCCACGTTTTGATTTCTTCCAGAGAATCTCATATCGATGTTTTTGATGTTCCTCGGTCAACCTCTCTTCAATGTTTCATTGTAATTTTTGTGTTAATTTCGTGAATTACTGTTGTTCTAGACCTCATTGTCTAAAATCGATGTCATTTTATTGTAATTTTTTTTTAATTTGATGAATTACTACTGTTCTAGATCTTATTGCCTAACTTTGATGTAGTTGCATTGTAATTAATGTTTTAATTTGATGATTTAGTACTGTTCTAGACCTTATTGCCTAAATTCGATGTAGTTTCATTGTAATCTATGTTTTAGTTTGATGAATTACTACTTTTCTAGACTTAATTGCCTAAATTTCTCTTGGATATTCAATGAGATTTGGGTCCCTGTTTTTTTTGTAGATAAAGATCAACACGATTGAACTATGAATGATTAATAGTGTCACACCCCGGTCAACGGTTTCGGGTGTGAGCGAGAATGGAATCATAGTCGAGGATACATAGAACACTTCTAATAATTTAAAAACTTCATAAAACATTAATTCGTTTCATTGCAGCGGAAAGAGTAGTGGAAACATCAATGTTTTACAATTTAAAAACATAAGTCTTAAACGATTATTAAAAGCTTAAAACAGTTAAATTGGATAGTCAGGACTATGACTCCAGGGACAGGTCCGATAGCGTTTGTAAGCTCCATTTGCATGTCTTCAAGAAAGTCTCGTCAATTACCTAAGAAATCATGAACATAAAACGGGTCAACATAAAGTTGGTGAGGTTCACAGGTTTAGGACTCGATAGTTAAACAGTTGTAAAACAGTTTCGGTATACTTAAATATTATCAGGGTTTATTGTTGTGGTTGTATGATCTCACCTGAACCTTGATTTCAAATACTAACGGTTTACCCACCCGGCATCTCTTGCCCAGAGATGTTAAACAGTGCAGAATAACTGACGTGTACCCCCAGACAATCCAGAGTCAGAACTGGAGCTACCAGTTAGGGTAGGGTTGTCAACCCAAATAGATCTACTCACTAGCTATCGTTTCGTACAGAACTAATTGAAATCAATTAATGATGGGATTTTCGGTTGTACAAACGTTTATAACGATAATGTACCAAGTTGGGCAATCAGTAAGAGAACAAGTAGTCATACGGCTAACAAGTAAACCATAATATTAAGTAAAAAGCATTTAATCAGTTTCCATGATTTCTCCCCCAAGTATAAAACAGTTAAAAGGAAAAGGGGCCGTGAAACTCACAGATTTAGCAGATAAGCGGTATTTAAGCAGCAAAGGACGGTAGCACGTAACGTCCTAAATAATTAAATAACATATGCATAAGGTCTATGATCATTTGAGTAACATAAGTCACCCAAGTGATACCGGTCAAGTCTTGACGTTTTAAGTCCGTTTGTATTATCGAAAACTCGTTAACTTGTATTTATTTATTAAATACATTTATGGTTATTTATATTTATGTCCATTAAATATAAACAAATAATCATTTCAATAATTCAACCAAGTCTTGAACATTGAGTAAAAAGATATAATAATGTTTATTATTATTTTCATGAGTTCGAATAATTATTTTAATTAAATAATTACTTATTCGATTTTGTTAATCTTGCAAGTTATAATTATTTTGAATAATTACGATTAACAATTATTTAGTGAATAAAACAAAGTTTAAGTTTCCTTGCAAATAATTATTTGTCAAAATAATTATTAACGTTTGTTTTATTTTATAAAACATACATCTTTAAGAAAAATCATTTAAGGTTTTAAACGTTTAATCATTTTCAAAGGTAAGTTGATATTTCAAGTTCATGAAATATTTTAATAGAAAACGTTGATAAGAATATTTATGACGACGCTTGGATTTATAACATTTGGTTTATAAAACTTGACTTTTATTTAAAATCTCCAACGAACGTTGGTTCATTTTTGGATACTTTGTTTTTATCAAAGAAATATTAAAAGTCCTTGTAAATATTTTAAACCAATGATTTGTCTTGGTTTATTTTTATAAAAATCTTTTATGAAAACATTTATTTTCAAGTGTGACTTTTTATAAAAATGTCCATTTCTAGCAAGTTTCAAGAAAGGTTAAAACTTGTAATAAATCCAAGTATTTATGTCAAATTAATCATTTGACATAAATATTATTCTTATCAAATCTAGCATTTATTTTTATTCTTTTCGTCCAATCATTTAATCATTAGTAACACATTAAATATGTTACTTGACTTATTTTAAAGAGTATATTCTTTTTGTTTTAGTCATAGGTTACATATGTAACTTTTATTTAAATAAGTCCATGATTCTTAGCTTATATATATTTGTTTATTATCATTTCATGTAATAAGTTAACATAATATAACATGGTTTATATATAGTTAGTGAACATTTTTTTTTTACTAAGCATTATGAAATAATAATAATCAACCAACATATATGTGTTGGGACCAAATATAAATTTAATTGCAATCTACTAACATAAAAATGTTAGGACAATAAAATGTAAATCTACTAACACAAATACTTGTGTTAGGACCAAAAGCAATTAATAACAAGTAACATTATTTAGTCTTTTTAACTTAAGGTTATGTAAATTGCATATGAGTAATCATGATGATCTTGGGTGCATTTGAATACTTTCCTTAGATTTCTCCAAGTGTTTCACCCCATTCTCTTGGCTACTTTAAGTTCCTAGAACACCATGAGAATGTTTAAAGATCATAAGAAGAATGGAGGTTAAGAAGAGAGACTTTGATGATTAACTCAATATACATTCACATTTATTAATTATGAAGAGGCTTGGGTTTGCAAACAACCAACTTGAAATCCATGGATTTCATTAGATCTAGGTGCACAAGGTTACTATCCATAAGGTTTCACCTTGTGTTTCACCATCTTGGATCTTAGAAGAAAATGGAGATTAAGAAGAGAGTTTGGTTGGTTGTTGCAAGCAAGCATTCCAAGATCAAAAGGTTATAACATAAGTGTTAGTTGTTTTATGGTTGTCAAGACTTGAGGGGTTGATCATGGGTGATAACATGATAGAACACAAGAAAGAAAAGGTGTAGGAGACTCACAAAAGTGAGCCAAGAAAACCGAGAGAAAGAGGAGGAGGGGCGGCGGCTTCACGGTGGTCCGACGGCGGCAGAGGGTGGCCGGCGGCGGGGCAGTGGCGGCGGCTCGGCGGCAGGGGGGTGGGGGTCGGCCGGCTAGGGAAAGAGGGAGAGGGAGAGTGGTGTGTTGGGGTGTTGGGTGCAAGGGAACATGCTTGCACCTAAGCTCCCTTTTATAACCTAAAGTGGTTTTATTAACCATTGTATAATTAGGTGTTGTCAAGCTCACATTAAACCCCACTAATCTCAAGAAAAGGTGTACGTATATATATATATTTAGTTTAATGTGGAATCGAAGTCGGTTAATCATTTAACTATCACAGTTAATCATGTATTAAAGCAGTAAATCACATAACTATTACGTAATTTAAAAGTCAACGAAAGTCAACGGAGAGAGGTTTGACCTGATTCGGACGGGTTGTCACATTCTCCCCCAGTTAGAAGAATTTCGTCCCGAAATTCAGTTTTGGTTACTGGTGGATGCGACGTTCTCAAACAGGCGTGGATACTTTCGGCGCATTTGATCCTCGCGTTCCCAAGTGTACTCTGGTCCTCGTATAGAGTTCCATCGCACCTTGACTATGGGAATGCGGCTATGCTTCAGCTTTTTGATTTCTCGGTCAAGTATCTCCACGGGTTCCTCAATGAAGTGTAAGGTTTCGTCCACTTGAATTTCATCAAGAGGAACGATGAGCGTTTCATCAGATAAGCATTTCTTAAGATTACAGACATGAAAGACATTGTGAACGCTGCTTAGCTCGGCAGGCAGGTTCAAACGATAAGCTACTGGCCCGATGGTTTCGGTGATTTCAAAGGGGCCAATGTAACGAGGGTTGAGCTTTCCTCGTTTGCCGAACCGGATGACACCTTTCCAAGGTGACACCTTTAGCATGACGCGCTCACCCTTTTTGAAAGATAAGGGTTTGCGTCGGTTGTCGGCGTAGCTCTTCTGCCTATCCCTGGCAGCCTTCAGACGATCTCGGATTCGGAAAATCAACTCGGTCGTTTCAAAGATTAGCTCGGGTCCAGTCAACTGACTGTCGCCAATCTCATTCCAGCAGAGCGGAGATCTGCACTTTCTCCCGTAAAGTGCTTCGAAAGGGGCGGCTTGGATGCTGGTGTGATAACTGTTGTTATATGAGAATTCGGCAAGAGGGAGGTGCTCGTCCCACTTGGGTCCGAAATCTATCACACATGCTCTCAGCATATCCTCAAGCGTTTGGATCGTTCTCTCACTTTGGCCATCTGTCTGCGGATGGTAGGCAGTACTCATATCGAGTCGAGTACCCAAAGCTTTCTGTAGAGATTTCCAGAAATGTGCGGTGAATCGACTGTCTCGGTCGGATATGATGGATTTGGGCACACCGTGGCGCGAGAAGACTTCCTTTATGTAAAGCTTGGCTCGCTTATCCATCTTATCCTTCTCATTGACCGGTAAGAAGTGTGCTGACTTCGTCAATCGATCGACTATCACCCAGATAGCATCATAACCAGATCTAGATTTAGGCAACTTTGTGATGAAGTCCATGGAAATTTCTTCCCATTTCCATTCGGGGATTACTGGTTGAGTCAACAATCCAGAGGGCTTCTGGTATTCGGCTTTGACCTTTGAACATGTTAAGCACTTGCCGACATAGGTGGCTATCTCGGCTTTCATGTTAGACCACCAGAACTGTTTCTTCAGACCGTGGTACATCTTGTCTGATCCGGGATGAATGGAATATCTCGATTTGTGGGCTTCATCGAAAATCAATTGCCTTAACCCTCCATAGACAGGTACCCATAACCTATCCATGAAGACCCTGGTTCCATCAGGTTTCTCTTCTAGTTGTTTCTCCATTCCACGTAAACCTTCTTCAGTTAGGTTCTCCGGTTTGAGGGCTTCAATTTGTGCGTCGCGCACTTGGGAATTCAGGTTTGAGTGGATGGTCATGCCTAATGCTCGGACGCGGCGAGGTTTGGCATGCTCTTTCCTGCTTAAGGCATCGGCTACAACGTTAGCCTTGCCTGGATGATAACGAATCTCGCATTCGTAGTCATTTAGCAGTTCCACCCATCGGCGTTGTCTCATATTCAATTCCTTCTGATTGAAAATGTGTTGGAGGCTCTTATGATCGGTGAATATGGTACATTGGGTACCATAAAGATAGTGCCTCCAGATTTTGAGAGCAAAGACAACGGCTCCGAGTTCCAAGTCATGAGTGGTATAATTCTTCTCGTGAATCTTCAGTTGCCGTGATGCGTAAGCAATGACCTTCTCTCGTTGCATTAATACACAACCTAAACCTTGATGCGAGGCATCGCAGTAAACAACGAAGTCTTCGATTCCATCGGGTAGTGATAGAATCGGGGCATCACAAAGCTTCTGCTTCAGTAACTGAAATGCTGCTTCAGTCTTGCCATCCCATATGAATTTCTTATCTTTCTGGGTCAGGGCGGTGAGTGGCTGGGCTATCTTCGAGAAGTTCTCGATAAATCGGCGGTAATAGCCAGCAAGACCTAAAAATTGTCGAATCTCGGTTGGAGTCGTTGGCGTGCTCCAATCCTTGATTGCCTCAATTTTTGTGGGATCCACGTGGATTCCTCGATCATTGATCACATGGCCCAGAAAGTGAACTTCGCGAATCCAAAAGTCACATTTGGAAAATTTCGCGTAGAGTTCTTCCTTCTTCAACAGCTCCAGAATAAGTCTCAGATGTTGTTCGTGTTCTTCCTTACTACGGGAGTAGATAAGGATGTCGTCAATGAACACGATAACGAACTTATCCAGGTAGGGTTTGCATACGCGGTTCATCAGATCCATGAACACTGCAGGTGCGTTTGTCAAACCAAATGGCATTACGAGGAACTCATAATGGCCATAGCGTGTTCTGAACGCTGTCTTCGAAACGTCTTCATCTCTAACTCTGAGTTGATGGTATCCTGATCTTAGATCGATCTTGGAGTAGAAGCTCGATCCTTGAAGTTGATCAAACAGGTCGTCGATCCTAGGAAGCGGGTAACGGTTCTTCACAGTCAGTTTGTTCAGCTCCCGGTAGTCGATGCACATCCGAAAAGTTCCATCTTTCTTCTTGACAAATAGCACTGGTGCTCCCCACGGAGAGTGGCTTGGTCGGATGAAGCCTTTATCTAGCAATTCTTGCAATTGGCTAGATAACTCCTGCATCTCAGAAGGTGCCAGACGGTACGGGGATCTGGCTACGGGGGCGGCACCTGGGGCTAAGTCAATGCGAAACTCTACTTGTCGCGTCGGCGGTAAACCTGGCAAGTCTTCGGGAAAGACTTTCGGGTATTCGCGGACAACGGGAACATCTGCTATGTTCTTCTCCTTTGGTTTCTTCTCAGTTACGTGTGCTAGGATGGCCTGACATCCTTTACGAAGGAACTTTCGTGCCTTCATACTAGATATGAGGTTTAGTTGGGTTCCACTCTTCTCGCCTTGTACGTTTAGAGTGTTGCCATCTTCGAGTGGCATCCTAACTATTTTCTCATGGCACACGATTTCCGCACGGTTCTTAGATAACCAGTCCATGCCTATGATAACATCAAAACTTCCTAGTTCTACAGGCATCAAATCAATGCTGAAGGGATGATCGGAGAGTTCTAGTGAGCAATCGGGGTAAATAATGCTAGTTTCTACTAATTCTCCGTTTGCTAATTCTACTGTGAACTTAGTGTCTAAGGCAACAGGGGTAATTTCAAGTTATTGACCGAATTCGGTAGACACAAAGCTCCTATCAGCACCAGTATCGAATAAAACGGAAGCATAATGATCATTTAGTAGAAACGTACCCGTCACCGTGTTGGGGTCACGGCGAGCATCTCCGGCATTGATTACAAAGGCTCTTCCTCTAGCCTGATTCGGGTCCTGGTTTCCTGCCTTCGGGCAATCCTTCTTGTAGTGCCCGGTGGTTCCGCAACCGTAACAGGTGCGCTTCGGACAGTCTCGAGCTACGTGCCCTTTCGTCTTGCAGATGTTGCAGTAGACGTTGCCACAATCAAGTGTGTGGTGGAGATTGCACTTGTCGCACAGAGGTGCTCCACCGTTGTATCCAGTCTTTCGGACAACGTGGGTAGGGGTGGTAGCAGCAAAGACCTTCACAGTTTCAGCTTCCTTGGCAGGGGCCTTATCATCGCGATTCCTCCAGAATCCGCGTTTCCGCTTGTTATCAGGCTTCTTGTTGGTGGAAGGAGTGGTACTGGTTTCAGGGGCCTTGTTCTCAGACTTCTTCTTGTCAAGGTTCACACCTTGACGGTTGGCTTGGTAAATCAGGTTGTGTGCCAGGCGCACAGCATCCTGAAAAGTCTGAGGGTTTGAGGAAAGGACATTCCCCTGGATATGAGGTGCAAGTCCCCAGATGTACCGTTCAATCTTCTTGTAGAGAGGAGTGATCATGGTTGGACAGAGATGAGCGAGCTCACGGAACCTCTTGGTATAGCCGGCAACGTCGGCTCCATTCATGGTGAGGTTCCAGAATTCAGCTTCGAGTTTCTGAAGCTCTTCTCTAGGGCAGTACTCATCGCGAAGCAGCTGTTTGAGCTCGTCCCAAGTCATGGCGTAGGCCAAATCAGTCCCCATAGCATCGGCATGGGAGTTCCACCAGGTCAGAGCGCTATCAGTCAGAGCGCAGGTGGAATACTTGACCATGTACTGCTCGGGGCAGTTGCTTATGCGGAAGACGGACTCCATTTTCTCAAACCAGCGAACTAAACCAACAGCGCCTTCAGAACCCTTGAAATTCGAGGGTTTGCAGTTCATAAAGTCCTTGTATGAACATTCACGGGGGCCTGCAATTGTTAGATTGAAACGTTGAATACAATTTAGGAAAATTGTAATCGGGTGTTTTTCTAACATTGGTTAATTCGTACTTACCGCGCGCCCCATTGTCGTTTTGACGTTGGGCTTCCGCAGCGGCAACAGTTTCTGCTACGCGATTAGCAATCATCTCCTCGATTTCCTCGGGAGTCATAGGGGGAGGAGGTGGAGGAGGCGAAGAGTTCCTGGTGGTTCGGCGTCTCGGTGGCATGATTTTGCTTTAAGTTACAATTGTCAACATAAAGAAAAATTTAGATAATATGTAAATGGGGTTATTGCATGCTCGAGAATAACTGCCACGACATACATCAATTGCCAAAACATTTTCACGCAACACAACCAAGAACATAAGATAGGAATGGTGAAGTGATACAACATGTCATAACGATATAACTACACAATCACAACATAACTATAACATGAACATAACATAATCATAAACATCAATCATAACATACCAAAAGATTTTTCCCATAGCATAATCATCGGAATCATACATCAAGTTTGTTACCATATTACAGACAAAACATATCCAAAATAACAAGTTTGCATCGTGGGCTCGCAGTCCCAATCCTGACTAATGCTAACATGTTTCATCTATAAAACGGCTATCAAAAGATACTAGGTCTCATCTACCTAGAATGCTGGTGGGGGTGGTGGAGGTCCTGGGGGCATGAAGAAGACCGGTGGTCTCTGGGTCAAGGCCTGGAGAGTGGCGAGAAGTCGTCCGGAGACGAACTCCAAGGCAGAGACTCTCCCCTGCAACCTCTCGTGCGAGAGAAGCAGATCAGTCGTGGCCATGCTGACCCCAGTCATGTGGGCATGGAGGGACTCCATGGCGCCGTCAGTGGCGCGCATGCGCCCGGTCAGCTCGGCCATCTGGTTCCTGAGGTGAAACACCTCAGTGGCTGCAGGTAGCTGACCGATATCGGCGTTCAGCTCCCCCAGATCGGCCTCAAGGCGTCTCAAACGAGCCACCAGTAATGGGACGGTGTCAGGGATGGGCTCGTGAGTAAAAGGCGAGATACCCAGAGGCACTCGGCGGAAGGGATCAGGAAGTGAGGACTCTCCCCGATCATAACAGCTCGGGAACTCCTCGATGATCCGCCAGTGCTGGATCTGGTCGGGTATCCAGGCGAGGTGGGGTAAATCGAACACCTGGCGCCGCTTGGGCGCGGGCTCACCAGAGGTACGTCGGACCTCCCTAGTCCGGGATGGGCCAGCTGCCCGTCCCGGGGTAAATCCCCGTCTGCCGCCACCAGGCGTGGCGACAAAGGTCTTCACAGACCGATCTCGGCCTGCGAAGGGGTCGGCGGAGCTAGAGGCATCCGCAGTGGCTGCACCGCCAGCAGTGGCGGTGGGAGCAGGGTGGTCGGGGGTGTCGTCGGAGGTCCTACGCCTGATAGGACTCAAGAAACCTGCTGGTATAGGGGTCGGGCGTATGACTCCCACAGTGGCGCCCTCTGTCTCGGGGCTGGAAGGGATGTAGTCTTCGGGTGATGGCGTGTACTCAACACTGGGCTCCTCCTCGGAATCGGCAACGCAAATGACCTCTTTCGAAGCCATCACTGCGAAAATATTCCAAAAGGAACTGTGTCAGTAACATCATGGTAAAGTGGTAACACATAAGTAAACATAAGTAAACATATGAGGTCTTGACATGCAAATGGTCGCTTCGGAGTGGGTTATAGTCCAGGCTTGGTTTTCGTTTTGTTTTGTTTGTTTGTTTATCCTGGTTCGCTATAACCACGGCTCTGATACCAATCTGTCACACCCCGGTCAACGGTTTCGGGTGTGAGCGAGAATGGAATCATAGTCGAGGATACATAGAACACTTCTAATAATTTAAAAACTTCATAAAACATTAATTCGTTTCATTGCAGCGGAAAGAGTAGTGGAAACATCAATGTTTTACAATTTAAAAACATAAGTCTTAAACGATTATTAAAAGCTTAAAACAGTTAAATTGGATAGTCAGGACTATGACTCCAGGGACAGGTCCGATAGCGTTTGTAAGCTCCATTTGCATGTCTTCAAGAAAGTCTCGTCAATTACCTAAGAAATCATGAACATAAAACGGGTCAACATAAAGTTGGTGAGGTTCACAGGTTTAGGACTCGATAGTTAAACAGTTGTAAACAGTTGTAAAACAGTTTCGGTATACTTAAATATTATCAGGGTTTATTGTTGTGGTTGTATGATCTCACCTGAACCTTGATTTCAAATACTAACGGTTTACCCACCCGGCATCTCTTGCCCAGAGATGTTAAACAGTGCAGAATAACTGACGTGTACCCCCAGACAATCCGGAGTCAGAACTGGAGCTACCAGTTAGGGTAGGGTTGTCAACCCAAATAGATCTACTCACTAGCTATCGTTTCGTACAGAACTAATTGAAATCAATTAATGATGGGATTTTCGGTTGTACAAACGTTTATAACGATAATGTACCAAGTTGGGCAATCAGTAAGAGAACAAGTAGTCATACGGCTAACAAGTAAACCATAATATTAAGTAAAAAGCATTTAATCAGTTTTCATGATTTCTCCCCCAAGTATAAAACAGTTAAAAGGAAAAGGGGCCGTGAAACTCACAGATTTAGCAGATAAGCGGTATTTAAGCAGCAAAGGACGGTAGCACGTAACGTCCTAAATAATTAAATAACATATGCATAAGGTCTATGATCATTTGAGTAACATAAGTCACCCAAGTGATACCGGTCAAGTCTTGACGTTTTAAGTCCGTTTGTATTATCGAAAACTCGTTAACTTGTATTTATTTATTAAATACATTTATGGTTATTTATATTTATGTCCAATAAATATAAACAAATAATCATTTTCAATAATTCAACCAAGTCTTGAACATTGAGTAAAAAGATATAATAATGTTTATTATTATTTTCATGAGTTCGAATAATTATTTTAATTAAATAATTACTTATTCGATTTTGTTAATCTTGCAAGTTATAATTATTTTGAATAATTACGATTAACAATTATTTAGTGAATAAAACAAAGTTTAAGTTTCCTTGCAAATAATTATTTGTCAAAATAATTATTAACGTTTGTTTTATTTTATAAAACATACATCTTTAAGAAAAATCATTTAAGGTTTTAAACGTTTAATCATTTTCAAAGGTAAGTTAATATTTCAAGTTCATGAAATATTTTAATAGAAAACGTTGATAAGAATATTTATGACGACGCTTGGATTTATAACATTTGGTTTATAAAACTTGACTTTTATTTAAAATCTCCAACGAACGTTGGTTCATTTTTGGATACTTTGTTTTTATCAAAGAAATATTAAAAGTCCTTGTAAATATTTTAAACCAATGATTTGTCTTGGTTTATTTTTATAAAAATCTTTTATGAAAACATTTATTTTCAAGTGTGACTTTTTATAAAAATGTCCATTTCTAGCAAGTTTCAAGAAAGGTTAAAACTTGTAATAAATCCAAGTATTTATGTCAAATTAATCATTTGACATAAATATTATTCTTATCAAATCTAGCATTTATTTTTATTCTTTTTGTCCAATCATTTAATCATTAGTAACACATTAAATATGTTACTTGACTTATTTTAAAGAGTATATTCTTTTTGTTTTAGTCATAGGTTACATATGTAACTTTTATTTAAATAAGTCCATGATTCTTAGCTTATATATATTTGTTTATTATCATTTCATGTAATAAGTTAACATAATATAACATGGTTTATATATAGTTAGTTAACATTTTTTTTTACTAAGCATTATGTAATAATAATAATCAACCAACATATATGTGTTGGGACCAAATATATATTTAATTGCAATCTACTAACATAAAAATGTTAGGACAATAAAATGTAAATCTACTAACACAAATACTTGTGTTAGGACCAAAAGCAATTAATAACAAGTAACATTATTTAGTCTTTTTAACTTAAGGTTATGTAAATTGCATATGAGTAATCATGATGATCTTGGGTGCATTTGAATACTTTCCTTAGATTTCTCCAAGTGTTTCACCCCATTCTCTTGGCTACTTTAAGTTCCTAGAACACCATGAGAATGTTTAAAGATCATAAGAAGAATGGAGGTTTAAGAAGAGAGACTTTGATGATTAACTCAATATACATTCACATTTATTAATTATGAAGAGGCTTGGGTTTGCAAACAACCAACTTGAAATCCATGGATTTCATTAGATCTAGGTGCACAAGGTTACTATCCATAAGGTTTCACCTTGTGTTTCACCATCTTGGATCTTAGAAGAAAATGGAGATTAAGAAGAGAGTTTGGTTGGTTGTTGCAAGCAAGCATTCCAAGATCAAAAGGTTATAACATAAGTGTTAGTTGTTTTATGGTTGTCAAGACTTGAGGGGTTGATCATGGGTGATAACATGATAGAACACAAGAAAGAAAAGGTGTAGGAGACTCACAAAAGTGAGCCAAGAAAACCGAGAGAAAGAGGAGGAGGGGCGGCGGCTTCACGGTGGTCCGACGGCGGCAGAGGGTGGCCGGCGGCGGGGCAGTGGCGGCGGCTCGGCGGCAGGGGGGTGGGGGTCGGCCGGCTAGGGAAAGAGGGAGAGGGAGAGTGGTGTGTTGGGGTGTTGGGTGCAAGGGAACATGCTTGCACCTAAGCTCCCTTTTATAACCTAAAGTGGTTTTATTAACCATTGTGTAATTAGGTGTTGTCAAGCTCACATTAAACCCCACTAATCTCAAGCATTACTTGGTAAATTCTATAGATTTTATAAAAGTTTAGGAGCTTTTATAAAATAAAAGGGGTTAGGAGTTTATAAAAATCACAACTTTTTAAAATATCATCCAAACACATTTTATCCAATTGAATGGTGATTTTTATTTTTATAAACATTGTTGGTCCAAGTTTTATAAAACTATTAGTGGTTAAAGATTTGGTTAAGTTTTTATAAAACTTATAAAACATGTGGGTTTCAAAACAAATAATTAAATTTGTTTGTAGATTTGGGCCAAGCCCAAATCGTTTTTATTTAAGAGAATGGGCCGAAGCCCATTCTGTTTTTCGAGTGGGGTCTGGGCCGAAGCCCAGTTGAGGTTGCGAAATGGATTGGGCCGAAGCCCAATCGAGTTTGGGTTGGGCCGTCATCGGGTTGGGCCGCGAAGAGAAAAAGAAAGGGTTTGGGCCGGTTCTCGGTTCGTGGGCCGCGAAGAAAAGAAAAGAGGAATTGGGCCGGGTTCGGCCCAATGGGTTTCGGACCTCGGGTCGGGTTTCTGAGTTTGGGGTTTTACTCGACTAGTGGATACGAGTATTTGGTTAAATTTTCGGGTCAATCCGGACGTTTTTGGGCTTATTGGGCTTACCGGGCCCAATTGGCTAAACGTTTTGGATATTGGCTAAGTCTTGACAACGTAACACTTGTTTGAGGTTCGTAAAATGTTTTGTTGGTTTATAATGGTTTGATAAAATATAAAATGTCAAATTTTATATTTATTTTCTTATTATTGAAATTCCACCGTTAATATACGAAAGACGTATTATTCTACGTACGTATATATATATATATTTAGTTTAATGTGGAATCGAAGTCGGTTAATCATTTAACTATCACAGTTAATCATGTATTAAAGCAGTAAATCACATAACTATTACGTAATTTAAAAGTCAACGAAAGTCAACGGAGAGAGGTTTGACCTGATTCGGACGGGTTGTCACAAATAGTATGCTAAATAATTACTAATTACTTTATCCAGGTTATATATGACAAAGTTACTGGAAGAAGCAGAGGTTTTGGTTTCATTACAATGTCATCAGTCGAAGAAGTCGAGGAAGCTTTATGTTTTTATTTTTAAAGAAGCAGAATTTGAGGTATGACTACGATCAAACTAACCAGTCTCAATTTCATGGATATTGCTCTAATAGGTTTTTCTAAAGAACCATATTGATTTAATCTTTACAAGCTCTTTTATCTGGTGTTTTCTGCTTTGAATTGTTTTGCTTCCGGTAATCATTTAGGTGTGTTTATGTGTCATTTTCTATATTTTGTACTTCTATTTTGGTTAATTATTTCTGCTATTTTTTGACTTCCTAGAAAACAATAGCTTGGTTAAGGAGATTTTTCAGTTGATATCGTAATTGAGATGCTGAAAACAGTAGCTTGGTTAACAATAGCGGTAACAAAACTTCTACACGGGAATAATGGAAGTCGAGCAATCAAATCTACAGATGGACGAAATCATAGATTCATCAAAGCTGTTCAGGTAACCAAAATCGTCTTCATCAGACTTCATAGGCAAAGTAGAGAGCATGGAAAGGGTCGAGACTAAAGAAAATGGCACCATTATGTGACTGAAACTGCATGATACCAGGTAACTTACTTCCACCACTAATTTTAAATTGCCTAAACCTGCAATTCTACCCTGGTAGTAAGCATGTTATGAGGTTCAACTCATGGGAAGCAAAAAAGAAGCTAATTAAAGATATGTCCCATCACATAATAATAAACATTGGAAGTTTCTTATTTCCTTGATCTAACTTAGAAATCTTAATTCCGTGGGAATGCAGGCTAGCCATCCTTGAAACAATTGTTTGTCAATTGTTTTTCAACTTTTCTTTAACTTTATTGTATGTTTGTATTATAAAATTACAATTTTAGTAGCAACAACATCATGGCATTTTCGTCCATACTACATTATTAGAGTATGATCACTAATGGTTTTTTTTAATGTGTTTTTTAGTATGATCAGCATTTTAGTCCATACTATACCACATCATGGCATGATAAATGATCAGTAATGGTTTTTTCCATATTGTTTGATAAGTACCCATCTACCTATCTATTAAACAAAACCTATCAAGTTGATTTGGCACCTTATAAGGTTGTCCACATCATCAAGTGATGAGGTGGCATCCTCTCACACTAACCAAATCCTATGTGTAATTTTTTTGAGTTTTAAGTTTTTTTTTTAAATCACGTTTAATCCGGTTTATCTCGCGGATCCGGGTTAGATCCGGACCTCAATTTTGACCCGAGGATATAATGTATTTTTGAAACCATCCTCTGATTTTTCACGAGGCAGTTTAGGGTTTCTGTGTAATTTCTCTCGATCTCCGCCGCTCTCTCGACAAAGTTACTGGAAGAAGCAGAGGTTTTGGTTTCGTTACAATGTCATCAGTCGAAGAAGTCGAGGAAGCTTTATGTTTTTATTTTTAAAGAAGCAGAATTTGAGGTATGACTGCGATCAAACTAACCAGTCTCAATTTCATGGATATTGCTCTAATAGGTTTTTCTAAAGAACCATATTGATTTAATCTTTACAAGCTCTTTTATCTGGTGTTTTCTGCTTTGAATTGTTTTGCTTCGGGTAATCATTTAGGTGTGTTTATGTGTCATTTTTTATATTTTGTACTTCTATTTTGGTTAATTATTTCTGCTATTTTTTGACTTCCTAGAAAACAATAGCTTGGTTAAGGAGATTTTTCAGTTGATATCGTAATTGAGATGCTGAAAACAGTAGCTTGGTTAACAATAGCGGTAACAAAACTTCTACACGGGAATAATGGAAGTCGAGCAATCAAATCTACAGATGGACGAAATCATAGATTCATCAAAGCTGTTCAGGTAACCAAAATCGTCTTCATCAGACTTCATAGGCAAAGTAGAGAGCATGGAAAGGGTCGAGACTAAAGAAAATGGCACCATTATGTGACTGAAACTGCATGATACCAGGTAACTTACTTCCACCACTAATTTTAAATTGCCTAAACCTGCAATTCTACCCTGGTAGTAAGCATGTTATGAGGTTCAACTCATGGGAAGCAAAAAAGAAGCTAATTAAAGATATGTCCCATCACATAATAATAAACAGTGGAAGTTTCTTATTTCCTTGATCTAACTTATAAATCTTAATTCCGTGGGAATGCAGGCTAGCCATCCTTGAAACAATTGTTTGTCAATTGTTTTTCAACTTTTCTTTAACTTTATTGTATGTTTGTATTATAAAATTACAATTTTAGTAGCAACAACATCATGGCATTTTCGTCCATACTACATTATTAGAGTATGATCACTAATGGTTTTTTTTAATGTGTTTTTTAGTATGATCAGCATTTTAGTTCATACTATACCACATCATGGCATGATAAATGATCAGTAATGGTTTTTTCCATATTGTTTGATAAGTACCCATCTACCTATCTATTAAACAAAACCTATCAAGTTGATTTGGCACCTTATAAGGTTGTCCACATCATCAAGTGATGAGGTGGCATCCTCTCACACTAACCAAATCCTATGTGTAATTTTTTTGAGTTTTAAGTTTTTTTGTAAAATCACGTTTAATCCGGTTTATCTCGCGGATCCGGGTTAGATCCGGACCTCAATTTTGACCCGAGGATATAATGTATTTTTGAAACCATCCTCTGATTTTTCACGAGGCAGTTTAGGGTTTCTGTGTAATTTCTCTCGATCTCCGCCGCTCTCTCGATCTCCGGCGCTCTCTCGATCTCCGCCGTCTTCTCTTCAGTCTTCTCCGGTGAGTTCAATCTCCGATTTCTGTGTAAATTTGCTTCTATCTTCTTCACAGACGCTGATTCAAGGGAACCAATCCTTAATCCATCATCATCTTATAATGTTTCGTTAATGATTGTTTGATAAACTGTAATTTATCTACGTTTTTTTTCTTCCGGAAAATCTCATATCAACCCTAATTATCCACGTTTTGATTTCTTCCAGAGAATCTCATATCGATGTTTTTGATGTTCCTCGGTCAACCTCTCTTCAATGTTTCATTGTAATTTTTGTGTTAATTTCATGAATTACTATTGTTCTAGACCTCATTGTCTAAAATCGATGTCATTTTATTGTAATTTTTTTTTTAATTTGATGAATTACTACTGTTCTAGATCTTATTGCCTAACTTTGATGTAGTTGCATTGTAATTAATGTTTTAATTTGATGATTTAGTACTGTTCTAGACCTTATTGCCTAAATTCGATGTAGTTTCATTGTAATCTATGTTTTAGTTTGATGAATTACTACTTTTCTAGACTTAATTGCCTAAATTTCTCTTGGATATTCAATGAGATTTGGGTCCCTGTTTTTTTGTAGATAAAGATCAACACGATTGAACTATGAATGATTAATAGTATTCTAAATAATTACTAATTACTTTATCCAGGTTATATATGACAAAGTTACTGGAAGAAGCAGAGGTTTTGGTTTCGTTACAATGTCATCAGTCGAAGAAGTCGAGGAAGCTTTATGTTTTTATTTTTAAAGAAGCAGAATTTGAGGTATGACTGCGATCAAACTAACCAGTCTCAATTTCATGGATATTGCTCTAATAGGTTTTTCTAAAGAACCATATTTATTTAATCTTTACAAGCTCTTTTATCTGGTGTTTTCTGCTTTGAATTGTTTTGCTTCCGGTAATCATTTAGGTGTGTTTATGTGTCATTTTCTATATTTTGTACTTCTATTTTGGTTAATTATTTCTGCTATTTTTTGACTTCCTAGAAAACAATAGCTTGGTTAAGGAGATTTTTCAGTTGATATCGTAATTGAGATGCTGAAAACAGTAGCTTGGTTAACAATAGCGGTAACAAAACTTCTACACGGGAATAATGGAAGTCGAGCAATCAAATCTACAGATGGACGAAATCATAGATTCATAAAAGCTGTTCAGGTAACCAAAATCGTCTTCATCAGACTTCATAGGCAAAGTAGGGAGCATGGAAAGGGTCGAGACTAAAGAAAATGGCACCATTATGTGACTGAAACTGCATGATACCAGGTAACTTACTTCCACCACTAATTTTAAATTGCCTAAACCTGCAATTCTACCCTGGTAGTAAGCATGTTATGAGGTTCAACTCATGGGAAGCAAAAAAGAAGCTAATTAAAGATATGTCCCATCACATAATAATAAACATTGGAAGTTTCTTATTTCCTTGATCTAACTTAGAAATCTTAATTCCGTGGGAATGCAGGCTAGCCATCCTTGAAACAATTGTTTGTCAATTGTTTTTCAACTTTTCTTTAACTTTATTGTATGTTTGTATTATAAAATTACAATTTTAGTAGCAACAACATCATGGCATTTTCGTCCATACTACATTATTAGAGTATGATCACTAATGGTTTTTTTTAATGTGTTTTTTAGTATGATCAGCATTTTAGTCCATACTATACCACATCATGGCATGATAAATGATCAGTAATGGTTTTTTCCATATTGTTTGATAAGTACCCATCTACCTATCTATTAAACAAAACCTATCAAGTTGATTTGGCACCTTATAAGGTTGTCCACATCATCAAGTGATGAGGTGGCATCCTCTCACACTAACCAAATCCTATGTGTAATTTTTTTGAGTTTTAAGTTTTTTTTTTAAATCACGTTTAATCCGGTTTATCTCGCGGATCCGGGTTAGATCCGGACCTCAATTTTGACCCGAGGATATAATGTATTTTTGAAACCATCCTCTGATTTTTCACGAGGCAGTTTAGGGTTTCTGTGTAATTTCTCTCGATCTCCGCCGCTCTCTCGACAAAGTTACTGGAAGAAGCAGAGGTTTTGGTTTCGTTACAATGTCATCAGTCGAAGAAGTCGAGGAAGCTTTATGTTTTTATTTTTAAAGAAGCAGAATTTGAGGTATGACTGCGATCAAACTAACCAGTCTCAATTTCATGGATATTGCTCTAATAGGTTTTTCTAAAGAACCATATTGATTTAATCTTTACAAGCTCTTTTATCTGGTGTTTTCTGCTTTGAATTGTTTTGCTTCGGGTAATCATTTAGGTGTGTTTATGTGTCATTTTCTATATTTTGTACTTCTATTTTGGTTAATTATTTCTGCTATTTTTTGACTTCCTAGAAAACAATAGCTTGGTTAAGGAGATTTTTCAGTTGATATCGTAATTGAGATGCTGAAAACAGTAGCTTGGTTAACAATAGCGGTAACAAAACTTCTACACGGGAATAATGGAAGTCGAGCAATCAAATCTACAGATGGACGAAATCATAGATTCATCAAAGCTGTTCAGGTAACCAAAATCGTCTTCATCAGACTTCATAGGCAAAGTAGAGAGCATGGAAAGGGTCGAGACTAAAGAAAATGGCACCATTATGTGACTGAAACTGCATGATACCAGGTAACTTACTTCCACCACTAATTTTAAATTGCCTAAACCTGCAATTCTACCCTGGTAGTAAGCATGTTATGAGGTTCAACTCATGGGAAGCAAAAAAGAAGCTAATTAAAGATATGTCCCATCACATAATAATAAACAGTGGAAGTTTCTTATTTCCTTGATCTAACTTAGAAATCTTAATTCCGTGGGAATGCAGGCTAGCCATCCTTGAAACAATTGTTTGTCAATTGTTTTTCAACTTTTCTTTAACTTTATTGTATGTTTGTATTATAAAATTACAATTTTAGTAGCAACAACATCATGGCATTTTCGTCCATACTACATTATTAGAGTATGATCACTAATGGTTTTTTTTTAATGTGTTTTTTAGTATGATCAGCATTTTAGTCCATACTATACCACATCATGGCATGATAAATGATCAGTAATGGTTTTTTCCATATTGTTTGATAAGTACCCATCTACCTATCTATTAAACAAAACCTATCAAGTTGATTTGGCACCTTATAAGGTTGTCCACATCATCAAGTGATGAGGTGGCATCCTCTCACACTAACCAAATCATATGTGTAATTTTTTTGAGTTTTAAGTTTTTTTTTTAAATCACGTTTAATCCGGTTTATCTCGCGGATCCGGGTTAGATCCGGACCTCAATTTTGACCCGAGGATATAATGTATTTTTGAAACCATCCTCTGATTTTTCACGAGGCAGTTTAGGGTTTCTGTGTAATTTCTCTCGATCTCCGCCTCTCTCTCGATCTCCGGCGCTCTCTCGATCTCCGCCGTCTTCTCTTCAGTCTTCTCCGGTGAGTTCAATCTCCGATTTCTGTGTAAATTTGCTTCTATCTTCTTCACAGACGCTGATTCAAGGGAACCAATCCTTAATCCATCATCATCTTATAATGTTTCGTTAATGATTGTTTGATAAACTGTAATTTATCTACGTTTTTTTCTTCCGGAAAATCTCATATCAACCCTAATTATCCACGTTTTGATTTCTTCCAGAGAATCTCATATCGATGTTTTTGATGTTCCTCGGTCAACCTCTCTTCAATGTTTCATTGTAATTTTTGTGTTAATTTCGTGAATTACTGTTGTTCTAGACCTCATTGTCTAAAATCGATGTCATTTTATTGTAATTTTTTTTTTAATTTGATGAATTACTACTGTTCTAGATCTTATTGCCTAACTTTGATGTAGTTGCATTGTAATTAATGTTTTAATTTGATGATTTAGTACTGTTCTAGACCTTATTGCCTAAATTCGATGTAGTTTCATTGTAATCTATGTTTTAGTTTGATGAATTACTACTTTTCTAGACTTAATTGCCTAAATTTCTCTTGGATATTCAATGAGATTTGGGTCCCTGTTTTTTTGTAGATAAAGATCAACACGATTGAACTATGAATGATTAATAGTATTCTAAATAATTACTAATTACTTTATCCAGGTTATATATGACAAAGTTACTGGAAGAAGCAGAGGTTTTGGTTTCGTTACAATGTCATCAGTCGAAGAAGTCGAGGAAGCTTTATGTTTTTATTTTTAAAGAAGCAGAATTTGAGGTATTACTGCGATCAAACTAACCAGTCTCAATTTCATGGATATTGCTCTAATAGGTTTTTCTAAAGAACCATATTGATTTAATCTTTACAAGCTCTTTTATCTGGTGTTTTCTGCTTTGAATTGTTTTGCTTCCGGTAATCATTTAGGTGTGTTTATGTGTCATTTTCTATATTTTGTACTTCTATTTTGGTTAATTATTTCTGCTATTTTTTGACTTCCTAGAAAACAATAGCTTGGTTAAGGAGATTTTTCAGTTGATATCGTAATTGAGATGCTGAAAACAGTAGCTTGGTTAACAATAGCGGTAACAAAACTTCTACACGGGAATAATGGAAGTCGAGCAATCAAATCTACAGATGGACGAAATCATAGATTCATCAAAGCTGTTCAGGTAACCAAAATCGTCTTCATCAGACTTCATAGGCAAAGTAGAGAGCATGGAAAGGGTCGAGACTAAAGAAAATGGCACCATTATGTGACTGAAACTGCATGATACCAGGTAACTTACTTCCACCACTAATTTTAAATTGCCTAAACCTGCAATTCTACCCTGGTAGTAAGCATGTTATGAGGTTCAACTCATGGGAAGCAAAAAAGAAGCTAATTAAAGATATGTCCCATCACATAATAATAAACATTGGAAGTTTCTTATTTCCTTGATCTAACTTAGAAATCTTAATTCCGTGGGAATGCAGGCTAGCCATCCTTGAAACAATTGTTTGTCAATTGTTTTTCAACTTTTCTTTAACTTTATTGTATGTTTGTATTATAAAATTACAATTTTAGTAGCAACAACATCATGGCATTTTCGTCCATACTACATTATTAGAGTATGATCACTAATGGTTTTTTTTAATGTGTTTTTTAGTATGATCAGCATTTTAGTCCATACTATACCACATCATGGCATGATAAATGATCAGTAATGGTTTTTTCCATATTGTTTGATAAGTACCCATCTACCTATCTATTAAACAAAACCTATCAAGTTGATTTGGCACCTTATAAGGTTGTCCACATCATCAAGTGATGAGGTGGCATCCTCTCACACTAACCAAATCCTATGTGTAATTTTTTTGAGTTTTAAGTTTTCTTTTTAAATCACGTTTAATCCGGTTTATCTCGCGGATCCGGGTTAGATCCGGACCTCAATTTTGACCCGAGGATATAATGTATTTTTGAAACCATCCTCTGATTTTTCACGAGGCAGTTTAGGGTTTCTGTGTAATTTCTCTCGATCTCCGCCGCTCTCTCGATCTCCGGCGCTCTCTCGATCTCCGCCGTCTTCTCTTCAGTCTTCTCCGGTGAGTTCAATCTCCGATTTCTGTGTAAATTTGCTTCTATCTTCTTCGCAGACGCTGATTCAAGGGAACCAATCCTTAATCCATCATCATCTTATAATGTTTCGTTAATGATTGTTTGATAAACTGTAATTTATCTACGTTTTTTTTCTTCCGGAAAATCTCATATCAACCCTAATTATCCACGTTTTGATTTCTTCCAGAGAATCTCATATCGATGTTTTTGATGTTCCTCGGTCAACCTCTCTTCAATGTTTCATTGTAATTTTTGTGTTAATTTCGTGAATTACTGTTGTTCTAGACCTCATTGTCTAAAATCGATGTCATTTTATTGTAATTTTTTTTTAATTTGATGAATTACTACTGTTCTAGATCTTATTGCCTAACTTTGATGTAGTTGCATTGTAATTAATGTTTTAATTTGATGATTTAGTACTGTTCTAGACCTTATTGCCTAAATTCGATGTAGTTTCATTGTAATCTATGTTTTAGTTTGATGAATTACTACTTTTCTAGACTTAATTGCCTAAATTTCTCTTGGATATTCAATGAGATTTGGGTCCCTGTTTTTTTGTAGATAAAGATCAACACGATTGAACTATGAATGATTAATAGTATGCTAAATAATTACTAATTACTTTATCCAGGTTATATATGACAAAGTTACTGGAAGAAGCAGAGGTTTTGGTTTCGTTACAATGTCATCAGTCGAAGAAGTCGAGGAAGCTTTATGTTTTTATTTTTAAAGAAGCAGAATTTGAGGTATGACTGCGATCAAACTAACCAGTCTCAATTTCATGGATATTGCTCTAATAGGTTTTTCTAAAGAACCATATTGATTTAATCTTTACAAGCTCTTTTATCTGGTGTTTTCTGCTTTGAATTGTTTTGCTTCCGGTAATCATTTAGGTGTGTTTATGTGTCATTTTCTATATTTTGTACTTCTATTCTGGTTAATTATTTCTGCTATTTTTTGACTTCCTAGAAAACAATAGCTTGGTTAAGGAGATTTTCAGTTGATATCGTAATTGAGATGCTGAAAACAGTAGCTTGGTTAACAATAGCGGTAACAAAACTTCTACACGGGAATAATGGAAGTCGAGCAATCAAATCTACAGATGGACGAAATCATAGATTCATCAAAGCTGTTCAGGTAACCAAAATCGTCTTCATCAGACTTCATAGGCAAAGTAGAGAGCATGGAAAGGGTCGAGACTAAAGAAAATGGCACCATTATGTGACTGAAACTGCATGATACCAGGTAACTTACTTCCACCACTAATTTTAAATTGCCTAAACCTGCAATTCTACCCTGGTAGTAAGCATGTTATGAGGTTCAACTCATGGGAAGCAAAAAAGAAGCTAATTAAAGATATGTCCCATCACATAATAATAAACAGTGGAAGTTTCTTATTTCCTTGATCTAACTTAGAAATCTTAATTCCGTGGGAATGCAGGCTAGCCATCCTTGAAACAATTGTTTGTCAATTGTTTTTCAACTTTTCTTTAACTTTATTGTATGTTTGTATTATAAAATTACAGTTTTAGTAGCAACAACATCATGGCATTTTCGTCCATACTACATTATTAGAGTATGATCACTAATGGTTTTTTTTAATGTGTTTTTTAGTATGATCAGCATTTTAGTCCATACTATACCACATCATGGCATGATAAATGATCAGTAATGGTTTTTTCCATATTGTTTGATAAGTACCCATCTACCTATCTATTAAACAAAACCTATCAAGTTGATTTGGCACCTTATAAGGTTGTCCACATCATCAAGTGATGAGGTGGCATCCTCTCACACTAACCAAATCATATGTGTAATTTTTTTGAGTTTTAAGTTTTTTTTTTAAATCACGTTTAATCCGGTTTATCTCGCGGATCCGGGTTAGATCCGGACCTCAATTTTGACCCGAGGATATAATGTATTTTTGAAACCATCCTCTGATTTTTCACGAGGCAGTTTAGGGTTTCTGTGTAATTTCTCTCGATCTCCGCCGCTCTCTCAATCTCCGGCGCTCTCTCGATCTCCGGCGCTCTCTCGATCTCCGCCGTCTTCTCTTCAGTCTTCTCCGGTGAGTTCAATCTCCGATTTCTGTGTAAATTTGCTTCTATCTTCTTCACAGACGCTGATTCAAGGGAACCAATCCTTAATCCATCATCATCTTATAATGTTTCGTTAATGATTGTTTGATAAACTGTAATTTATCTACGTTTTTTTCTTCCGGAAAATCTCATATCAACCCTAATTATCCACGTTTTGATTTCTTCCAGAGAATCTCATATCGATGTTTTTGATGTTCCTCGGTCAACCTCTCTTCAATGTTTCATTGTATTTTTTGTGTTAATTTCGTGAATTACTGTTGTTCTAGACCTCATTGTCTAAAATCGATGTCATTTTATTGTAATTTTTTTTTTAATTTGATGAATTACTACTGTTCTAGATCTTATTGCCTAACTTTGATGTAGTTGCATTGTAATTAATGTTTTAATTTGATGATTTAGTACTGTTCTAGACCTTATTGCCTAAATTCGATGTAGTTTCATTGTAATCTATGTTTTAGTTTGATGAATTACTACTTTTCTAGACTTAATTGCCTAAATTTCTCTTGGATATTCAATGAGATTTGGGTCCCTGTTTTTTTGTAGATAAAGATCAACACGATTGAACTATGAATGATTAATAGTATTCTAAATAATTACTAATTACTTTATCCAGGTTATATATGACAAAGTTACTGGAAGAAGCAGAGGTTTTGGTTTCGTTACAATGTCATCAGTCGAAGAAGTCGAGGAAGCTTTATGTTTTTATTTTTAAAGAAGCAGAATTTGAGGTATGACTGCGATCAAACTAACCAGTCTCAATTTCATGGATATTGCTCTAATAGGTTTTTCTAAAGAACCATATTGATTTAATCTTTACAAGCTCTTTTATCTGGTGTTTTCTGCTTTGAATTGTTTTGCTTCCGGTAATCATTTAGGTGTGTTTATGTGTCATTTTCTATATTTTGTACTTCTATTCTGGTTAATTATTTCTGCTATTTTTTGACTTCCTAGAAAACAATAGCTTGGTTAAGGAGATTTTCAGTTGATATCGTAATTGAGATGCTGAAAACAGTAGCTTGGTTAACAATAGCGGTAACAAAACTTCTACACGGGAATAATGGAAGTCGAGCAATCAAATCTACAGATGGACGAAATCATAGATTCATCAAAGCTGTTCAGGTAACCAAAATCGTCTTCATCAGACTTCATAGGCAAAGTAGAGAGCATGGAAAGGGTCGAGACTAAAGAAAATGGCACCATTATGTGACTGAAACTGCATGATACCAGGTAACTTACTTCCACCACTAATTTTAAATTGCCTAAACCTGCAATTCTACCCTGGTAGTAAGCATGTTATGAGGTTCAACTCATGGGAAGCAAAAAAGAAGCTAATTAAAGATATGTCCCATCACATAATAATAAACAGTGGAAGTTTCTTATTTCCTTGATCTAACTTAGAAATCTTAATTCCGTGGGAATGCAGGCTAGCCATCCTTGAAACAATTGTTTGTCAATTGTTTTTCAACTTTTCTTTAACTTTATTGTATGTTTGTATTATAAAATTACAATTTTAGTAGCAACAACATCATGGCATTTTCGTCCATACTACATTATTAGAGTATGATCACTAATGGTTTTTTTTAATGTGTTTTTTAGTATGATCAGCATTTTAGTCCATACTATACCACATCATGGCATGATAAATGATCAGTAATGGTTTTTTCCATATTGTTTGATAAGTACCCATTTTGGGTAATATGAATTTCAACGTGTAATTTAACATATTTTGAGTATGTTTAGAGGTTAAGATGATGAAATTAATGAAGTGCTAATGAGAAATAAAAATGTGTTTGAAATTTAATGTTTTGTAAATGTAGTGCGGTATCCAGGATTAAAAGTTTACAAAGCGCAACTTTTGTTACTACAAGTGACCAACCGTTGTTGCAGTCTTGATTTTAGAGACTTTTTGGTGGTGGCCTAATCTGTTTAGATTTCCGATATTATATTGCTCAAGCTGGTCCTAGAGTGCAACCTCCTAATTGCCACCCTTACAATCATAAGATATTATTAAGTGGATCTTATATTTAATTGGCACGGATAATGTGTAGAAGAAACTTTTTACTATGCTCACATGATATCAGTTAAACACTTCAACTTAGAAAGCGAATAAATACCTTGCATACAAATAGTTCAAACTACAGCTGTTTTTAAATTATATATAATCTATAGGCGTGAGGTTATTGAAAATGGATTTAAAAAATGAATTAAGCTTAGTTTTGTTGGGTACTAATGTCTTATAAGAGTGTAGGTAAAGTCTGTTTAAATATTGCTACTGGTTGGATTGGATATTGTATATTTTTAACAGAAGAGTACTTTTTTAGAATTGGTTTGTTCTGTTTTTGTATTTTTGGAGTTCAATTTTTTTATTTCCTTTTCTTAGCCATTGTTACTTTATTTATGTTTTGCAGGTTGGTTGTTGCTTATTTGTGTCAGCCATCCTCTTCTTTCCTAAGGTGAGTATTAAATCTTCTGTTGTGTTTTTTAGTTTTGGCTTTCAATGGAATGATAGTAGGTGTTTTATTTGGATATGTGAGACACCATATTCAAAGGAAAATATGTTTTTCTCTATTGTTGTAATCCACAATGAAATTCAAATAATGTTATGTTACTTAATAGGGTGCATTCATTGAAGAAGTGCCACAAGAAGCAAGATTAGGACTGTTTCTTAATGGCTCACTCCGTCACAGGTACAGTATGCTTACATCGATGCTTTTTTTATTTTTCAGATTAATAGTATTTTGATTCTTGAAATCGTAATTGACCGGATTTTTTCGATGTTTTCATGTTTGATTCAATTGGTCAATATGGTTTTGGTGGAAATGGATAGTTTTTATGTGCAACTCAAATGGGTCAGCCCAAACTGCCACACTTTATGTCCATGTATCTGTATTTTTTTAATTACTATTGTATTAGGAATAATTTCAAATACTATTATACTAAAATAATACAACAAAAACGATTATGGACTTTGTAAGCATTTGAACACAGGTTAGTCATTTCATTTTCAGATAGTTTTATACATTTCTTGATCCATTATTATAGAACTAAATCACTAATGTGTTTAGACAAAACATGATTTAACCTATCATTTCATTTTCAGATAGTTTTATTCATTTCTTAATGTTATATAACTAATGTGTTCTACCAAAATTTATGATCACTAAATTTTCTAATTTAGTACCATTCATTGTTTTTAACATTAAGATTTTGAAGATTTTAGACTTTAGAAGGGATAGCACATGTAAAGGTAACGAGCTCATTTGGTTTTTACTAAATTGTTTACGTGTTTTACAAATGTTTAATGTTTTTTTATTTTTATTTTAGTGTTTTTTATTCTTGACATAATTAAATAGTATTGACTCTATACTAAGCATCGTTGACCTAACCTTTGTTGAATTATATATTGTATTGATGTGATTTTTTTACTTATTTCAAGGTTGACATAACAACTAGCCAGACACGCAAAGGAGTATTTGATTTAAAGAGTTACAACTTATGCTTACTTAGCAGGTATTATAGCTATAAATTGTTTATGATATTTAAAGTTGTTGGATTAAGTTTTACAACCATTGTTTGTTTTATACAGTTGTAGAGTGGAGATGTATTCAAATCACGTTTAATAGTCGTTTTGTAAGTTAGATATGTTGTTTCTTCACACTTATACAAATCTGGAAATTTGTAACCTTTAGATTTCTTTTTTATTTTGAACATGTATTTCTTATTCTTAAAAACTTATTTATTTAATAGAATGTCAATATTTTCCGTATCATTTATTTATTATATATTCAATCTCCGATTTGTTACAGACTATAAACAAAAGCCAAGGTCACTCTCTTTCGAGAGTTGGATTGTACCTGAAAGATCCCGTCTTCTCTCATGGTCAATTATATGTTGCGTTATCAAGGGTGAAGAGCGAGAAGGGTCTGAAGATCTTGATTTTGGATGAAGAAGGTCGTCCAACAAATGTAACAAGAAATATAGTTTATAAATCTATCTTCTCAAATTTGTAATTGTTATTGAATTATTTTTATTATTATTGAATATTGTTTTACCGATAAGCATTTTATGGATAATATATATATATATATATATATATATATATATATATATATATATATATATATAGGGAAGGGTTCATTGTAGACCACTTAAAAAACATAGACCCTGTAGACCCATGTTTAACCGTCCGATCTTGAAATATGCGATTGTTTACATGAGGGTACGATCGTCAATAAAATCTTTCTCAAATCACCAAATCAGAGATACAACTCATCCATAAAACCCTAATATCCATCCACCGGAGAACTACAGGAAAGCCGCTCACACACTGACTTGCTGTTCGATAACACCTCTTTATCCCCTCCAACTACCGATCTCCGTCCCCAACACCATATCTGCCCCCCAAAAACACCTTCAAAAACGGCTCCACCATCACTGTTGGATTCGTCGTCGTCAAAAGCTCCTTCAAAAACGGCAACACCCAAATTTGTCGAGATCAGACGTCGTTCGTCGGATTTCACCTCCGCCAACACGATGAAGGTGTTTTCTTCTGCCATCGTCACATCCGTCCTCGCCACATCCACGGCGGCTCTCTCCTCCTCCTCCTATCCAAATTCATTCACCATCCAGGTGCGTCAATTTTCCCCAAAATATCTTAATTTTAGGGTTCTATCATGTTCAGGTTGCGTCATTTCAACCAGTGAAAAATAATTGTATTTGTTGACGTGATTTCAGGAATTGGAAGGGAGAAAGGTCGGAAAAATCAGTTTGGAGAAGGAGAAGTTTTTGCGTTGGGTAAACTTATTAATTTTCTATATGATATGTTTTAATGTTGAAATGTTTGATTGAAAAGCCGGATAGATATGACGCTAATTAGTATTTGTTTCATCTGATATTTCCCACTTGACATTTAGGTGACGTTTGGTTCACGGAATGTAATGTAATTGGAATTGTAAAGTTTTCCTTTTAAAGTTGTGTTTAAGTTGGGTAAGGAAGGAGTTTGAAATACAATGAAATCCTTTAATCAATGTAATTTGAGGTCATGCAACTTTCCTTCGTTAAAGTGAAGGATTTCTAAATTCCATTGATTAAAGGAATTCATCGTATTTCAAACTCCTTCTTTACCCAACGTAAGCACAACTTTAAAAGGAAAACTATACAATTCCAATTACATTACATTCCGTGAACCAAACGCCACCTTAGTGTATCATATTGGAATCTTGTTATTCAAACTTTGACCTTTCAAAAAATTGTAGGCCATTTATAGGGTTGAAATTTGAGGAGTATAAGTATAACATTGTTGTTGGCATGTTGTGCTTCCTATATTGTAGCTTTCATTATGTTTGACTACTTATTGGATTGTTGGTGGAGAAGGAGAAGTTCGCACGGAGATTCAATGGGTTGAAGTTCATCGAGACATTGGTGACAACTCACCCATGATGGAAGTTGCAGGTTTTCTAACCTATCTTTTATGCCAAAGTTAGTTGCATTTAATTTTCATTATTTATTATGGTTAAGGGGCAATTAGTTGTAGGATTGTAACGTTTTGATTTGGTTTGATGGGGAGGGTTATTATTGTTCCTATTATTATTTGGATTTGTGTGCTAGACCCCATTTGTATTGCTATTTGAGCTTGTTAACAGACATATTTTTATTTATTCAGTGAAAATGACTCATAGTTTGTTTAAACCTCACTAAGGATTTAAAACTCACTAACGATTTAAAACTCACATTTTGTTTAAAACTCACTAAGGATCTAAAACTCACAGTCTGTTTAAAACTCACTAAGGATTTAAACCTCACTAAGGATTTAAACTCACAGTTTGTTTAAAACTCACTAAGGACTTAAACCTCACTTCGGAATCAAAACTCACTAAGGATTTAAAACTCAGTAACAGATATAAAACTCACTAAAGGATATAAAACTCACTAAGAATTTAAAGCTCACGGTTTTTTTAAAACTCACAGTTTGTTTAAAACTCACTAACGATTTAAAACTCACATTTTGTTTAAAACTCACTAAGGATCTAAAACTCGCTAAGGATTTAAAACTCACTAAGGATTTAAACCTTACTAATAATTTAAAACTCACTAACGATTAAACTCACTAACGATTTAAAGCTCACTAATGATTTAAAACTCACAATATGTTTAAAACTCACTAAGAATTTAAAACTCACTAAGGATTTAAACCTCACTAAGGATTTAAAACTCATTAAGGATTTAAAACTCACTAAAGGATATAAAGCTCACTAAGAATTTAAAACTCACAGTTTGTTTAAAACTCACTAAGGATCTAAAACTCACTGATTTTTACAATCAGCGTATTTTTTTAAATTTAGCTGCAGTTAAAACTCACTGAGTTTTATAATCACTTATTTTTATAATCGTTAGAACTAAGTTTTATTAAACTCGTTAGAACTTGGATTTAATTTGATCTATTTGAGCGAGTTTTATTTATAACTAAGTGAGTTTTATAACTCATTGAGTTATGAACACATAATCAATTACATAAAACTCAATTAAAACTCATTGGTTAAGTTATACATAATTTAGTTTAATTAAACTCACTGAAATTATGCATAAAGACTTAATGAGTTTTATTATAGTTGTGAGTTTCATTTGTATGAGGTTTTGTTATGGTTCTGGCATATTTTGTTGTGGTCAGGAGAAGGTTGGCCAGCTGAAGGACCCCGCTAGCCAAGCTGCCTCATTTGCCCAAGACTCAATGTAGCAGGTCTCCTCATTTTAATACTTATGAGTTGTCTATTATATTATATATATATATTTAATATAAAAAACAGATGACACAGATTTTGATGTTAGAAAATGAATTTTGTTAGACTAAAAAATTAAAAAAATATCATGCAAATGCAGGCTGGACAACAGATGAAGGCAGGTGCACAGGGAGCAATAGATGCAGCCAAAGATGCGACTGGAGCCAGCAAATGAAGGGAGAAAGACCATTTCATCAACCATCATGGCTATCTATTTAATTAATTTTAGTATTATTTTTTTTTGTACGCTCGGACAAAAAAAATATTCGGATGTACTCGCGTTCTCAAAATTTGTTGTAATAATTTTTTTTATTTTTAACTGTACCGAAGAATTCTTATGCTTTCATAACTATAACCACAATGAAATGTTGTCTAGTTTTTTGTTTTTTCCAGTTAACACTTTTTAGTATAAGACTCACTGCAATTTAAAACTCAATTATGTATAAGACTCACTGAAATAAAACTATTCAAACCTCAATTATGTTTAAGACTTCCTGAAATAAAACTCTTTAAACATCAACTAACTGAAACTCACTGAGTTTTAGCCTGAAGGTGATAATTTGTAAACTGTAAATGATCATCAATGGTTGTTTGGAATTAGCATTATTTTCACTGCTAGTTGGTATAAGTATGGTTGACTTCAAAAAGTCAAACTGCTCAAAATCATGAATCAATAATAAAAAAATCACGTAGCTACTTATTCGACCCTAAACAATCTAATATCAAGAGCATGACTTGGATTCCATAATCCATAACCAATATTAAGAGAATTGATTATAGAAGAACACTTTGACTTTTTTGGGAGTCAAAGATCTATAAATAATGGTTGTTTCAAAGATCACGTTGAAGAACACGATGACAACATTCATTTTACTTTAAATAATGATTGGATGACCGAAACGCTTTATGTTTCCATCCAAAAGCGTTTAAAAAAATCTATAAATAATGGTTGTTTCAAATACGATGGAAACATTCATATTACTTCAATGATGTTACATTTTTTTTTAACAAAATGATTTAAGAGTTGTTATGCAAAAACATACAATCTCGGCAACCTTTGATCAGTTCAACATGTCTTAACCATTACCCTCAAGGTAATGGTTTTTGTAAATCTAGCTATAGATGAAACCTATCTTTAACCAACATATTCACAAGTAAATGGGTTAAAATGACCACTACTAAGTGAGCACATCAAGGTTAAATATAATTAGCATTTTACATCTTGGCACCCTTGTTCATGAAAACACCAAATATAACAGCAATTATATATGATGGTAATGACAAATCAAGTGATCATATATTGTGGGTTTCTCCAATAACATCAATGTTATTTCTAGAAACATGCTTTGCACTGCAAACGAAACGGTCGGAGTGTACTCTGTGTGAAAGAAGAGGCCTTTGGAACCACTTGAAGGAGTACTTAGTTCTCTAATTAGTTCTTGATTTTCCCTGCAAATATTATGCCAACAAGACATAAGCAAAATTATGAGTTTTCTCTTATGGAACCACCACTTCAGTAGAGTAGTAGTTTGCATCTTAACTTACTAGTTACTACAAAACTCTAGTTTTACAACCCCTTAGTAAACTGCTATTCAAAAATCAAATAAAAATATTTCCTCCTATAAACCTTAAAACCATGAGATTTTAATCGTATTATTGTTCATTCATTAATACACTAGTCTTTATTATCTCAATAAGATTCGAACATGCAGGTCTCAATAAGATCCTAAAATTTCTTCATTTAAATTAAAGCTTACTAAAAATATGAACTTAATAATCAAACAAAACATCAGTAGCTGCTTTTATGGTGTCTTATAGAAGTAAAAGACCTGTTTAGGTTTAGTCAAACAAAAGTCAAACCTAATATTTATTGCTGTAATCAAGTGGAACTAGGTTGACATAAAACAGGTTGGGAAGATTTGGTTGCTTTTAAAGTGTATTTAATTGTTCATGTTAAGCACATAATTAAAACTCACAATTACTAGATACTTATGTTCATGTCAAAACTCACAAAATACAATTATTAAACTAGTAAGATAAGTTAGTATCATTTTAAATTGTTATATGAGTTTTAATACCCTAACTTTCACAAGTTTATCATATTAACTTGCATAACTTGCAATCCAAGTCAAGCTCTATATCCAACATGCTAACTGCTAACCCTGAACCAAAAATATTCCTTAACTAAGCAATCGGCTCTAGCATTATCTTCAAGTCATAAAACACAATAAAAATTGGACAAGAGGATAAAGGGACAGGATAAAGGGACACTCACTTTGAATTCAAGATCAATACAAAAATGATTAGAATGTGAGCTCACCTTAATTTTCCTTGCTCTTCTTGGGAAAACAATAAATTTAGCCTTGAACTGTACAGTAGGTTAATACAAAGTAAAACTCAATATAAACTCAACGCAAATATGATTCAGATATAAACTCACTGCAAAATATGGTTCAAGAGATAACACACTGCAACATTTATTCAAATTAAAACTCACTGCAAATATGGTTATAACTAAAACTCTTTCTATGTATATAAGTTTGGTGTCTGAAATTGTCATGCTTCTTCGCACCAGAAAAATAAATTAAAGACATTTAAAAAGAAAAGGAAATTATATGTTCCTTCTTGATGTAATTCATCACAGGTCCTAACAAAGTTGAATTTAGCTTTTTGCCAGTGTCAAATTGACTCTTTAGTACAAGTATCAGTTAGGCTTACAAGTGTCTGCCCATTGTAGTTGATTTGTGGGTTCTTTATGCTATAAATTCTCCTTGTTCCTCATATAATTTCTCTTCTACAAAATCATAATTTTGCAATGATATCTTCGAACCTGATTATCACATATCTAGATGGCTAGATGTATTTGTGGTTGTACACATTTCTTGTGTGTAATAACGTTTAACCAATAACCAGCATAATTTTTTTCTCATAAGCAATCCTACAATCAGATTTTAAATAATATGAGTGCAATAACACGGTAAACACATGGATTATCAAACACTGAGCAAAATATTGTTTAACTAAAACTCACTTAAGTTTAGTTTTTAGTGAGTTTTAATTTGATTATCAAACTCATGGATTATCACATACCTCACTACAAATCAAATACCACAGGTAATTATAAAAACAACATCGATTATCAAAACTCACTACAAATCAAATAACATCGGTTATTAAAACTCACAGGTAATTATCAAAACAAAGCCATAACTAGAAAAATGAAAGGAGACTTCTACAAACCTACAAATCGAGAGAGACGCAAGAGTCTAGGGTTTTGAGTTCCGATAGTCGAGCGATTGAAAACCATGGAATCAAGATTGATGATGATCGATCCGGATGCGACGTGATGAATCAAGATTGATGAAGAACGTGATGAATCATGATGAAAGAACAGAGATCGATCTTCAAGATTGAACCAAAGGACTGATCGATCTGATGACGGAAAATTCTTTATAAACGTAAAATGCAAAAAGACTTAAGTACCCTTCCGCGTATTTCTTTCTGATTGCCATTAAAATTCAGCAATCAATCTCAACAACCATTAGATTAAAACGATCCGAGGGTTAAAAATAGGGTCTAGAGGGTCTACACTTTTTAAGGGGTCTACAATGAACTTTTCAATATATATATATATATATATATATATATATATATATATATATATATATATATATATATGAGAACTTTTTGTTTTGAGAACTTTTGAGAACTAAATCTCAACCACAAATTTCAGAGGGACCACTACAATTCATGGGAGGGGGGATACATGTAAATAAACTTGTGGCTCAAATTAGTTCTTTTTAGTTCTCAAATCAAATTGGTTCTCAAATGATCCTCTCCCTATATATATATATATATATATATATATATATATATATATATATATATATATATATAGGGAGAGGATCATTTGAGAACTAATTGGGTTTGAGAACTAAAAAGAACTAATCTTAGCCACTAGTTTATATATATGGAAAACCCCCCCATGAATTTGAATGCTCCCCCCTTGAAAATTAGTGGCCCAAATTGGTTCTCAAAAGAAAAAGTTCTCATTTGAACCTAACCATATATATATATATATAGGATTAGGATCATTTGAGAACTTTTTATTATTGTGAGAACCATGAGAACACTTACTAGCCACACATTTGGAATCTAACCTATTTTATTTATTTTAATACAAAAGGACAATTAAGTCTTTAACACATATAACTAAAAGACAAAACTCTTCTAAAATATTATTAACTATTAGAATACTCTAACTATTAATATCTAGATTAGTAAAGATTAATTGTTTTAAATATTTTTAAATACTTTCCTTTATGTTTTTTATTACGTTTTTTTTAATATATTTTTTAAACTTATTTTTATTGTTTTCTAATTTTTCTTAACTTTTTTAAACGTTTTCATTTTTATTTTTATAACAATTTTTAAAACTTTTTATAAACTCATCATTTTTTACGTTTTCATGACTTTTTTTTACTTTTTTTTATAAAACTATTTTTTTACTTTATAAATATTTTTTTTTAAAAAAATCTAGTTTTTTTTATTTACTATTTTATGTATTTAATATGATACATTTTTTTTTAATTTTTCCTTACTTATTTTTCTATGTTTTTTGAACAACTTTTTTTTTACTTTTATTAAAAAAAATTATAAACTTTTTAATTATTTTTTTTACTATTTTAATTTATTTTTTAAAAACTTTTTATTAGTTTTTATTAATTTACTTTTTAAATTTTTTATTTAAACATTTTTTAAAACTTTTTATTAACTTTTAATGTTTTACGTTTTAAATAACTTTTTTTACTTCTTAAATTATTTTTTCAAAAACCTTTTTACTAGTTTTTTTAATTTACTTTTTATGTTTTTAATGTAATATTTTTTTTTACTTTTTCTTACTTATTTTTATGTTTTTGAATAATTTTTTTTTACTTTTGTTAAACATTTTTTAAAACTTTTTTTACTATTATAATTAATTTTTTTAAAACTTCTTATTAGTGTTTTTAATTTACTTTTTATATTTTTTTAAAATATATTTTTTTTACTTTTTTTTATTTCTGTAAGTTTTTTAAAATGTTTATTTAAAAAAAATAATAAATGTCTACATGCATGGAATATAGACATTAACAACCATGCAACATATGCCTACGAGGATGCAGCGATATGTAACATCTATGGAACAAGATTCATTTATGTTTTAACCATACGTGATTGTTCGATGAGATTGAACTTTTATTTTGCTTATTTTATACACCCTTTAATTTTGTATTCTTGGATTTTCTCATTACCAATCCTTTTTTCATATTTTTCTTATGGACTCCTATGTGTAAGTACGTTTGCACCAATTTAACAACAACCTAAAGACCCTTTTATTAGTGTAAAAACATATTTACATGTTTGTTACACCACGCTTCATGTTTGTAAGAACTCACTGCATTGGTGTAACAATAACTTGATACAAGTGTGTAACATTATATGCACATGCAACACACTAATATTTTACTACTTGTTAGTAAGTTTCTATAGTGAATAGGTAAATATATGTAACAAAATGCAACCATGTAACAAATACATACGAGCATGCAATATATTAACAATCATGTAATATATACCTACGAGCGTGCAGTGATATGTGACATATATGGAACACGATTCAATCATACTTTAACTATACCTGATAGTTCGTGAGATTAAACTTTTATTTTGCTTATTTTATACACCATTTAATTTTGTATTCTTGGATTTCCTCATTACCAATCCTTTTTTTATATTATTCTTATGGACTCCTATGTGTAAGTACGTTTGCACCAATTTAACAACAACCTAAAGACCCTTTTATTAGTGTAAAAACCTATTTACATGTTTGTTACACCACGCTTCACGTTTGTAAGAACTCACTGCATTGGTGTAGCAATAACCTGATACAAGTGTGTAACATTATATGCACATGCAACACAGTAATATTTTACTACTTGTTAGTAAGTTTCTATAGTGAATAGGTAAATATATGTAACAAGATGCAACCATGTAACAAATACATACGAGCATGCAATATATTAACAATCATGTAATATATACCTACGAGCGTGCAGTGGTATGTAACATATATGGAACACGATTCAATCATACTTTAACTATACCTGATAGTTCGTGAGATTGGACATTTCTTTTACTTCTTTTATACACCATTTAATTCGATATTCTTGGATTTCCTCATTACCGATCCCTTTTTCATTTTTTTTCTTACTGACTCTTACGTGTAAGAACGTTTGCACCAGTTTAATAACAACCTACACCCTTTTATTAGTGTAAAAACATGTTTACATGTTTGTTACACATGCTTCAAGTATGTAAGAACTCGCTGCATTCATGTAGCAAGACCATGATACAAGTGTGTAACATTGTGTGCATTTATGTAGCAATAACCTAATACACCCTTTTATTAGTGTACAAACATATATGTAACTGTTTGTTACCCATACGTAACTGTTCGTTGCATACATGTAACAACATGCATTCAAAAAGTTGATAATTTTGAGATCTTGTTGTTTATAATTTTGATATCCTTTTTTATGTTGTTTTTGGTTCTTGCAAAAAAAATTAGATCTTGGTATTGTTTTGGTGCTACTATTATCATGGTTTAAGGTTTTGACAGGTGGTAACCTGTTACTACTAGTTGGTAATACTCTGTTATGAAAATGTAAGGTATATGCAATGTTTTCACGACCGGATCGGACCGGCCGGTTGGACCGGGTCCGACCGGTAACCGGAGGATTTTCGAACCGAACATGTGCATTGGGCCGGGGGTCTTTTTGGCCGGAGCGGTTGGCCGATTGAGCGGTCGGGCCGGTGGTTAGACCACTGGTCCGGCCGGAATTTTTGTGCTCCATAACGTTTCTTGACCGGAGAAGATTTTAGACGGCGGTGAATCTGGTATTTGATTAATTCTCCGGCGACGGCAGGTTGGGTGTTTTGCGGTATTCAACCACCGCACAAGATGTGCGTTCTCTGTTTTTAAGAAGATATGGTTTTGTTTGCGTGAAGAAGATGGAGACCAGAGTTTTTTTTTCTTTTTTTTCTTTCCAGTTTTCAAATCAAATGAAATGGTTTATATTATTTTATATATTAGTGGATTACAGTTGTATTAATACTCTTGATATTAATTTTTCCTTTTTCTTTTTACAGCAATTTACTTTTTTACTTTATATTAGTTTATATATATTCTTTTTTTATTTTTGAACGACAGTTTACATATATTGTATGAATTTTTTTCTTTGTCATTTATGATTAAAAAAATTAGTTTATATATATTCTTTTTAACTTTGAACGGCAATTTACATATATATATATATTTTCTTGTCGTTTACATATATTGTATAATTTTATTTTGTCATTTATGTAAAAAATTAAGGTGTAAGGTTGAAAAAGTCAAGCGTGACCGTTACGTAGGAAATCAGTAAAAGTGTGGTAAGATGATGTTATTTTTGTACTATATTTGTTATATACATGTCATATAATTGAAATTAATGCATATTAAAACCTGCCGGTTGAACCTCCGGTCTGACCACTCGGTTCCGGTTCGACCTTTATTCCGAAGGACACCGGTCGTACGACCGGTCCGGTTCTGAAAACATTGGGTATATGTAAGAAGGCGCAACTATGTAACAGATGCCTACGATCATGCAATCTAGACAACAACAACTATGTAACAGATGCCTACGAGCATGCAACCATGTAAATACTTGTTTACATTTTTGTTACACAATGCTTCAGGTTTGTAAGAACCAGCTACGTGGTTGTAGCAAGAAAATATGTTTGCGAAAAATATGTTTGGGCATTTACCTGATAGATAATGTGTTTACGGAAAATGAGAGAGAAAAATATATGATATACTGATTAATGAGAAAGAAATTTAAATATTTATATTTTCTTAACATTTTACATACGTGTAACTGTTCGTTACACATATGTATTTATTGGCTACACATATGTAATTGTTCGTTACCTACATGTAACAAAATACATTAAAAAAAACTACGGAAAAAAATTTTATATAAAAAAAATAACGAGACTATAACCAAATTAAAGATAAAAAAACGTCCTATTTAATGGTGCAATTTTTTTTATAAAATTATTATCGTATAAAAAGTTATTAACGATATAAAATGAAGGGGGGAAAGTAGATATTTATGTCACATCACCTTATCACTTTATCTCAATTTAAATATAAAATTACTTAAATACCCTTTTCTATATATATAATAGATTTTTAATTTTAAATTTAATTTAAATAAATTCAAATTAATCTAGACCATTCATTTTAAAAGGTGGTTAAAATGTGTGGCTCATATCTGTTCTCGCGGTTCTCACAATATTTATTGGTTCTCAAAAGATCCTATCCCTATATATATATATATATATATATATATATATATATATATATATAGGGAGAGAATCATTTGAGAACTAATTTGATTTGAGAACAAAAAAGAACTAATTTGAGTCACAAGTTTATTACATGTATCCCCCATCCCATGAATTGTAGTGGTCCCCCTTAAATGTGTGGTTGAGATTTAGTTCTCAAAAGTTCTCAAAATAAAAAGTTCTCATTTGAACCTAACCCTATATATATATATATATATATATATATATATATATATATATATATATATATATATATAGGGTTAGGTTCAAATGAGAACTTTTTCTTTTGAGAACTTTTGAGAACCAATTTGGGCCACTAAATTTCAAGGGGGGGGGGCATTCAAATTCATTGGGGGGTTTTCCATATATATAAACTAGTGGCTAAGATTAGTTCTTTTTAGTTCTCAAACCCAATTAGTTCTCAAATGATCCTCTCCCTATATATATATATATATATATATATATATGGAGAGGATCATTTGAGAACCAATTGAGTTTGAGAACTTTTGAGAACTATTCTGAGCCACAAGTTATATATAAGGAAATCCCCCCCATGAATTTGAATGCTTCCCTCCTGAAAATTAGTGGCTCAGAATAGTTCTCAAAAGTTCTCAAAGAAAAAAGTTCTCATTTGAACTTAACCCTATATATATATATATATATATATATATATATATATATATATATATATATATATATATATGGGTTAAGTTCAAATGAGAACTTTTTCTTTTGAGAACTTTTGAGAACCATTATGAGACACTAATTTTCAGGGGGAAGTATTCAAATTCATGGGGGGATTTCCATATATATAAACTAGTGGCTTAGAATGGTTCTCAAAAGTTCTCAAACCAAATTGGTTCTCAAATGATCCTCTCCCTATATATATATATATATATATATATATATATATATATATATATATATAATTTTTTTATTTTTACGTTTTAGACCCGGGTATTTACCCGGGTAAGTGGCTAGTGTATTCATTATGTAATATCTTTAATCCACATCATCATATCCACATATCAACACTAGATTAAATCAATATATAAATTTTAAAAATTATTTCAATATATTATTTCAACTTTCTAAATATAAAATTGAATCTTACATATAATAAAATTTAAGTTTATAATTAATGTAATGAAACTTCAAATCTTTTAAATTTCTAAACTTAAATTTTGAAATCTCTCATAATTTTTTTTTTTTTAATTTATCTCATTTTGTGAAATAAAATTGAAGGTATAATTAGTCATCTTATACAACGGGTTATATAGAATATGTATAATCAGTCATCTTCCTCCTTTAACCCCCTTCCTCTCTGTAATCAATGGATAAACCCTAATCAATCGAGAATCATATCCTAATTACCAAGGAAATGCTGTTTTCTAACATCAACCGCCTCCATATCCAATTCATCAATCAAAACCCTAAACAATCTTAACTTCTGTATCATCATCCGTACAGCCAGAATTTCAATCATTATGTCCGATTTGTACGACATTGACTTCGATCTCGACGACTTCTCGTCCTCCGTCCCGCTGAAAAAAGTCCCATACGGCGACGTTTTCGAAGCCTCACGCGCCGGCGACGTGGACCGGCTGAAGTACCTGTTGGAGTCCGGCGTTAACGTCAACGCGCGTGACCAATGGGACTCTGTGGCTCTATACTATGCCTGTTTAGCCGGACATCTTGACGCCGCGAGGATGTTGCTCGAGAGCGGCGCAATTTGCTCGGAACACACGTTCGACGGTGACAGGTGTCATTACGCCGCCTTGAATTTGAAGGTCAGGAAGCTCTTGAAAGCGTTTGAAGCCCGCCCGCCGCCGTTGGGTCCGTTGCAGGGGGCTTTGAGGGAAACGTTTCTAGGGTCTCCGGCTAATAGAGGTTATCTAGAGCAACTGGATGCTGCCCAATCTCAGCTCACAGGTATACAAATATCACTTCACTTGTTACTCTCTGTTATCATTCCTAAATTAGATCAGAACTTTATGCATTTGATTAGAGTATTCATTGTTAATCATATTGATTGATCGGTAATTCCTAACTAACTTCACTTCTAGAAAAGTTTCGAGCCACCGAAATAAGCAAGGCGTATTTTATAGTCATGTTTTAGGCTAGTTCTGGGACGTTTGAGACCAATTAGGCTGGAATAGGTAGAATTTTGCCAGAATTTACAGGGTCTGTATGGAAAATTATATGTAGAATCTTGCCAGAATTTACAGGGTCTGTATGGAAAATTGCGAGAATCTCATTTTAGCGCCTGGATGGCTGCAATGCGTTTTGCTTGGGCCTCGCGCTTTTGACAACTATGGATATAGTATACCTATAGCGTTTAACTGTATTTACTTGATATTTGATATGAAAGTGGGACTGAGCAGGTAATTTGTCTAATGGAGGAACCAGTCCCAGCTATTTCCCTCCAGATGTTATATTTTATCTCCATGGAAGACCAATTGAAGCTCACAGGGTGATCTTGAGTGCCAGATCACCCTACCTCAAAAAAAAGTTTGAAACTGATTGGAGGAATCGTAAAGAAATAAGATTCTCGAGAGAAAAGTTATCTTATCCTGCGTTTTACAGTCTTATTCATTTCTTTTACTCTGATAGACTCGAGATTGCTGTTGATGACATGGAAGATCTTGTTAGAATATGCAAGGTTTGTAAGTGTGAATCGTTACAAAAAGTCATAGAAAAAGAAGTGAGTCATCAAAAGTATGCAGATTATAAGGCGTTACAAGATATAGATAATTCCCAAAGAAGATATATTCTACAGGGTAGTTCTTTACCTGAAGATGATAGACTCCCAGCTGCGTTATCGCGTGTTCTTCAAATATCTCTTAATAATTCAATCAAAGAGGAAACACATGATGATATTGTGTCACGATTTAGTTCGGTGAAAATAAGTGGTTTTGAAGATGATCTTGCAGATGTTAATATAAAAGTTGATGATAAGATTTTTCGTTGTCATCAAGTTATTTTGGCTTCAAGATCTGAATACTTTAAAACTAGATTATCGCGTATGGAGGATTTTCTTGAAGGGAAAGATGGTGTACCTGATTACAATCTTCCGCTTATCAAGGAACATGATCTTAGCATGGAAGCTTTTGAGAAAATGATTGAGTACATGTAAGCTTCTTCTTTTTCTTCATTTATGATTTGATGTTGTTTGAATTTATTATACAAGATGGCATGATGACATCTTTAGCTTTAAATGTGTTTGGATGTGTGTTTAAGGTGTCATGAATATTTCAATAATTAGATTTTTGTTTGGCCAAAAGACGATGATTACAAATTTTTGACTTGTTTAAATCAAAATGATCCTAGATTTGTGTAAGTAGGTATAGAACTCCTGTAAGAGATTGATCTTTGAGATAAATATAAAATTACCTGATGCTCTCTAGCTTTAAATGACTAAATCCGATACTCATTCTTCAAGAGTTCAAGTCACAATAATTACTTTTAAACTGCACATCTAAATTTCCCATAAACCGCTACTTGTTTCCAAGAGGATAGATGCATATCTAAGTTGGACTTAATGTAAACGAATTTCGTATTTAGTATTACTTATTAGTAATGGTGGCAAGATAGGCCGATCGAATGGGTTGATATGAGTCAAAAGAGGTGCATTTTAGACAGTTAAAATGGGCAGGCCAGGTTGGGTGACTAACAAACACTTTTCACGGTGGGCCATTTCCTTAGAATTTTTTTTAGAGATTAATGTAATATAAACTCTCAAATGAACAATTTAGGAGGTTCACGACTGTATGCACAAAATAATTTGTTTTGGGCGATTTTCGACCCATTCCGTTTAGTTAATTTTGTTTATCTCACTCATTTTAGATCAATATATAACCCAAGTTGACCCATTCGTAAGTAAATGGGCCAAAATTTACCTCTCTACGTACTATTGTCAAGTGGACTTTAAAAGCATATATATAATACATGTTTTTTAAATGGAAGGAATGCATAATTTTATGCATTATCCTTTTGCTTCACCACAGGTACACTGACGGTTTGAAGGATGTCAATCCTGAACAGGTATTGAAAGTACATCTTTGTTAATTTGTACAAACTGAAAGTGTCAGAGATGTAATTTTTAACACTTAAAACGGTCATATACGAGCAGGCTGAAGAAATGTTTGATGCTGCATCAAGATATTTATTATTTCCTCTTAAACGTGCGGTAGCTGATGCGCTACTACCTCATCTGCAACTGGTCCCTCCTTCAGAGTTATGCCACTGGTTAATATTATCAGACATGTATGTTACCATGTGCTTGTTTTTATTAATTCTTTAAAAACCCAAATTATATTTACCAAAAAAGCAATTTGTATTTTTGTAGGTATGGTGTTTTGAAGATTCGAGAATATTGTCTGGATATAATAGCTTGCAATTTTGAGACGTTTGCAGATACTAAGGAATTCAGAGCAATGCTATTAACACTGCCACCACCGTCTGGTGATTCATCCCTTCGTACCACTGTTCCAAGTGCTCCTGGAGCAGAGATGAAGATGACAGAAGGGAATGTTCTAGATGATTTGCGTGAAAAATGGCTGGAAGTCGAAGCTGGAGAACTTGATAAAAGAGATGAAAGTGCATTACTTTTTGATAAACGCCTCGAGACACTTATGATGGTGGCACAACAAGAACAATCTGTAGCTGAGTATGAGTAATTTTGTTCTTTGTTCCTTGAAATGTCGAAATATGTTAGATTTTATCAATAATACACCAAAATTGGTCTTATTTCATGATATATACGCTTGTTAAATTGTGTAAAAGTTAAAAAAAATGAGTAAATTTTACATGGAAGGGCCAAATACAGTTCTAATACCAAACAAGACAAAATTATTCATTATCATGTTCAGTTGACTCTTCTTTCTCTTGGGTAACTTCATCTTCATTAGTAGCTTCAGTAGCAGCTTCATCCATGGCTGCTTTCCTTTCTTCTTCTTCTTCTTCAGGCGGTCTATCTTCTTCAGGTGGGGGTCTATCTTCTTCCTCAGTCTTGGCTTTCTGTAACAAGCTCCAGTACATGATGCTTGCTGTCAAAATCAGGATCATCTTTGGGTTTACCTGTCAACAATTTCAACTTCAATTCCTTACTGTTTAAAAGGTCAGTCTTCTTTTAAAATTGAGAAAGGAATAAATTTCCTACCTCCAGAATGTCCTCTGGCAGTAAGAAGATTGAACACCCAAGCTTTCTTGCAACACTAATTATATACGTCGCGTTTAACTTCTTATCCTCCTCTGTAATTTGAATTACCAACAAAAAAAAAAGAGAGTTGACTTTTATCAAGTTCAAAGATTAATGCGTCAAAACGATAGAAGTTTAAAATTTTACCGCTCTCGCCCTTGGTAACAAGGCCCCAGTTTACAACCCTTTTTTCCACTGCACTAAGAAGCTCGAGGAAGAAAATACCGTCTGATAGTCGTTTATCCTAAATAAAATAAGATTCATGGTAAACTATTATCTTTGTTTTCTCACTCATAATAAGGCAACAACTTTCCAGAATTTCAATTTGAGTATTCCTTAATCTTGTTAACATGACAGAAAAAAGTCAACAGGGCAGACTATGAAACATCATAAGTTTGACCATGAATAAAACTATTTAACAGTCTGATTTTAGGGGTGACAATAAAGATGGTAACCTAAGGCAATCAGACTGAAGGTGGTTACATTGTACTCTAACTACCATATAATTTATAAGTGATTACCTTGAAGCTATCCATTTGTGTTTTTCCTGACTGTTTGACTTTCATATTTGCCCAATGTAGGATATCAGCATCAGTTATCTCTTTTCCTTGACCATGAGTTCTTAAATTCTTGAGAAGTTGAAGCATGCTAAATCTCATCAACTGCCATAAGAAAGCTGGGAACACAACCAAACATAGGTGATACTGTTATTCATTTTTTTAATATATGCAATCATATTTAAAACACAAACCTATTATAAGCTTCTTGTTTCCTGAAACAATGTCAGCTCCAGCAACATTTACAAGAGAGAAATTTATTTCCTTCCCGATTCGTATAACTTGATTGCAATTTTCAACTTTTCTAAAAGGCATCTTAATTGGAGGTTTTGTTGCTTGCTTCCACACAACTGACCCCGGGGCAAGTTTGTCAAGAACTTCTAAAAGAACCCATCTGAATGCAAAAAAATAAAATCAAATTTGTGAATCATAAACTGTACACCGTTATCATGCAAACATTTTTCTTTAAAATTTAAGCGCACCCGTTTCTGACATCCTCCCACACATTATTAACATGTGTTTCAACTCCAAGACTGTTGATCCACATTCTAAAACATCTTTCTTCCCTTGATGTGCTTTCATCATCAGTCATCACCTCAGCAAATGAACTCTTTGTTTTATCTATAGTAAGCCCATTCCTGTTATTCAAGTTAACCATAGTATTATATCCTATGATTCACAATTAAACATTTTCTCTAGTTCTATACATTTGAAAAAAAGTAATACAACTCACCTATGCTGAAATATTTGTGCAACGAATGCAAGATTTAAATTTGTGGACCCTTCAACAATGTCCTTAGATGTAACATATCTTTTACAATCCAATTTCTCTGCTTGTTCAATAATCAAGTTTGCTCTTTCTGTTGGATCTTTTGTTTCCAAAGTTTTTGTGGTACCATGTTCAGGGGCAAGAACATTAAGTAAATGTGCGTACGCCTCTCCGTCCTACATGCGATTTAGATACATTAGCTAAATGTCTGTAACACAATTTTTTGTTTTCTTTTCATGCTAATCTTAGACAGATACCTTTAGATCAGATGAAAAGTTTGTAACTTCCTTTTTGTAACCTGATTTCTTTAACTGAAAGTTCATCCATTTTAGAAGAACCTTTTCTGGTGCCAAACCCATGAGTTCTTCAGCTTCCTGTAATTTAACATCGTAGTGAGATGTATATTGATTACTGATATCCCTCATTGGGCTTTATTCTAGGCCCGATCCAGTATGCTACGGCCCATACCTAACCCGCCAATTAGGGTTGATAAATAAAAAAGAAGTCAGTAAGAAACCAATCGAGTCCTCGAACCTTGCTATCTTCAACCATTGCCGCGAGCTCTGGGGTTTTCTTTAGATCAACAGTTGCTAGAAGTTGTATCTATAGGGCCAGCAGTAAGTTAAGAAGTAAATATTAATCTAAGCCTTGAATTAATTCACAAAAATAAGTCCATAAATTACCTTGACTATCTGAGATATCAATCCAAGTAATAGATGGGGCTGTAAACATGACCAAAAGAAATATTAGTACAAACTTAAGTTTAGAATCTCAAGAATAATATTGCTTTATTTTGCTCAGTTACTATCTATGTTTTATCTCTTATGGTAAAGAAAATAATTAGTTTATACTGAAACGGGTCAAAAAGGTTGAAATTACCCAATGCTTTAAAAGTATTTATGAAGAAAACCCAACCTGACCCGTTTCGACCTGTACCAAAAATTACCATTTTGACCCGCCCATTAGTGATGACATGTTGTCAACTTACTCTTCCTTCAGCCAAGTCCTGTGTGCCAATGTTAACTACAGTGCAGCCTATAGCCTTTGCAGAGTTAAGGCAAAGAGTGTGATTCTCATTTCTTTCCCATGGATTAAGGACCTTTTTCGTGTTAATAGCTCGCTCATCTATCGTACCCGGGACAGCCACATTAATCAGCTTACTACACAAAAACAGTACTTAAAACTATCAATCAACAAAACTTTGATTTAAAAAAAAAAATCATAAAACATACATATAGCAGTAAGTTTGAATTATTAATCATACCATAAAAGAACTCCATCTTTAGCAATATCAAATAAAGCATTAGTAGAAGGGTCTAAAGGAAGAAATTGCTTGAGAAATTTGTCTTCTCCAAGATAGTTGTTAATATGAGAAACATATGATGCCTTTTCTGTCTCGCTAATGCTGTGGCGAAGCATAGTCGTTGACGATTTCACAAAAGATGAAGTGGTTCTGAAGGTTCTTGAAGTCCCCATTTTCGCACTTGCTCGAGATTGTAAGTTCAGATATACCTGTAATCATAATTTTTTTTTTCCTTTTTCATACAAGGGTGTTTGGCATTGCGTTCTGAAAGCGAACATATAATACTCACCCGAAGGAAGGCCTCGAAATCCAACTCTTTGGCCAAGTTAGAATACGAGTCGTTTAGCATACGGTTAACTTCGTCTTGGCTTGCCACCTCATTGAAGGGCTTTAATTTTGCCAAAACCGGCGGCAAATCCTGTATTGTGACGGTGCCAGATTCATTTCTCGCTGAAACAAACTACATGGGAATCAATCGGTTTTTATATATTTGTATGAAACGAATGAGGAAAAGATTCAGGAATGAAATGTGATACTTTGGTTCTGAGTTTACGAAGCTCGACTTGAGTGAATTGGCTCTGCAGCCATTGATCATTAACGAAGACACCCTCAAACGTAGACATTCGTTCGTTCGTTTATACACCGCAATCAATCAATGTCTGTCTGAAACGATCAATGCACATAATAACAACAAGATGTATTCAAGAAAACAGAGATGTGATTAAGAAAACAGAGAACAAAACAAAACCTTGACGAGATTGATCATGGATCAGCAATAATAATCCATAACGGAGTCCGGTTGATGAGGGATAGGTTTTGTTCGTTGATTTTGATTTTGATTTTGGGAATGGAAGAGGATGGAGGGGGAGTTCGTAGAGAATGGAGGGAAAATCGCATTGCTCATCGGACCCGCGTAAACTTTGGGGAATATGAAAATCGAAGAAGAGAAGGTGATGAGACTTGCCAATTGTCTTTTTAGCAAATTACAAATTCGGTCCCTCAAATTCAAATTGAAATGTTATCCCAAGGCTTCCGTTTTATTATACCATACTACCGTTATCACGAAGCATTACTATTTGGCAATTGACATCTATACGGAACTTTTGTTGTGACGTAGGCCTATACGACCCGTATACAATAACTTTGTGTGGTAATTGCTATATTCATAATGGCTATATTTGTAACGACTATGTTTCAAACTTATAAAATCCTATAACTTTTAACTTTTATTTCCACTAATCGCTATTTAACTTTCATTATCAGTTTTCACCTCTAACTTTCGGTTAATAAAGATGAGAAACCAAGACAATATTTTTTCAATTCCTAAACTGCCTCCGGTAGAGGTTAACCAAAAAAAAAACCCTGTTATAGAAGATTATTTTTAGTCTTAGGTAGACAAGGCTTGTCGACCCGGAAAACCCTCCGGTGCATGAACCTGAAGATCCATTCGAAGACAAGTATGTATATGAAGACCGGTACGGCTCAAAGAAAAATCCAGATGATTGGTCTTATGTTAATGTAACTTTAGTTGTTTTTCTATAATTGTTGGTATGTGATATTAACGACTATATTTCCAACGGCTTTATTTCAAATGACTATATTTCTAGTAACTACTTTTTACAACGACTATATTACCAACTACTATATTTTCAAAGCGCTATAAACAACAATGTCAAATTTATATCTATCTTTGTTATCTATGTTGTCTAAATAATGAATATTAATGTTATTTTAATATTGTTAATGTTAATGTTATGTAACATTGTCTTGAGATAAATGATTGGACTTTAAAGGTACTTTAGTTGCATGTTGTTTTTTCCTTTAGTAATAATCACTTGTTTTTTTCTTTTGTTCTATCAAACATCAGATCACAAAAGAAGACACCAACTATGATCACTATTAGTTTAACTTTGTTTTGACATAAGCATCTGATAGCCAATGAGGTACCGGAACCTAAGCTTAAACAGGTAGTTATCCGTCTAATCAAACATCTCATGATAATCTAATGACTTTCTTTATCAATTCACCTTTTACTGTGCCACTCCTTCGATGTGGATGGCTGCAACTAGTGTTTGTCTGTTTGTCTGTTTCTTTGATCCTAATGATTGTTTACACAACGCGTCTAGAAAACATAGGATTGCATATACGACGAAGAATTGGTTTGTCAACTGGTCAATGAATCGAAGCTGAAACGAGCACCAAATTTGGTCGCTATGAACCATGTTTATCTGTTTTGAATCATAAATTATTGTTTTCACGCGACGGATTACTATATAATGTATGCTAATAGATATTATCTTGTAGACATACTCTCAAACTGTGAAAAATATATAAATACATGTGGCTTTCTTTCATTTTCTGTTTACCTTTAACTTTGAGCGTATTACTTTCACTTTTTAAATGAATGTCTATGCTGACAGACTGGACTAGCATTTGGTATGTTTTACTAAGATGCTGAATGCAGCCTCTTTGACTTTTAAGAGTCAAAAGGAACACGTTTGACTTTTAAGAGTCAAAAGGGTCTGAATCTAGATCTAAATATATGTTTGATCACTACCATCATCCCAAAATAGCCCTCTTTGACTTTTAAGAGTCAAAAGGGACGCGTTTAACTTCAAAACAATTTTTTTTAACATCAGCCAATTGTCTTAGAAAAAACGCCAAACTAGCAGGTAGCTAGATGGAAAGAGTTAGAAATAGAGGAACACGGAAACAAAACAAAACAAAACAGATTACATTAAAGTGATTCAAAACTAATAACAACCATTTTGGTTATGTACAAATTATAACAAGATGTTTGCAACACAATAAAGTGATTCAAAAACCATAAGCATATTGAGACTGAAATATACATATATACATGCATACACCAATAATGTGGCTTTTTCTTTTCTACATATTACCATGCTATAAATGATATATGACTCAACTCTGATATTCATGTATTGATCACAGTATATTTATCTACTACTTGAGATGATGGATACATCATAATTCCCATACTACTAAAGTGATCACCACTAGTTACAACTTTACATCAAGATGGCATAACGCATGCTGTCACTAACCATTAGATGGTTCACCTCTGATACGCGCGTGTGGTCACCCGAAACCCAAACGCCATCAGCGGAACCATTTATATTCGGGTGAGAAGATATGCATGAAACAAGTGAGAGTGGAGCTCTAATGATACTGTGAATAACAGAAAGACCATTTCGAGCTTGCCTTGTATGGTGAGGTATGATTGGAAACTCGGTTCCATTTCCTTCTCCAAACATGTTTTCATCAGCCACTTTATGACTCTTCCTCATGTTTTCGATATTCTGCCTCATCGCCGCCAGTATCCGCCTCATCTCCGCCAGTATGAGGAGTGGGTTTCTTTGATGAAAAAGGAAATTACACACTACTTCTATTGGGTTATGTAGGAATGATGGTAAGAGAAAAGGGCTTATAAGGACCCCTTTCTATAATGGCATGTTGATAGTGGTGGAGTTAGTGGTAGTACTTATCACAAAAATGTTGATGGAAGTGCTAGCTTTTCTTTAGGACTTGCTTTGGTTTTTTTTATTTATGGTATTCTGTGGGGTCACTTACAATCTTAATTAATTAATACAAGACAATATTTTGATAAAAAAAGAAATACAAAAATTTATTGATTTAAGCAGAAAGAAGTTAATTAAAACCTAGAGTACAAGATCTTGATTCTGCATGAAGTACAGTTGAATCTTATCATACCATCTTGATTTCTGGCTTATTTTGGTGTGGGTATTTTTATTTATTAAAATAAAATTTTATATAATATTATAGTTATTTTTTTAAAAAACATCATCTTATTTTTTTAAGATCAACAAATTAGATCAGAAGAATATCTCCATAGAGAATCAATACTTTTGATAGACTTGTGGCAGACCCATGTTTCTAGTACCACAGGAATTGCAGCACTTTGTTCATATTTGATTCTTGCTTGTATTAAAGGTATGCACTTTAAAAGAACGGAAAAATTCCTCACATATTTTTTTCCCTAGATCTCATGTGGCTTTTATGGGCACCTTATCTTGCTACTGATATTGTCTTGTGAAAGCATATCAGCCAATCTTGGCTCATGTGGTCTTAAATTTATAATACTTAAATCATTTTTTTAATTATTATTATTATTTTTTTTTTTTACCAAATTGAAAATAATGCAAAGCGCATTTAACGAACGCACAAGACTCAAGTTACCACGCAGGGAAGGCGGGCAACAAGCTGCGCCGCCACCCCTTTTTGAATAGCAAACCCTAGACGTATGAAAATAACATTCTTTAATCTAGAGTTTACGATATTCCCAAACATGACTTTCTGGATCCGACGCAACATGGCAGCCGCCGCCGACTCGAGGTGCCCAAAAGTATCAAAAGCGAAGGGAACAAACACGTGTTGATTTATTTGGGGATGTGGTAAACTTTTTGAAGCTAGTTACCAGATCATAAAAGTTATTTATTTGACCCTCTTTCCTGTTCTGGTAAGTGATCTTGGTATACCAATAATCCAGTTGTGTTCAAGACAAAAGAGATGTAGGAAAATATGAACCATTCAGAAATAATTGGCATATTAAGTATGTATACTTTAGGCCAGCTCACCACAACTCATCTTTATCCTGTTTTCTAGAAAGCTTAATTGCTTTTGGTATTCCATTTATTTATTTGCAATATTATGCTCCCTTTGAAACTTTATATTTAAATCTCATTTTTTGTGTGGGTTGTCTTAGTGACGAATCCAGGAACTTTTTACCGGTTGCACCACCCCTCGGATACTGTCCATATCGTTTATATTAATCATGAAAGCGACTCTTCCTTCCTTCCCGATAACTTCTATTTCTGAGACCTCTTAGCGAATCTGTTAGATTTTGTGACCACAACTTGATTTTGGTCTGTAAAACCATCATGGTATGTGGCTACCAAAAAGGTAGTAAACCACTTATTTACAGGGTAAACCATTCATTTTGGTGCTTGAATCTTGATTGCACTTAATGGGACAGCATCATTATCTTATCTCTTCATCAGTGAATAATATATTTTGTAAAGGAAAAAAGATTAGTGATTAAAAGAGGCACTAGCAGAAGTCAAAGAGTCAAAGGCAGGTGGTAGAATGTTGTTCAAATGGGAGCCAAACAAGTACCAGCTTGTACTTAATACTATTTATGATTGGGATTCACCCTATTCTGATTGTACTATATATACTTAGACATTAAGTTTAAATAATTGCTTCCTCCACTAATATTATTCTCATGACTCTTCATCTCCATGACTAGATGCCATTATAACCAGTCTCTTTTTGTTATTATTAATAGAAGTTTGATGGTATCTTGTTGTAAGACCCCAACCCAGATAAACATATTTAAAAAAAAAAACCTAATGTGGAAACTATGGTCGTAGAATTTTTTTTTATTTTTTTTATTATTATTTTCTACCTCTTAACAAAGGATATGTTAAGATAACATCAAGTTCTAGATGTGTCCATAAGATAGTATTATGGATGTACAATACCGTAGGTGACGCCAGGTTTTGTTTAGTTATTGTTATTGCGTGTTACTTGTAACCCTATATAAGGGACATCCGTTTTATGAAATAGATATGCAGAAAAATTATCAAAAGTCTAAGTTTCTCTCTAAAGTTCTCTCGATTTCCTCTTATATTCTAATTTGGCCATTGAATACCAATGTGGGTAGGTCGTACATACTAAGAATTTCTAAGTGTTTAACTTACAATTTAAGCATGCATGATGATGCATACACTACACATTATGATCAAGGATTTTTCACCCTTTTGTAAACTCTGATTTTTATTTATCTTTCCTATATTGACAAAATACTCCCCTCAAGTTTTGTTTATTGTAAAGTAATAGCATACTAATTTAGCTTATGTGCCAAGTAGTTCTGTCATCTATTCATCTATGATTGTCTTTCTAACTTTCTAAGGTTAGAACCTAAATCTTTTGTGCTGCAGAATCATAACCACTCATGCTGTTCATGCGTGTTCAATAGTTGAGATTTGACAAAAGTTATCATAATTTGTGATTCTTGAGGGTAGCATGGATGTGCTATCAAGGAAAAATAGCAGAATGAACTCAAAGGACTGTTTGTGCTCGTTTTAATACTACAAGGACTAACTAGGCTAAGACTCGAAGTCTCCCGTCAACTTCTCCAAGAACCGTGGAATCCCCATCCTAACAACTTTACGGTTTCTATTTAAAGAAGCAAACGCATTGATAGTACTGACGATAACAGATTAAATCAAAGCTGTGACAAGTGTTGGCTCATGTATACTGTCAAGTTTAGTGGCTTAAAAACAGAAATTAAAGTAGGGGGGCCAAGCTGTGAAATTAATGAAAGTACATTGATCAAAATGGTCCATCTCCACCACATATCATGTGTAAAAAAAGAACACCCAAAAGAAGTTTAGACACCGACTAATTCTTAAGAAAAGTTATAAATTATATTCAACACTTTTCTACGCGTTTTACGCTTAAATATGAAAGCTATCGAAATAAAATTTGAGAAAAATCTTTGATTGATGAAATTTGAGCTCTTTTTAATTATTAATTATTGAAGGATTTAGGATATGACAGTTGGTTCAAACCGCCTATGACTGTTTACCACATGATCTGGCTCGTCAAGACCTTTACCGCTTTACGTGAATTGCTATGAGACATGTGATTCCGCTTCTAACCCAAGTTATGCTCGTTTTAAGTTTGATTGCGCTTGTAGTTCTAATTTGATACACGAGGAGGCCGGGATTAATGCAATGCAATACGTAATTGATGACGTGTGTCCGAGTAAGGCCACACCACAAACACATTATGGTGCAAACTTTATCTCAACACACCAGTCACTAAGTACAGGTCGACCTAGTCAGTGGCCGATCACTACTTAACAGGCCACCAGGCCGACCGCCGACAGGACCAAAGGCCAGCCGACAGCAGTTGGTCTGGCCGACAGCCACGTACAGGTCGACCTAGTCAGTGGCCGATCACTACTTAACAGGCCACTAGGCCGACCGCCGACAGAACCAAAGGTCAGCAGACAGCAGCAGGTCTGGCCGACAGCCACCTAGCTGTCAGGCTGACCGACAACAAGATACATGACCAGTCGACCCTCGACAGGGCCGACTGCCAGTCATTACGCTATTAGGCCGTCTGGTGATAATCTAAGAATTAGCCGACCGCTAATCATCCATCACCAGGCCGACCAATAGCCTTCAACTTCAACCTATATCCCAACTAGCTGTTTGATCCTAGTTAGGTCGAAAGATATAGGTACAGACCAACGCTCAAAGCATTTGGCTGGCACTCCTAGGCCGACACCTTCCCCAAGACCATTGCCCGAAATGGCTACTAGGTAAGTTGTGCAAAGGTCGGATGTCAGACCTGCAGCTCCCTACTTTGGGACACTACGCATTAATGGCAGTACAAGACAAGGGTGTGGGCTATAAATACCCCACAACCACCAGGTAAATTCTCATTCAATGCGCACCCTCTCGTCTGATTATACTTAATCTCTCGAAACGCATACTAATTCTCACGCCCGAGCTTGGTCGCAGGACACCCTGTCCTGCCCCCCCAAGAACAACGGTGTTTTCTGTTTTGCAGGTTTTAGTTGAATCAAGAGGAAGCCAAGCCGACTGCTAGCCGGGAGACGTCCGACTGCTAACCAGGAGACTTGGGTCCGACCACCTGTAGTCCGACTGCCTAGGTGACTCGTCCTAGGCTAAGCCCTATCTAGTCATCTTTGGTAGCCCGATTCTACATTGGCGCCATCCGCACGGTACTTTCAACAACAGCAATGACTGATGACTCAGCCATTCTCCCAAGAGAAACTACTGATGATTTCTCAACCCCTAATGACAAGTAACCTCTGGAAAACTCCTCAGAAGAAACCGACACGGGAGTACTCAATATCACTCCAGAGATGGTGAGTAGAAACTTCCTATCTCTTCGACAATCCATGAGAGACTTTGTAGCAGCAGAGAAACTAAAGGGAGTATGCCTCCAGTTGTCATATGAAGATGAGGGCCCTCGCCTAGGTCCAATACCACCGCTGGGAGACTTACAAACGAGCAAAGGGACAACAGCAGTACAGACTGACAGTACCATAGCAACAGTCGACACTACTTTGCCATCGTTAGGAGACACTCCAGGGCCAACTCAGGTAAATTCAGGGCCCTCCAGCACGGCACCTTCAGAGAACACAACCAGTGTTAGCCAACCTCGGCCAAGCTTTCCAAGCTATCAAGTGCCACCATTCTACCCACCACCATACATGAGCCCATACGGGCAGACAGGCTATCAAATACCATTCTACCCACCGTATGGTATGCCACCACCAAACTTCTTCTCACAAAGGCCACCTGGATCAGCGGGAACAAATGCAACCCCAGTCACACCACCCCAGATGATACCAATGATCGAAATCAAAGATCCAGAGGCCGATGACCTGTCGCTACCATACATACAGGAAGAGGAAAGTAAGTTCACCAACCGAATCGAAAACTTTGAATGCCCACCGAAGACAAAGCTACCTTCCACCGTTAAAACATACGATGGAAGCTCTGACCCGGAAGACAACTTGCATGCATTCAAATCGGCCGCACGTATTGAACAATGGCCACTTGCAGTATGGTGTAAAATGTTTATCCAAACCCTATCGGGACCTGCTCGGCTGTGGTTCAATGCTCTGCCCGACAAGTCCATAGACAGCTATGTCCAACTCAAGCAACTGTTCTCTCAGCACTTTGGCCAACAACGAAAGTGCACAAAAGACCCGATTGAGTTGCATAACATCCGACAAGGTGAACAAGAATCTCTGAGAGCTTTCATGGAAAGGTACAAAAAGGAGTCGCTGACCATCGGTCATGCGGACGAAAGACAGAAGATATCCGGTTTTATCCATGGTATGCGTACACGACAGCTGATAAAAGAAATGAGTGCCCGCGTACCCATTACTATGCAAGAAGCTTTTGACCAAGCCGAAGCGTTCATCAGAGGAGAAGTGTGACGCCCACTCCCAGACTTGGCCCTAGGAGCGGTCACGCATCGGATTTACTCATGAACACAAGGTACAACAGAGATAACTAAAGCAGCGGAAATAAAAACTTTTATTCATATGCCAAGTATTACATAGTAAGAGAGACAAATACAAAAGAGAAATAAACATCTCCACGCCAGTTTCCAAAAATGTCTTCTCTTGATAGCTTGACATTGTCTTGATAGTATATGCCACCTAGTTCCTGCTCACATCTCAGCCTTCCATTTTCGATCCGAAGGTCCAGCCTCATCTGACATACATAACTTAACAAGTCAGCTTACGCTGGTGAGTTCTACGTTTTGGGAAAACTTTACCTTTCGAAGGCACTTAGGTTTGTCAAACACATTTCTGCAATTAGACAATCAAACATAAAGCATATAGCACATATATTCACATATTCTAACCTTGTGAATAAACTAACCTTCTGTTGCTTTGTCATCCTTGTCTCATATTAAATTTTATCTTAGGGAAATAGTGTTTCTACTTGCTTTACGAACACATCGTGTAGCAATGGTCCCTTTAGTTTTGACACTATATAGCTTTGACGCTATCTGGCTTTGACGCCACTTTAGCTTTGACGCTTTCTGGCTTTGACGCCGCTTGGTTTTGACACCATTGGGACAACACTATTTAACTTCTTGTTTCAGAAGCCCCTTACCCACCAATCTTTTCTCGATTACCATCATTAATCTATTCTACTAGAAACATCGAAATGGTAATTTATCTTCCTCTAATCATCACCATACAATCAATACATATAACATGCAATTATATCAATTGAGAGTATTTTCACAGAACGTTATGTATATCAGCCCAAAATGGTTTAAAACATTTAAACAATTTAAAAGAGGGCTCATAGAACTCACCTTAGCTTTGCAAAGCTATTATTCTTGGGTTAAGTTCTTGTGAATCAGTTTCTTAATGCCTTTAATGTAATGTCCCTATCAAGACATCCTAAATGTTACAAATCACATTTAAGAATTACCTCATTATCCAAAACCCAACTTTTTATTGGTTAATACCCTTAATAGTCAAAATGACCATTTTGCCCCTTTTACATATTTTGTTATATCTTTATCAATTCTTTGCTCCTTAACGTTTACCGCTCGTGTTTCCTCATGACCGATCATTTGGCGGAATTACTATGAGGAATAGTCACGGGGTTTGGGATTTGGTGACGATCGTTACCGGCCGTGTAGGCGTCATTGACGACCATGAGGCGGAATTACTACAATCGTTGCACCGAGTAATTTAATTATAAATTACCAAAATTTGAACTCGTATATACTTAATATATATGTAAACATGTTACCATACCAAATTTCAAGTCCCCATACCTTCCGGATTATTTTATATTAAATATCCATATTCCGAAACCCTAATTTCCCATTTTTCTCGTTTCCATAGCAAAACTCATTTTTATACAGAACCATCATAGGGTATTATCTATTATGACATTTTATAATATCCCTTAAAACGGCAAAGCTTAATTCAAAACCGTTGACTCGATTTGGGCAAAACAATGTCGTGAAAACCCTAATCTTGACCCGTTTCCAAAACTCATACCAAACCTTCACCAATTCTGAAATAAACTTAGGGCTTTCTTAAAACACATCAAATTAGGGTTACCTACCAAAATTCAGAGCTTAATTCCCATCCGATCATCCAATTTTACCCAAACAAGCTCAAGAACCCTAATTTGAGCATAGTTTTAAAAGTCATACTTAGAAATTGATTTAGCCAAAACTGAAAGAGGTTATTTTAGACCTTACCTATAGAAGCTTGACTGCTGAATTTCGGATCTTAACTCTTCACCGTTTGAGAGAATTTGACCCGCGAAGTTTCTGGTTCGAACTAGGGTTTTTCGGGTTTGAATTCAGAAATTGGGGATGATATTCGGCCGATTGGAGGGTGTATTTATACCCATGGAGTGCGCCTAGGGTCCCTACACGTGTCTAGGTGACTAATTGCCCGAAATCAACACGTATACAAGGTCAATTTCGTCAAAACGTGCTGCCCAAGTCGAAATCCGTCGTTTTCTGGTCTGATTTGGGCGGAGGTACGCGAGCCCCTCTCCCCTAACTGTCGCGTACCGCCTGGCATGTATAGGGTATTGACAGTTTTGGTCCCTCTAAGTTTTATTTACATTTCAGCCCCCTAACTTCTATCAAACTGTTATTTTATGCACCGAACTATTATAAAACATGATTAATAAAGTTTCTAAGGCTCGGAACACCCTCGATGATATACGTATATATACGTATATATATATATATACACTTATATTTTTATATATATCTTTTGCTATTTTGCGTTCTAGCCCCTCAAACTTTACAACACTTATTATTTCATGTTATGGATCATATTAGGATATACCTTTACTATATTCTAAGCCTTAAAATGTTTATAATAGTTATAGATACGTATAATATCCGTATACGTTGATAACTTTACATAATTTACACTTTTGGCCCTTCTACTTTTCCATTAACTATTAACACATGTATGAAACTATCAATTCACACATATATCATCATGTTATTTGTATAAACATATATTTACCTCATATTTACTTTCTTCACCGTTTAACTCATCCGTTTATACAAATTTCATCATTTTGGCCATTAAACACGTATTTCTAACATATGCAATTTATCTAATGCATAGTTTATCGTTTTTATCAATCAAACTTACGTATTGATAATATAGACACGTATTTACTATATATATTATGTACCTGTGAAATTGGGGTGTTACAAGAAGAGGCGGCAAAACTCCGGGACAAGTCGTCCTCCGGTCACACCAAGTCACACGGCCGACCGCCCCACCAAAGGGACAACCGCCGACCATGGTAGTCGGGCCCGGAGAGGGGAGGCCGAGACGACCGCAAGCAGTCGGGCTTTGCCCCATACGACCGCTCACATCCCTCAAATCACAAAGAAAGGAAGTATGACTTCCCAAGTCTCACAAAGACCCCAAAAGAAATATTGCAAACAGAAGATGCCATTCGGCAATTCAACAAACCCCGGACAATGGGAAACAATACAGCTAATAGGAATATGGGAAAATATTGCGATTTCCACCTTGACCGGGGCCACGATACGGATGAATGCCACCAACTCAAGAAGGAAATTACCAACGCTGTAAAGACAGGTCAGCTAGCTCATTTGGTGAAAGAGATAAAGGAGCAAAAACAAAAGAAAGAGAAGAAGGGGGATCAACAAGTCATCTTAATGACACACAGCTCCAAGCAGAAGAAACCAAGGTTGAGAAAGGAAACATGGGCCAACCAACCCATCTCTTTCCCATCCCTTGACACAGCAACTCCAACTCTCAGCCCAATGGTAATTACCACAGAGGTAACAGGTATCCAAATTCATAGAACATATGTTGATGGAGGCAGTGCCTCAGATATTATGTATGGATCTTGTTTCTCACAATTACCATGCAGCATAAAAGACAGCATTCAGCCATCCAAGACCACACTGGTCGGCTTCAGTGGAGACATGGTCTTACCCAAGGGCGAGATTACACTACCAGTGACACTGTCCGACGAGTTGCACACAAGAACCGAACGGATCACATTTCTCGTGGTCGACAGACCATCTAGGTATAACATCCTTTTTGGCCGACCATCAATTTATCGGTTCGGATGTGTGGTATCCACGGCGCACGGTATGATGAAGTTCCCAACGGAAACAGGGGTGGCCACCATTCGGTCAATACAGGCCGAATGCTACCTCACAGCCGACGTCACCGAAGAAGCAAAGCAAAGCAAGTGGAAAGTAAACGATGACTACCCCGACCAGCTCATAACGATCGGCTCGGACTTGACCAACCGAGTCAAAGAAAAGTTGTACAACTTGATCCGGAACAGCCCGGATGTCTTTGCATGGACACCGGCGGATATGACAGGAGTTCCAAGGGAGATTGCTGAACACCACCTAAAGGTCGACCCCAACTATCCACCTGTTGTCCAAGGCAAGCGGGGAATGGGAAGGGATAAAAGCAAAGCTGTCTGCGAAGAAGTAACAAAGTTAGTTAAAGCGGGTATACTCAGAGAACAAAAATGGCACACATGGGTAGCTAACCCTGTGATGGTCCAGAAATCTGATGGGTCATGGAGAATATGCGTTGATTTCACAAGCTTAAATAAAGCGTGCCTAAAAGATTGCTACCCCTTACCAGCCATTGATGCCAAGGTAGACGCCCTGTCAAGATACACCTACAAGTGTTTCCTTGATGCATACAAGGGCTATCATCAGATCAAAATGGCCAAAGCCGATGAAGAAAATACAGCTTTCCATACAGACAAAGGCATCTTTTGTTACAGAAAAATGTCTTTCGGCCTAAAGAATGCTGGGTCGACCTACCAACGTCTGATCGACCAGGCTTTTGACAGCCAGATCGGAAGAAACATGGAAGCATACGTAGATGACCTGGTCATAAAGAGCCAGACTGAAGAAGGAATGATAGCAGATATAGAAGAAACCTTTGGTCGGCTGAATACTGTCAACATGAAGCTTAATCCAGCCAAGTGTTCATTTGGGATGAAAGAAGAAAAATTCTTGGGCCACATTGTGACTAATAAAAATATTATGGCTAACCCCGAGAAAATCAGAGCCATCACCCAAATGAAGCCACCACAATGCCTAAAAGAGCTCCAATGCCTCAACGGCCGACTGGCAGCTCTTCATAGGTTCATTTCAAAGTTAGCTGAGAAGTCCATGCCCTTCTTCAGAACATTAAAACAATGCACAGACACTAAACAATTCCTATGGACAGAGGAGCCTTCAGCCAATTGAAAGAACAACTGAAAAGTTTAGCCACAGTCACTGCACCTGAAGCCGGGGAGGAGGTCATCCTATACCTCTCGGTCGGTGATGAAGCGATTAGCTCGGTCCTGTGCACCGAAAGGGGAGACACCCAAATACCAGTCTACTTTGTGAGCAGAGCAATGAAGGACCCAGAGACTAGATATTCCAAACTTGAAAAATTACTCTTGACTCTGATCCACACCGCTCGGCGGCTACGTAGGTACTTCCAGGCGTACAAAATTACAGTGCTGACCAACTACCCACTCAGAGAAATTGTCCAAAGGCCAGAAACCTCAGACAGATTTACAAAATGGGCAATTGAGTTGGGAGAGCATGAACTCCACTTTAAGCCGAGAACAACAATCAAAGGGCAGGTACTGGCAGACTTTCTGACAGAGCTAAGGGTCGACCCAAGCATCCCTTGTCGACCTCGGCCGAATACACCCTACCTCCACCAATCACAAGTAATGATGCATGGACCCTATATACTGATGGAGCAAAGAACAGTGAAGGATCAGGGGCAGGGCTCGTACTAATCGACCCAAATGGAGTGGAAGTCACATACGCCATACGGCTCGACTTCCCCAGCACTAACAATGAAGCAGAGTATGAGACCCTACTTGCCGGCCTAAGACTTGCCAGAAAAATGAATGTTAAAAAGCTATCGGTGAGGGTCGACTCACTCTTGGTCACGAACCAAGTGAACGGGGAGTTCGAGATACGTGGTGAGGCAATGCAGAAATATGCCAGCAAAGTCAAGGAGATAGCTTCGCAATTTAAGGAGTTCCAAATCACTCAGATACCGAGAGGTCAAAACAAGAAGGCGGATGCATTAAGCAAGCTAGCCTCCCTTGCCTATGCACACTTAACAAAACAAGTCTCAGTGAAGATAATCCACAGCCGGACGAATGAAATACAAGAAGCCTTCATCACCGAGCATGACACCGCCGACAGCTAGATGACTCCCATCAAGAACTACCTACAGCATGGCACACTGCCGACCTCATCACTGAAAGCAACCAAGTGGAAACCTCGTATGGGACATGTGATTCCGCTTCTAACCCAAGTTATGCTCGTTTTTAGTTTGATTGCGCTTGTAGTTCTAATTTGATACACGAGGAGGCCGGGATTAATGCAATGCAATACGTAATCATAATCATGTAGTCACTAATTAACCACACAAATATACACCAATGAGCATACGTACTACGTATGATTTGCATGTCATGTCATTATACGTGTATTTATTTAAATATACAACAAAAAGACTTGTAACTTAGAAAGTTGCCATTAACTTTAGTATGTATCAATGTATGAGACCTAAGTTAGGCGGACACTAGACAATAAAGTGACAATAATTGAAAAAAGATTGCATTTTGGCATGAAAAGCGACAACTTTTTATTGAGATGAGATTTCCGGACTTTGATATTTTGTTTGCACAACACCACAAGCCATTTGCTTAGGGTTGTTCAAATTGTTTGAACTCGGTCGACGTTCGTTTGACAAATGCTCGTTCGATTTGACTTGGTAGAAAAAGTGTTTGGTTCGGTTCGGTTCGGTTCAGTTCGGTTTGTAAATGAACCGAGCACGAGCAAAGGTACGCTCGGTTGGTTCGATTTCTTTTTTCTAATATATTTTTATACACATAAAAATAGTTATATCACTCCTTATTAGTACATAAATATAGTTATATCACTCCATATTAGTGTTGGTTATTACAATAAAATCCAAAAAAATACAAAGAAATATTAATTAAAAACTAGAGTAAAATAAAATGTGAATTTTCATCTTTAATTTTCATCATTTCGTTTTCTACCGGTGAATCTTGAAGTTTTTTTATGGATGCATGTGATTTATAGAGAGAAAAATAGGTGAGATGAAGATGTTATGTCAAATCACCACCAGCATTTACGTCATTTTGTAAAAAAAAATAAAATTAACAAGGCTGGTGTGTTAGTTATTGGATGGAATTTGTTAAAATTGGAAATATGAATGAAAGTGTTACGTCAGATCACCACCCATCGTCACTTTCATTTTTTGTTCTACTACGCTCGAAACTCGCTCGAAAAATGCTCGGATCGAAACGCTCGTTCGGTTTTGGTTCGGTTGAAAAAAATGCTCAGTTCGGTTTGTATTTAAACCAAACACAGAGCATAGGTCTATTTGGTTCGGCTTTTGAACAGCTGATTTGCTAGAAAGATAGATTAATCTGAACAGTCCGTCCCTGAGACGTGTAATAATAATCCGGAGTCAAAATTCAAAATGGATATCAATGGTTCTATTATTATTCGATTGTAAAACTGCTGTATTACAATGTGTATTTCTATCAAAACTACTACTAATGAAACAATCAATCTTGATTTGTATCAAACAGATGTTCGATTGTCAACAGCATCCTTGATCCTCCCGATAAAATCATCAACCGCCATCGTTCCCAGCTCTCCACCGAACCTAGATCTAACTGTCACGCTCTCCGATTCAACCTCCTTCGGCCCCACAACCGCCATTAACGGTATCTTTTGCTTCTCTGCATTTCTAATCAGTTTCGGCAGTCGCTCACCCGTGCACAACTCGACTCGTATCCCACTAGCTTTCATCTTCTCCGTAACATCTTTGCAGTATTCGAGCTGGAAAACAAAGGTTTGAGATCTTGAACACCAAATGCATATAATCAACTGATTTAAAAACTGTGTGTATTACCTGTGTGTCGGTGACGGGGAGAATTCGAGCTTGAATTGGAGAAAGCCACAAAGGGAAATCACCGGCATAATGCTCTATAAGTACACCGAAGAAGCGCTCTAAAGACCCAAGGACCGCTCTGTGAATCATGATCGGCCTCTTCTTTTCTGAGTTCGAATCGATATATGTGATGTCGAAACGTTCTGGTAAGTTGAAGTCAACCTACACGACGAAACAATCTTGTTTAAGTACCATGATAGCATTCATCATAACTTCATTGCAGTGAATTTTCATAAAAGTGGCAACATGGGCGAGTTGGGTAAAGGGTCAAGATGTGTACTTTTATACGGGTCAGTTCAAGTTGGGTTGACCCTACATAATCTTGGTCTAATTCTGCATAATTTCCGTAAACGCTTTAGGTGACTTTCAACCAGTTTGACTCGTTTTGAACTGTTTCCTTTCTAACTAATTTTTCTAATAAGAAAGTTAAAGGTAAAACATAAAAGGGATCATGAAATAAGTACCTGTATGGTAGAGCATTGCCACTTCCTACCGAGGGCGTCCTCGATCTTGAGATCGATTTTCGGGCCATAAAAGGCACCGCCACCTTCATCGACTTCATAAGCCCATCCTTTATCGTTCAAGGCGTCCTTCAATGCGCCCGTTGCTTTGACCCATATATCATCATCACCTACCGCTTTCTCAGGTTTAGTCGAAAGATTGACTTCATACTTGTCAAAGCCAAATTGGAGCAGCATTTGCTCGGTAAGATCCAAGACACCTTTGATTTCATCTTTAATTTGATCCTCTAAACAAAAGATATGTGCATCATCCTATAAATCAAGAAAATATAAAGTAACCAATACGCGGGATGTATAAAATATAAATCGATCAAAAGCTACAAAATCAATGTCATAAATGAGAGTACCTGAGTGAAACCTCTTACGCGGAAAAGCCCGTGTAAGCTTCCGGATAATTCATATCTATAAACCGTTCCTAACTCTGCAACCCGAATTGGAAAATCACGATAAGAATGAGGTTTTCGTTTGTAGATTAAAATGTGGTAAGGGCAGTTCATGGGACGAAGCTGATACAGTTCTTCCTCGATCTTCATCTGGTCATACATATTCTCTCTGTAGAAATCCAAATGACCACTAATGCGCCAAAGGTCCGCCTTTGCTACATGTGGAGTATACAAAAGATCATAACCACTCTTGGTGTGAATCTTTTTCCATACATCTTCAATTATGTGCCTCACAAGAGCTCCTTTTGGATGCCAGAACACCAACCCTCCACCAGCATCATCCTGCAGATACAAAAGCAATGATCTTTTTAACATACAAACTATTATGGTTCAGGATTTAGGCCACACTTTTTGAACTGAGGTTAAGGGATAACTACCTGTATGGAAAAGAGATCAAGATCTTGGCCAAGACGCCTATGATCACGACGTTTAGCTTCTTCTTTAAAGTGTAAATACGCTTTTAACTGTTCTTCGTTCTCCCATGCGGTGCCATAAATTCTTTGAAGCATAGGTTTGTTCACATCTCCTCTCCAATAAGCACCAGCAACAGACTCAAGTTGTACGGCTCGTCTATTGATATTTCCAGTAGTTTCGACATGCGGGCCAGCACAAAGATCCCACCATTCATTACCTAAAATGATAGTTTGTTGGACATAAAAAGTCAAGTACATCGGTTAACAATTTTGACCAAAGTGTTAACTTTTGCCTTATGAGTGTCAAATAAATAGTGAAATGGGAGTGTTACCAATATGATATATGGTGATAGGCTCTTCCTTGATACTATTCAAGATCTCCAATTTGTAAGGTTCATTAATCGCGGTTATTCTCTTTTGAGCTTCGTCTCTAGTCACTTCTTCTCTGATTAGCGGTAAGTTTCTACCAATGATACGATCCTACAGATAATCAAATAACAAACACTTCCAAGTTTTAGTTTTAGGAGTGAAAGAGTATGGTATGGAAAACAAATGACAACATTACCACGGCTCATCGACCTACCATCTCCTTTTTAATCTTCTTGAGATCCTTATCAGTCAAGGCCTCTATATCAAAATCATAGTAAAACCCGTGTTCAATCCATGGACCGATCGTTACTTTGGCATCCGGGAATACTTTTTGAACCGCCATTGCCATGACATGAGCACACTGTATCCATACGTAAAATCACTTAAACCGATCGATCATCTATGCGTTTGCACAAGTAAAAACATAAACAGAAAGCATAAATGAATACAAACACTGATACACAACAGTCAGAATAGGTTTTGCATCTTTAACATGCTCAATCATACTTTCCCTTCAAATTTGTTTGACTTTGTAAAAGTCAAACTTCCATAATGTTTTTCCTTCAAATTAGGCATGATAAGATATAGTCACGAATTAGTGAATTACCAGCATCATAAGTTCTCGATTGCTAATTGCTTTCACAAGATTTAACGTACTTGCAATGATCATTAACAAAATCCATGTCAATTTTATTTTGGTTTTCAGGACTGACTTTGACTTCCAAAAGTCAAAATGCATCTCTGTTAACCTAAAACATGAAATTAATTAACAAAAAATAAAATTAAAGGAAGGAAAATTACAGTATGACGAATTCTGAGGAGTGTGTGGGACGATTCATTGGTAGGAAGCACAACTTTCTCCTCCGCCTCCTTAGTGACGTCATCTGCGGCGAGGGCGGTAGCAGGGTCGGTGGCGACGGCGGCCGGCGACGAGAAGAAGCGATAATGGGGTTTCTTGAAAAGATAAAAAGATTGGATTTTGAGGTGTTTGGAGATGGGATTGAATGGCAAAAAGGAAGAGGGAGGTGAATGGGTTGTTGAGAATCGGAGAGATGAAGTGAAGAGAGGGTGAGAGGATGAAGCCATTTTGTGAATGACGAACATGGCGTCGTCGTCGTCTTCTTCTCGTTTCTTTTTACTGCTTCTTGATCTTTAGCTTGTTCTTGGTTGAGGATTTGTGGCCCAGGTTGTTCGTTCTACCTTGTGATGAACGTTCATATTTTGGGCACGAAATAGTCAAATTAGTATAAATCAATGTTTTAAACATACGGATTTTTAAATCGGACCGAGCTTCTATAAAAAAAGATTCAACCTGATATCGGATTTGACTATTCAAACCTATAGATTTATAATATACATTTTATAAACTTTCAGAACACGACAAATTAAAATAAAAACTCCAATAAAGTCTTTAACAAATTACAATTAAATATAAGTTTTATTCAAAGTATATTTATCAAAAACAAACAACATTGCAATTTTGTGTGTATCAAGTTCTTCATCATTTAACATGAGTGCGTGACTTTAGTTTTAAAAACCGGTTCCATTAGCAGCCCGGTTCCGAGTTCTGGCCGATTGAACCATAAAAATCGACTGGTGAAAAAATAGCTCGAAATTAGATTAAACCGGACACACTCAAATCGGCTTAGCATTCCGGTCCACGGTTCAACCGGTCGAACCGACCAGTTTAAAGCGGGTTTTATAACATTAGTATAAATGATGGTATTAACTTCTTGATATTGTTATTTTTTTAATACAACTTAATTTACCTTTAATGATTAAATTAATATATTGTAAAGACTTTAATTATGAAAGAAGTCCACATACATTAAATATAGAAAGGTCTTTGGTTCAAGTTGTGGTAAAAATGGAGTTTCAGGTTGGGTTGTTTTCTCTCCTATGGTGAATTTTCTACTGATGGGGGACGGAGATGATTGGGTTGTGCCAGTGGCCCGTCAGTGATCCAAATTTATCGTTATAAAAACCGTTATCTTCTATAGTTAAAGTTTGGGTATTGCTATACATATATCCATTTTCCTATTATCATACTATCCCTTTAAAGCCAGATGACTATCCGACAAGTAGTGAGCTCTAT
>JBCNJP010000006.1:51998980-52084243 GCA_039602395.1 Deinandra increscens subsp. villosa | reverse complement strand
GCTCGCTTGGCTCGTTTAAATTTAAGCTCAAATTTTACTATATATACATATATATAACCCAAAAATTATGAGTTTATTATTTATAATATAATTTTTAACTTAATTACTAAGTTTACTATAGTATTTTACTTAAAAAATATTAAATTAGAATAAGATATAAAAATGATATGATACTTTTCAGTAAAAATATTTTTTTTATTGAGAAATAAATAAATAAACATCAAATTTAAAATTTCTATTACGAGTATGTCAAAAACTATGTTTTAGTCACGTTATATATCAATATGTGTAAATAATATAAAATTTGAAAAATAAACTAGTTGGCTCGAGCTTAATATTTTAGCTCGTTAAAATAAACAAGCTGGCTCGGGCGGTTTCTAAACAAGCCAAACCCAAACTTACCATGGCTCAGCTCGACTCGACTCGTTTACAACCCTAACAGAAAGGACATAGAAGAGAGGAAATATAAAACAAATACATATATTATACACTCTAACAAATAAAAACTTTCTTTGTAAAAGTAGGTAGGGTGTGTTTTGTTCTTTTTTTTAATAGTAATTACAATGTTTTAAAGTTTTTTTTAATCAATCAAATGAATTAATTAATTAAGTAATTAGACCAACATTCCTACTTTGCATAATTTATCATTTTTTTATAAGGAGATAGAAGGCAAACGAGCAACAAACTGCGCTACTAAACCTTTATATATAGCAAACCAAGCTGTTTAAAAACTACATTCAAAGATTTAGGTGTCATGACATTACTGTACAAGACACGTTGGACCCTGTCAAATACTGTTTTAATTGTTTTTTTTGTTTTCTTTCGTCTTTATCACGTTAAAACATTTTTTTAATCTTTTCTAGTCCCTTGGGCAACGCACGGGTCCTCAAAAACTAGTATAAAACAAATATTAGGTAATATTGGGGCACACAGGGTGGGGCACAACTAGTGTCGCGGCTACACCGGCGCCACCACCTCCCGCTTCTCGCCTACTACTACTTGCTGCTCTTGGTTATTTCATTTGTTTGGTTTTTTTTGGCTCCAGTTGCTTGGTAGGCTAGTTTTGAAGTGATATCATTTTGTTGGATGATGATAGTTCTTACTCTACCAAGTACCAACCACCCCTCCTCCCTTAAAGACTACATATCATATCGTCACTTTTTAGTAAGGGTGTTTAAAAAGATCCGAATCTGAAAGCGAACCCGAAATATTAAAAAAAACAGTTATTTGAAATTTGAATATTTATTTTTTTGGACTCGGATACGATTTTTAAATTTTTTTTGGATATTTCGGATGTCCAAAAATCCGATCTTTTAGTTATTAAATAATAAAAGCATTTTGTTATTCTTAATAAAATTATATGTGAAAGGTAAGTTTGTAAACATATAAAGTTGGACATTTGAACCAAGTTTGTAAACAACGAGATGGATGACCACCCCGCGCGTTGCTGCGGAGGTGACCACTATATGTAAGCATGAAAATGAGAAAAGGCAAAGTAAATATAGAGTAGTGCATGTATATACAAAAGTGTTAAGTAATAACATACAAAGATCATTATGTGGTTTTGTCTTTCCGAATATGCTTTGTGGTTATGTGGTTTTGTTTTTAAAGTTTGTATTCAGTATCGTGTAAAGGTAAAACATGGGGTGATAAGTAAAGTGTTTTTCATGCTTGTACTTGTTTAGGTGTTGTGATATTAACATAAACCCATAAAAGAGCTATTTAGCTATCATTTTTATATGAAAAAAATGCTCTTTTCAGTGGCAAACTGTTCCCAAATAAATTTCTTTATATAGATGATTACAAATTATCTCAACACTTTATCGTACGTCACTTATAATTATCCGGTCTATCTTACATTTTAGTTTTTGGTTAATCGTATTTTAAAATTCTTTTCAATATTTAAGTTTTACTTCTTTTCGAATACTTAAGTTTTTTTTCTTTCATTTTAATGAGTATAATATATAAATTAATTAAAATCAACATATATTTTGGAATTTTCAAAATAGAAAAAAAGACAGAATGTAAAATAAAATTATGGTAAAGGACAACTAATATGACCTTGGGAACACAATTTTCTTAACATCATCTTGGCAAGATACATAACAATTACTATCTTATGATCTTGAAAATATGAGTTTATTTTCCAGTCTTCTCTTTTGTAAACACTTTAATAACATCAAAAACATAAGAAAGACACAGATCACATGTTTCTCAAACTAAAATAAAAAATGAACTTTCGAAATCTTTATGTTTATAAAACTAAGCCTTTCTAAATCTTTATGTTTCTCAACTAAATGTTTCAGAAAAATAAAATAAAAATGAACTTTGTAAAGTCTTGGTGCACACATAAATCTTTATGTTTGCAAACACTTTTTTACTCATTTCAACCAAATTTAGGGGTGTTTGAGAACTGGGATTGATTATTTAACCATGTTAGTTCTTATGCCTATGTAACCAAGAAGAGTCACTTTAAAATGAACTCAAAAACACAGAGAAAACATAAGAAACAAAACACTCAAATTTGAAAAAAAGATTAAGATTAAATACGGCTCAGATCTGAGTGAGGTTGCGTTTAACGCCTTAGATCACCAGAAAAACATCATAGCCACAAAGATAACATAAGCAACATATTCTTTCAAATTCTTCCTTTAGTCAAGACCAAAATCACTGATTGTTTGAACCTCGGATGTATAGTCAAGAGAAAAACCAAGCCAGTAAGTGAGCAACCATTTACATGATTATAAGCCATATCATTTTATGCATACCAAACCGTCACAACATCATCAAAATCATCAATTCCTGCTGATACACACCATGGAAACCAAATCAGACCCAAAACCATCACAACCATAAAGGCTCAAGCAAGCTCAGAACCAAAAGGTTCATCATAGCCTAAGAACACAAACTCTTAAGAGAGATAAACACTCCTTCAAAAAAAACCTCAGTTGGAGATGCAGGGTCTTAACAATCGGACCACAAAAACAATTAATTAAAGGGAAAATTTCACAGAAACATAACCAACTCTCAATTTTGTTCCAATCAGGTCACTCAAACTTTCTTTTGGTCCAATCAGGTCACTCAACTTTAAAATATGTTTTAATCCTAGATAAATGACCTGATTAGCAGGTAACCTTATCAACTTTTTTTTTATAAAAATTGATATTTTATAAAAAAATAATTGTTTTATAAAAATGATTTTTTATAAAAAAATATTTTTTTTATAAAAATGATTTCTTTATGATTGAATTTTTACTAAAAACGATATTTTTATAAAAAATCAAAATTTCATAAAAACAGTTTTTTATATAAAATACATTTTTTTATAAAAACGATTTTTTTATAAAAAACGTTTTTATAGAAACATTTTTTTATAAAAAACGAAAAAAACGTTTTATAAAAAAAACGTTATACGTTTTTATAAAAAAAGTTATAAAAAACGTTTTTTTATAAAAAAACGTTTTTTATAAAATTTTGACTTTTTATAAAAAAATCATTACTATTTAAAAATCGATTTTAAGAAATTCGATATTATTATAAAAAATTACTTTTTTATAAAAATTTCAGTTTTTGTAAAAAAAATTGATAAGATTACCTGCTAATCAGGTCATTTATCTAGGATTAGAACAAATTTTTAAGTTAAGTTACCTGATTAGAACAAAAAAAAATTTGAGTGACCTAATTGGAACAAAATCAAAAGTTGGTTATGTTTCTACAAAGTTACCCCTTAATTAAACGCAACATTAAAGGAGAACATATGACATCACAGTTCTCAAATGTGAGACTTACACGATAACTGAAATGATAAATAAGGTAATCACCATCACCTCCGTAAAAGGCTACGGAGCACAAAAACCCCCAAATCGCCGCTACCTCAACGTTAAGAGAATCAGCGGGAGAAAACCCCCCAACTGTAAAAAACGGAGCGACAGTCAAAAGAATATGACAGATCCGTAGAAAACCAACCAACGGTGCAAAGAGCACGACATATCAAAGCTTTCATATTTAGATCGGACGACAAACAGCCGCCGGTTTAACGGAGCAACACCACGTCTCAACGGACAGCAGCAGTCACTTCAACGTCAAGACCGGCGATCGGCGTCGTCATCAGCAACAAACTTGCGAAATGTGGCCACCGGATTTCTAGAGAGAGAAAAGTGACCGGCTGTTCTTAGAGAGATGGGGTTGCTTGTGTAGATGGGTTATAAGAGAGAGAAGAAATGTTTAGAAGTTATAAGAGAGAGGGAAAGAGTACACGTGAAAGGGGGAGAGAAAGAAACCTCACGCGTGGCATATGGGCTGTGTACTCATCAACAACCGCCCAAAACACCCTATTAAAATAAAACATCAAAGAAACTTTATTTATAAATATAACAAAGTTGAAGGGGTGTAAACTGTCAAAACCACAAACTCTTGTGGTCAAACTATAAGAAAGAAAGACTTCCCTATTCACCACCAAATTACATTGTATATTATATAAATTTGCTCATAGAAATGCTGGACGCTTAAAGACTCATATTTAAAGTATAAAAATTATAATCATTGTAATTGTAAGACTTTAACTCTTAAATCATCTAAAAAAATACAATTTTTGCCACTGCTAGGCCACATAATAATGTTAAAAGCTATATAACATATACAAATAATTTTACTTTTCTTTTTTTAAATCAGGAGATCAAATTTGACCAAGTTTTCCTTTTGATAGAATATAAATTAAAGCATAGGATTCCCATGATAACATGGACCCTTTTATTATAATTACTTCCCAGTATCTTTTTGCTCCAATAACCAAAAAGTTGTCAAATAATATTTTCAATAAGAATGTGAAGTTATTAGATTAGAGGGGTTATTTTGAGAAATTTGATTTGGGTAAAAAAATAAAATGTAGTTATACTTATTAGATCTTCAATTCAATTGAATCAAGATCTATAGTCTAAAGTTTTTCGGTGTATAATTAGAAAGAAAATAAAAGATAAAAGGAAATTTTTTACTTTTTATCAAGTTCCTTCCATTTATAAATCTCATAACTCTTAGATACGATTTTTTTTAATCACACCATATAAACAAACGTTTTTTATATTTAAAACGCGTAGTGTTGTTATATATAAAATAAAAAAAATTTATGTTTTTGATTGTATCAAAATATTGAGATCATTGTGTCATATTGTGTAAAAAATGTTCAGATCATTGTGTCATATTGTATCAAAATGTTCAGATAATTGTGTCAAAAATATTCAGATTATTGTGTCAAAAATTGAAAGGGTAAATTTTTTTTCTAAATTTTTTTATATAGCAACACAATACGTGGTTTAAAGATAAAAAACGCTCGTTTTATGGTGTAATTTCTTTTTAAAAAAATAATGTCGTATTTGAAAGTTATGAATATTAAAAAAATGGGGGAACTTAATTAAAAGTCAACAAAGATGACTAAGACCAATTTTTTTTTTTTATTAATCAAGATCCAATGACTGAAATTTTTTCTTATCATTTTTACACAAATCAAACTTCTCATTTAAACCTCTCTCGTGAAGTTATATGCAAAAAAAAGGAATACATAAACATTTTTTTTAATTTTCTCAAAAGTATAACAAATCAGAACTCACATCAAATAATAAAAAAATATCGCAATACTTATAAGGGAGGAGAGGTTAATAGTAGAGTAGTTGAAAAGTAATAAAGAATATAACCAATAAGAGTTTTACATCTTAAATTTAGAAAAATTATAGAAAGACAAAGAATGATGGTAAAGTAGTAGAAAACTAGTACAGTTTGTAAAAATATAAACAATATTTTTATGAAGTAGTAGCATGCATGGCACTGGTGTAGCCGAACTAACCGAATTGCTGCACACAACTAGCCACATCTATCTCGTCCCCCCATGATTATTTATAATGTAATAAATTCTAGTGAATTTTAAATTTTGTTTTTTAGATTTGTACGTTTTGCAAGTTTTATTTTTTACCTTACTAATAACACTTAATGTCGTTTAAATTTAATAAAATTTCACTCAGTGTTATTTGGCCTAACAAACCTTACACGAAGTATCATTTATATTTTAAAAAAACGACAGTAACATAGCGAACAAGATTGAGTCAAAATACACTAAATGAAACTTTATAAGAGCATTCACAGCCCATTCCCTATAATGGTTATGAGGGTAAACTTTAAAATTTAAGGTGTAGTTTTGAGTGGTTGTGAGTAGAGGATAGAGAAATATTTAAGTAAAAATTTGAGGAATCCCTATATTTTTGAAAAAATCTGGTGAATCTTTAAAATTTAAGGTTTGAAGAGAGAGAAAAGATAATGATAAAGGTATAAAAAAAATAAAGTAATAATAAATATATAAATTATAGTGATAAGGATGATGAATGGACTCTAAATGTTATTAGTACAAAATTTCCTTTTGTTAATTTTTGAAATAGTAATAAAAATTTGTATGTGCAACCAATGTTTTAAAAACCGGTTCAACCGCCAACCGGTCATTATACCGGTTTTTTAATCCCCGGTATTTTGGATATAACCGGACCGTTTTGACCCGGGCGGTTTTCCGGTTTTTTCCGGTTCAACCGGTCCGGTTCAACCGGTTTTCTGACAATTTAAAAAAATATATATATTTTTTTAATTTTTTATTATTTTTTAAAGTTTAAAATTTATATATTCTTATGAAATACCTATTAGGTATTATTTTTTAGTGGATTATCATTGTATTTTAACTATTTTCGTTGTGGTGTATAAATTTATTAACATTTTTATAAAAATATATATATAAATCCCCTAACCGGTTCAACCGACCGGTCTAACCGGTCCGACCGGTCGAACCGGCCCCGGAAAGTTTTCCGGTTCAACTAAAAAACCGGTTTTTAAAACATTATGTGCAACTTTTTTTTAATCCAAAATGGACTCTTTTCAACTTATAAAAGGTCAAACACAAATTGCGCGTCGTCATCGATGATCCAACCGTCCAAATTTTCTCCACCCACATCTACATCCACCGTCCAGAATCGTGCCACCTAGCCTTCCTCTTATCGATAAATAAACGGCGGTCATTCGTCCACGTGTCACCTCCGATGCGTTATTACACCCTCGATCCAACGGACTCGTTTCATTCTCTCTCGCCCGCCCCCAACTTTCCCGGCGGTCTCTTCTCTTCTCTTCCTTAATTGCTAATTCGAATAATGGCGGATTCCGATAACGAATCCGGCGGCCATAACGGCGGCGGAGATTTCTCGGCGAGGGAGCAGGACAGGTTCCTGCCGATCGCTAACGTGAGCCGGATCATGAAGAAGGCGTTGCCGGCGAACGCGAAGATCTCCAAGGACGCGAAGGAGACGGTGCAGGAGTGCGTGTCGGAGTTTATCAGCTTCATCACGGGGGAGGCGTCGGATAAGTGCCAGAGGGAGAAGAGGAAGACGATCAACGGCGACGATTTGCTGTGGGCGATGACGACGTTAGGGTTTGAGGAGTACGTGGAGCCGCTGAAGGTGTACCTGGCCAAGTATAGGGAGATGGAAGGGGAGAAGATGACGACGATGTGTAGGCCGGGGGAGAAGGACGGTGGTTCTGACGGCGGCGGTGGTGGTGGTGGTATGATGTACGGCGGAGGAGGAGGAGGAGGAGGGTATAATCATCATCAAATTCAGATGTTGAATTCGGGTCAGTATCAGCAAACGGGTATGAGTATGGGTGTGGGTAGTCCGACGGGCAGATCGGGCAGGGGCAGTGGCGCTTCCTCATTGAAGCCAGGTAGGTAGGTGAAGTGGAAATTGGGGTTGTGAAATAGAAAACAAAGAGAAAATCACGGATTATTTTTTTCTCTTTAAATTGAGTTTTTTTTTCTTTTAAATTATTATCCTTCTAATTAGTTATTGACATGTGAATTTTTAAATATGATTTTAGATTTTCCCTTGTTTAAGATATGTATATCTGAGTTGATGTTTATTTACATTTTTAACCTACCTTAGGTTTTTAGTTTTTACTTTAAGGTTATCCGTAGTGGTTTGAGAGTAGGGTGGGGGGTTATGCGATATGTGACGGATGACATGAATATAAACGGTTATGAGGTAAGGGTAAACGCAATACCCACACCGAGCACCTCGGTGTGGGTGACATGGCAAAAGTCAAGCTCGGTAAACCCATTGCATCATCTCGTGACTTGGTCTCGGTGGAAAGGGCGGGCACTGCTCCCCGAACCTCTTCCTGCGGTGGCCTCTCTTATGGTTTTTTTTAATTGATTAAAATAATATTAAAATTAAAATGAGGGGTTGAAGGGGGTGATAAGAAGATATTGAGGGTGAAAGTGAGGGGAGTGTGGAGTGGTGATGTGACACTGAGTTGGCAAAAAAGTAAGTGAGAGGAGTGAAACGTGACAGAAACCCATTGCAAATAGCCTAAGGTGTACTGGAGGGTTATAAGGATGAGGGGTTATGAAGATGGAAGAACCCATAGAAAAAAAAGCAAAAAAAAAAAGAAAAAAAAAACATGAAAGGGAGTCAACAACTACACGGCGCCATGAACATAACGTCTCCGACCTCCAAACCTAATAAGGCGCCCCGGGGAGCGGTGCGGGGCGTTATATGGGACGCCATGTTCAGTGGCGGACTTATGTTGGTGGGTACGGGTTCGCCAAACACCCATGATTTTTTTTCGCGGTGTGTTAATTTTCCGATTTTTTACGAACCGAACCCCAGGAAATTATATGACAGAACTGTTGGGTTACGACAGTGGCATTCGGGTCTCGGTAATAGCAATTTTTTTTTTTTTATTTAGAAATAATTATTTACAATAAATAATTATTAAACAATTACCGAGTAAATTAAATCAGATAATTAAATTAACTATTAATTTAATAGGCAGCGGAAACATATTAATTTACTAACGCGAAAACCAGGTAATTAGCGTAAACCAAAACAACAGGATTCGACAATCACCAAACGCGCAAACACCATAGACGCGTTTAAACAAACGCGAAATAATTACAAAATAAATAAGTACTTTAATCTAAACTAATTACGAGTTTAGATATACCTGAGCGGTGATTCAAACAGACGTTCGAGACACCGAAAGTCAACGGGTGACGCTAGGGTTTCGCAGAATTGATTCGTCTGACGAATCTGACTTTCCTCGCGAACACGGATTTACTACGCGGTGAATCAAGCACTGAGAAAATCCCGAACGTCGGATTGGGCGCGAACTAGGGTTTGCGGACGACGAGCCGAACACACCAATAAGTGGTTCACGGCTAGGGTTTGTCGGCGGTGAACCGGCGACGGCGAGGGAGTGCGGCGGCCGGCAAGGCGGCGGCGGCTTAGCGACGGTGATGGCGACTGCGGCAGCAGGGCGCACGGCGGTGAGACGTGCGGCGGCGGCTGCAGAGTGTCGGCGACGTGGGTGCGGCGGCGGCTAAGAGCGGCGGCGGCGTGGATGCGGCGGCGGCTAAAAGCGGCGGCGGCGTGGAGCGCGCACGGCGGGGTGGACGGCAGCGGCTGCTAGCGAGGCGGCGGAGGGCGGCGGTAGCTAGCGAGGCGGCGGACGGCGGCAAGCGACGGACGAGGGGTCGGCGGAAAAACAAGAGGCGCGGCGGCAGCGGGGTGCCGTCGGCGTCGGTTGCGTGAGAGAGAGGGAGAGCGACGGCCAAAAAACCCTTTTTTTGGTGGATTAGGTTTTCGTCTCCCTAAACAGTTATATTTATAACTGATCATGTTTCCGTTTAACCCCTCGATTTAATTTAATTCCAATTAAAACATTTAATTTCCAAAGTTAACCTTTAACCTTTTAAATGTTCGTTGCTAGCCGAATATTAGTCAAACTAATAATCCGTCAATCCACGTTCTATACGTTAATCTTATTTAACGTTTTCGTCGCTTAATTAATCTTAATGATTAACATTGATTCAAGTGATTAATTATGTATTAATTAAACTATTTAATAAACACATAATTTAATCTTTCTGCGAATTTGCCGGTTATCAAAGTAAGCGGTCTTAAATACCCGTTGCCTCCGGTGTAACTCTTACGGGTCTTAACCGGGTCGGGTACTTGATTTAGTCGGGTCAGGACACTTAAATCCAACAGTCTCCCACTTGGACTGATCGCGACTATTAATCAAGTTACAGTCAGAGGTGCTCTAGCTACACGTGATTGTCCCAACCAGTCATGACACTTTAAGTCTGAACAACCAAGGCATATCATTAAACTTGTGATATAGTTTAGACTTAAGGTATTTGTAAAGTCATCAGATCCTTTCTGTATGTGACATCAATCGAGACAGAGACATGGATCTTTGCATTCTCTTTGTGTTCGATCATTATATTTCTCGTTTTACTGTTCGAAGTGGTCCAATCAAACACACAGTAAGTTTGGGTAAGGCCTTACACTTAACACTTGGAACTAACGAGAGGGCCCATGATGTCAAACTGTTGCATTGAAAAAATGCAAGAGTACAGAATCCCATGTTGACTACATACAGCTCCCACTAAGCTTCAGATCCATTCCCAAAAGTAACCGTTATGGCTGGCAGTTACGCGACAGCGTTAAGCTACAATCAAAGAATGTTCTTTGGCAAACGGGAGGTCGCTCATGTATCTCAGGTCTAAGGATACTGTTGAGTATACCATTAATCAGATTTGTCTTATGCTAAGATCCATGAAGACATTCTGATACGAGTTACGTCCCGACGTCATTCTACAATGAAGCCTTGTGAGTCTGGAGGTCAACACCTTGAATCCAGAGTCAGAATAGTCTTGCTTCAGGCGTTGCTCCCGCAATGTCTGATCGACTACGGACTTTTAGAATATTGAACCAAATATTCATGGATAATAAAACGTATAAAATTCGAACGCGTTACGCAGAATTCAGACTCTCGTCTAACAACTTAGAGGAGGTCGAATGATATGGTGCAAACGATAGTGTTCGACATCCAACACTAAAATCGAATATCGAAGTGATGCAGAATTCGTGTACAGAGTAGTAGATCAATTTCGCAGATCTAGCCCGATCGCAGAAATTATGGGTTCGCTATCACGTGCTCGAATTTCGATTTAGAATTGCCAGTATCTGTTGTTTCTTGAGATTCAGCGTTTATCATGAACGGTGAATCTTCTTAAGTGAATCGAACTTGTGATAATGGAGCGCCCTTGGTAAGCACACGTATGACTGTGTTATCACGCGAGCATATTAACCGACTATTTATAGAGTCGAATTAATCCTTGAATGTTTTATAGCATTCTTAGTTCAGATTCAATTAAGTTGGCTATTAATGTTCAACGAATATATTTTGTACTCAGTTGGCGAACATATATAATCCTTCATCAGTGCTTAGCAGTGATGGTGTGATTTTCCATCTATGGTCATGGCGTAACTTCTTACGGCAACATGCTATGCAATATTCAAGTATTGGATTCATGTCTTCATCATATTCAGTATGATATGAACTGTTTCAAGAGATTGATCGTGTGTGGTTGCTCAGTCACGTCACGATCAATTCTTAACATTATCTTGAAACTTATAATTTTGAGGTGTCATTTAACGTATTATCTCAGAAATTTAAATGATCTTTAGATCGGCACTCGATCGTTATTCCAGTAAGGATCTATGGCGATGCTCCCACTTGCTTGAGGCAGATTGACATTCCTATCTTCATCTTTCTTTCAAACCGTGTGGATACTGATTTTGCGCAGAAATGCGATAATCAATTTCCGTTTTCAAGAACGAAAAAGCTCGAATTCGTAGTTTGCGGTACGGAATTCGAATGCTTAATATCCATATGTTATGACTTATTCATAAGTTCAAAAACGATTGTCAAAGTCTTTTCAGAGTTTGATAGCATGAAGATGCGTTCGTCTTTGATTGTTTGAAAGTTTCTCGTGATGATCGAGATGATGATTTGTTCTATCGGACTCAGGAGTCCGACACTAGAGGATGTTTCCTTATTCAGGTAAGGTTAAAAACATGCCAACTCCAATTGGAATGTCAATATGATCCGCTGCACAACAATCCATTGTTGGCGAATCATTGTTTATCTGGCTCGTCCCGTTTAGTTGCGAGAATTGCTTTACATAGTCCAGCGACATGTTTGAGTCGCTTTGCTTCAGATATTTAGAGATCTAGCTTTGGACATGTAATTTCTAAATTCCATTTTCGCAAGATTCCGGTCTTGGGATTGGAAGTTAGTTATGCAAGTGTTGTGTGAAGGGGTGTCATGGTTATATGAAGTCAAGGGATTTGTTGTGGCAAGTTATTAGTCTTGTGTGTTACCAGTTTCATAATGAAATGTTGAATCGACGTATAGAACACTTAGTGTTTGTCGAATTAAAACACACGTGAGTACAACTATTGTAGTCTAAGACTTCCAAGATGTGTCTAGGCATATACATTTAATGGTAATGTGCACCACAATTGGTGTGACCATACTACAATGTTGTAATCATCAGGTGATTACCATTGCAGTTGTTTAGCTGGTGATTCGAACTTATATATGCAAACGTCTACATAAAGTAGAGGATTGATATGCTCATACGATTGTAGATCGAAGCTGCGATCTTCAATCGGTTCGACTTGATTTGATATTATCGACGCTGGATGGTTTTAAAATCACAGGACTTTATGAACCATAATTGCGTCGTGCGTTGTCACGTAACTATTACGATATACGCTTATGACATTAGAGCTTAAATGGGATGTGATAACCAAAAGTTGTCATGTCGCATTTGAGCTAGTCTTAATCAAATCAAGTGCACCAGGTTGGAAGATATGTTGTTATGGGATTTTGAATTTAATCTAACAAAAGGTTGAATCAAATTCAAAGTAGATTAAAACCAAATATGAATGTTTCGAAAAACAACCATTGTCAAAACATGTCATAATCAAAATCCAGAGAAAGCAAATTGTTCATCCTGGAAAACAGCCAGGGGAAAACCAAAACAAGACCAGTTGTTTTAAAACACCAAGAGTTGTTTTTATATCAAAACTCAGGACGCGAACTTTATTAGGGTGCGACAATCGCAGGGTAGTTCAGCGTCGTCTTGGCTTGCTTCCTTTCAGCTTCATGCACCTACAAAATGTAAAGTATGTCAAACATATATTTTGTAGGAATAAGTGAAGCATCATACAACATAACTTATGTGTATACCTGAGGAATTACCCGGTTGGGCTTTTCCGTTTTTCACCTTCGCAAGGTATTCTGGGCAGTTTCTTCTCCAGTGCCCCATCTTGTGGCATTCAAAGCACTCGCGCTGTTCAGGCGGTGGTGCTCTGGATGCCTTCGGCTTGCTTTTCTGGGAGCTTCCAGACGCTCTGGTTACAGCTGCCTTGCCCTTCTTCTTGTTCCCACGTCTGCCCTTCTTTACCTCAGGCTTCTTGACGCCTCCTGATCGGATCGCGAGTACATCGGGTGCCTTACCGTTAACAAAATTAACTTCAGCGGTTTTAAGCATACCGTGAAGTTCAGTCACTGACTTTACCATGCTATGCATGTTAAAGTTCACCCGGAAAGGAGTGAAGGCACTGGACAGTGAGTGAAGAATTAGGTCAGTCGCCATTTCGGCGGGAATGACGTAATTCAGCTTTGCTAAACGGTCGATGTAACTCTTCATCTTCAGGACATGAGGGCTGACAGGACTGCCCTCGGCCATGCGACAACTAATAAGTGTCACAACGGTGTCATAGCGTTCCTGTCGGGCCTGAGTTTCAAACATGCCCCTCAGATCACCGATCATCTGAAAGGCCGTCCTGTCAACCATGTTTTTCTGAATCTCAGATTCCATGGTGGCTAACATAAGACATGCGACATTTTTGGCATTTGTACGCAATGTGTTATGGGCGTTTCGCGCCGCTTGCGTGTCAGCTTCAGGTTCCTCAGGAACCTCAGCATCTAACACGGTTTCCATGTTAGCCATTTTCAGGACGATTCTCAGATTCCTTTCCCAATCAAGGAAGTTGGCGCCATTTAGTTTCTCCTTCTCAAGGAGAGACTTGAGATGGAAAATCTCTTGGTTTGCGCGGTTAGCCATCTGAAACAACAGGCAAATGTTTTAGTGTTTCGATGTTTGATTCGTATTCAAGGATGGCAAGCTAATCTTGAATAGGAATTGGGAATTCAATTAGTTAGACAATTTCTCCAGACAGCGTAAAGTGCTTTCAAAACTTCTATGTAATTGAATGGACAACGATTGTCTCTTGTGAGTCTACTATCACAATTCCCGTTATGGGGCTTTCGTGAGCGGATCAACGAAATACGTTTAGCCCCATCCATGCCCACTTTGTCTACAAGCCGACCAGGGGTACGGTGTTGAAATACTCCAATACCAAAGGTGCGTGTAAAGAAAATAGTAGTTGTCCTAAGTGGTCAATGTGTGCGTACGGTGTTGAAATACTCCAATACGCTCACCTTGGAAGATACCCTAAACACCACGTGCGGTGTTGAAATACTCCAACACGGATGCATCGGTCAATATGTTCCAAGTTAGACTTGACATAGGATGGCATAGACTACCGGTTTTAGGCTTACCAGATAGGATTATTAGGTCAAATTTTAATATTAAATGTGACGATAAATTTATCAAATCCTATCTCACTCGGGATGATCAATTAAATAACCTAAGTATTAATGATCTACGTGTCGCGAGTCGATAACCAATTTCTTTTGAAGTTCGATTACATTATCGAAAAATCCGAATTTAATGTCGAATTAAATTGGTTATTTAAATTTTGAGAAGTCGTAACAAAATTAGGACTTTCATTTAATCGATTGAAAGATTAGTTTCACTTTGGATAAAACTAAGTTTGGGTTTCGAGTTGGCGTGTTAATCCAATTAAGACAAGCAACCAAAAACAAGCAAACACACATGTGCATATTCGGCCATGCAGGGCTTTCGATATTGTCAGAGCCTATGACAATATCAAATAGGGCAAGGGACATAAAAGTAAATCAACCACGAGAATAGAAAAACTCCCTGATTGACTTAGTTGCTCCCACTGGCTTCAACAAGCTCTGCGTGTCATTGGGAACCGTCGGTCTTGTTTTGACTTCTAGCCATTTTCGAAAATCCCATAAAGCGATGATCTCAAAACGGGTCTTTGAATCAAGCTCGTCTCGTTCGTACAGGCGAAGGAGAGCAATAACAATTAAAATAAAACTATTCTATTTTAAATAATTACAACTTTGAACCCAGCAAAATTGGGCCAATCCAAAACAAAACATATGGGCCTAATGGGCCAAACCATAACGAAACCATGACAAAATAACATAGGATGGGGCCGAATATGCACGAAAGATAATTCAATCAATTGTGTTGAATCGAATTATGTTTAGTGGATCCAAATCGACTAAACATATTTAAAAGGCGATTCATTTAATTTCGCGACTTTCGGGTTCAGAACCCCAGTTCGCGAATGTGTGTGCCGGTTTAAAACAAACCGGCCTGGGTTTGCGTGTGGTGATCAAGGCTCTGATACCACTGTTGGGTTACGACAGTGGCATTCGGGTCTCGGTAATAGCAATTTTTTTTTTTTTTATTTAGAAATAATTATTTACAATAAATAATTATTAAACAATTACCGAGTAAATTAAATCAGATAATTAAATTAACTATTAATTTAATAGGCAGCGGAAACATATTAATTTACTAACGCGAAAACCAGGTAATTAGCGTAAACCAAAACAACAGGATTCGACAATCACCAAACGCGCAAACACCATAGACGCGTTTAAACAAACGCGAAATAATTACAAAATAAATAAGTACTTTAATCTAAACTAATTACGAGTTTAGATATACCTGAGCGGTGATTCAAACAGACGTTCGAGACACCGAAAGTCAACGGGTGACGCTAGGGTTTCGCAGAATTGATTCGTCTGACGAATCTGACTTTCCTCGCGAACACGGATTTACTACGCGGTGAATCAAGCACTGAGAAAATCCCGAACGTCGGATTGGGCGCGAACTAGGGTTTGCGGACGACGAGCCGAACACACCAATAAGTGGTTCACGGCTAGGGTTTGTCGGCGGTGAACCGGCGACGGCGAGGGAGTGCGGCGGCCGGCAAGGCGGCGGCGGCTTAGCGACGGTGATGGCGACTGCGGCAGCAGGGCGCACGGCGGTGAGACGTGCGGCGGCGGCTGCAGAGTGTCGGCGACGTGGGTGCGGCGGCGGCTAAGAGCGGCGGCGGCGTGGATGCGGCGGCGGCTAAAAGCGGCGGCGGCGTGGAGCGCGCACGGCGGGGTGGACGGCAGCGGCTGCTAGCGAGGCGGCGGAGGGCGGCGGTAGCTAGCGAGGCGGCGGACGGCGGCAAGCGACGGACGAGGGGTCGGCGGAAAAACAAGAGGCGCGGCGGCAGCGGGGTGCCGTCGGCGTCGGTTGCGTGAGAGAGAGGGAGAGCGACGGCCAAAAAACCCTTTTTTTGGTGGATTAGGTTTTCGTCTCCCTAAACAGTTATATTTATAACTGATCATGTTTCCGTTTAACCCCTCGATTTAATTTAATTCCAATTAAAACATTTAATTTCCAAAGTTAACCTTTAACCTTTTAAATGTTCGTTGCTAGCCGAATATTAGTCAAACTAATAATCCGTCAATCCACGTTCTATACGTTAATCTTATTTAACGTTTTCGTCGCTTAATTAATCTTAATGATTAACATTGATTCAAGTGATTAATTATGTATTAATTAAACTATTTAATAAACACATAATTTAATCTTTCTGCGAATTTGCCGGTTATCAAAGTAAGCGGTCTTAAATACCCGTTGCCTCCGGTGTAACTCTTACGGGTCTTAACCGGGTCGGGTACTTGATTTAGTCGGGTCAGGACACTTAAATCCAACAAGAACCCCATAGAATTTTTACACCGACCCTCAACTTAAAAAAAATAAGTTTAAATTTTTTTAACTTAATATTTTTAATCACTACTAATTAATAATAATAAACTAAAAATCTATAAAACAAAACTAAAAAAAAGCCCAAATCATAGTTTATTACTAACTCAAACCAAACAAGGTTTAAGCCCAAAAAAAACTTATAGAAAACCCAAAAAACTTTAACAAAAATAGGTTATTGTGTTTGTGTAATTGTGTGGGTCAGTGAGTTACAACTTACGCATAGGCAAAGGAGCGGGAGAATGTGACATAGACGAATCAGACGAATAGACGATCGACGCTTCAGTTTTCTTGCCGAAATTTGTGATCCACACGACGACGCTACGTGATTTCGCCGGAATCATTCATCGCAGTTGCGGAGTCGCAACCGCACTGCACCGCACGCCCACACTTGTCTTCTTTTGCGGTTGAAAATTGGAAATCGGATAAGTCATAAGAGGGAGCCATGTAGGTGCTTTACTTAAACTATTAAACTCAATTTATGTTTTTTCTATTGCTTATTAAATTTATGAATATTACTTGGCCACTCTTTGAACACGTATATGAATATTAAGTTGGGTAATGATGAAGTTTTTTATACTTTTGTCTTGTTTTGTAATTTTATTCTCAAATACCGATTGATCTGTCACCGACCCGACCCGAACCGAATCGGTCTAAAAAATTATTTGTATATAGGGTGGACGATAAAAAAAAAATTGTATAACGATAAAAAAAATATACTCCGAAAATTTCCGAACCCCATAAGAAAATTTTCTAGGTTCGCCACTGGCCATGTTACATATTTTTGCCCCATAACGCCCCATTACAAATAACCTAACTAAGTGGTGAAATTGATTAATTGCTTTTTGCTTTTTCTATTAATGTAAATTTTAGAAGGTTGGTTACTTGGTTGTAAATTGAGTAAAAATTGAATTTAGTTGTCGTGCCAAATATGGTTTTGAACCTTGTAACTTTGGAGTGGACACGTGTCACATATATTTGTGAAAATAGTGTTTTTTTAACGGTTAAATTTAGGTTGAGATTCTATCAAGGGATGATCCCGTATTATTGTGTTTTTCTGCTTAGTAGGACTCGAACCCACACAACACCATTACAAGAAACCCCAAACAACTAGGTAAAACCTCCTTAACATAAACGCTGGACCTTGAACCGCTGACCTCACATTGCTTGCTAGTTGTTTCCGAAGTACCATTGGGACTAACGGTTAATGAAAATCACTACGTCAAATATCACCTTTGGCCATGGAAAAAAACCGTGACCAAAGGTGTTTGGTCACTTTTTTTTTTCATTTCAATCGACACCAAAGGTCCCGTCACCTTATGTATCATACAGCCACGTTACAATATCAGTGGCTGAAGCCACTTAGAAACGTGGCTAAAGGGTACCAATATTTATTTTTGTAATTAAACAATTCTTTCGAAAAGTGTGACCAAAAGGTCCCAACAGCCACATGTGTTTGTTTAACGTGGCCTTTGGTATTATATGGTCACGTATATTTGTGTTTTAGCCACATATGTTATAAAAAAAGTGGTAAAATGGGTTGCTGAAATTATAATTTTTGTCCCAATACGCGTGGCCAAAGGGTGGCAACGACAATGTTAAAATATGAATAACGTGGCCTTTGGTATTATATGGTCACGTATATTTGTGTTTTAGCCACATATGTTATAAAAAAACGTGGCCAAATGAGTTGCTAAAATCATACATTTTGTCCCAATACGCGTGACCAAATGGTGGCAACGACCACATTAAAATATAAAAGTGTGGCCTTTGGTATTATATGGTCACGTATATTTGTGTTTTAACCACATATATTTGGAAAAAAAAAGTGGCCAAAGGGTAGTTAAAATCAGATATTTTGTCCCAATACGCGTGGTCAAATGGTGGCAACGACCACGTTAAAATATAAAAAGTGTGGCATATGGTATTATATGGTCACGTATATTTGAGTTTTAGCCACATATATTTGGAAAAAAAAGTGTCCAAAGGGTAGTTGAAATCATACATTTTGTCCCAATACGCGTGACCAAAGGGTGGCAACGGCCACGTTAAAATATAAAAAGTGTGGCATTTGGTATTATATGGTCACGTATATTTGTGTTTTAGCCACATATATTTCGAAAAAAAAAGTGGCCAAAGGGTAGTTGAAATCATAAATTTTGTCCCAATACGTGTGGTCAAAGGATGGCAACGGCCACGTTAAAATATAAAAAGTGTGGCCTTTAGTATTATATGGTCACGTATATTTGTGTTTTAGCCACATATATTTGGAAAAAAAAGTGGCCAAAGGGTAGTTGAAATCAGATATTTTGTCCCAATACGCGTGGCCAAATGGTGGCAACGGCCACGTTAAAATATAAAAAGTGTGGCCTTTGGTATTATATGGTCACGTATATTTGTGTTTTAGCCACATATATTTGGGAAGAAGAAAAAGTGACCAAAAGGTTGTTGAAATCAAATGGGTCTTTGCTATACACGTGGCCAATTTAAAAGCTATTACAAATTATTAATTACAAATCAAATAAAATTTAATTACAAGTCAAATACAAATGAAATACGAATAAAAAATTAAAGAGAATTACACTGCATACAAGCATTATTCTCAATTTAATTTTCAATCCGGGAGCCAACAACACTACAACGTGGTCTTCATCTTCAACTGTCCAGATTTGAGCTTAATTAGGACCATTTTTTCTTGTATTCCTTCCTATACCAAAACATATAATTGATAATTAGGTTATGGAAATTGATCATAATATATATAGCAATTTTGAAATACTTACCACCATGATAAATATGGACTGAGGAGTACCATTTTATTACAAGTAGTATGGGTCATTAGGTCCTACAATTCTATTGATTTCCAGATGAACATGAGATATCCAGATGAACTTAAAACATCCGGATGAACATCACATTAAGTTCCGGATCAACTTCAAAGTCAGTTAAACTTTATTTGGTACACATCTCACCATTTGTTCCAACAATCCCTAGCTAGCCCAAGTGTTTGAGGTACCAAATAGCATTTAAAATGGGACTATATGACATTGCCAAACAGATTACTGTGAAACTATAGAACGGAATGAAACTTGACTGGCAAATATTTACCTTTTTCTTTTCAACCGCTTCAGACGAGGTTGATCGACCACCGATTTCACGCCCTACAGTTCAATTAATTACTTTATGTAAATGAGCAATCAAACCGATAATGAGTTTGACAAATACTAACCGTTGTGTATGTCTGCATGATTAGTGCTGTGGCTAGATCCAACAAAAATCTCCTTAGAATTTACCTAGAACAATATTTTTGAATTGGTAAAAAGTGAGAGCATAATAATGACGCGGACCTATCATGAAAGTATTTATTCTGTTTTTTTAATCTAACATAAGTTGTTCCAGTTTTATTCATACAGATTATGTATATACTCTATTTTTTTCATATTAACATACATTTTCAATGAATCATAGCAGAGCTCCATTTAACTCATAACTTTGTTCTTACATGAAGTATATATTCTTATGTACCAGGAACTTGCATCTATTTGTGTTCTTCAGGAACACGAGTTCATCCGGATTGTGTTCTTCAGGAACAAGAGTGTATGTTATTATAAGGTACTTGAGAATAGTATGATTAAGGTGTGATGTAAAGAATTTACCTCTGTAGATGCCGGAGCATTAAGTTGTTGTGGTAACGATGTTCCAAGTGCAAATAGATGAGCTATAAGTAGATCAAGTTTTTTATCCGATTCTTCAATCTTCAGGAAGAGGGCCTTAACTTGTTCATTTTTTTCATCCCTAAGAAGTCTCTCCTCTTTAAGTTCGAACTCAAGTTTTTCTAATTGACCATCACTGTTGTTGGATCGATCCTTGAAATTTGTACAATTAACAGAATGTAGTTAGATGCTTTTTAACAAAGTACATAAATAGGAAAGCATGCAGACCCTATTGATTCATTATCTCTTAATTAGTTCTTAATTATTAAAGACATCTAAAGGGAAATAGTGGAACACATCATGTCTTCAGTGGATATAAACAAATTACCATTTCTAGCAAAGTAGCAGATGCATGACATCAACATTCTTCTATTCTTCTACATGGGATTTAAACTACAATTTCTTTATTTTGTACCCCTCTAACATGAACCTACAAAAAATGTTGGAAACATTCCTATATATATCCTCTAAGATCATTTCCTAACTAGTAATGACCAGAGTAACATAAATTAGTTCTTAATTATTAAGATATCACATAAAGACCCTATTGATTAATTATTTTTCGGTGTGGTGAAAATTGAACCTAAGCTCTGATTACCATGAAAGATAATGGAATTCGTTAATATTATTGATAATGAGCACCCTTTATATAGGGAGAATACAATGACTTGTACGAGAAGATAACTACAAATTAGGAATCTAAATCAAACTATTCCTATCACAATATCTCTAATACCTCTCTCTCTCATATCTCAATAAATTCCATATATTCTAATATTTTCTTCATACATATTGCCTTTAGTAACAGAGATATGTTGAGCTTTCAAGATACGATTTTGGAGATCGGATAGGTGATGAGTACCTTGAAAAAAGCTTGACATGTTCCTTTCGACTTAGAGCGTCAGCGACAACATTAGCTTTACCAGGGTGGTATCTAATCTCACAGTCATAGTCGTTTAGAAGTTCGATCCAATGACGTTGTCGCATGTTGAGCTCTTTCTGATTGAAGATATGTTGAAGACTTTTATGGTCAGTAAATATAACACATTTGGTACCATAAAGATAATGTCTTCAAATTTTCAAGGCAAAAACGACGGCACCAAGCTCAAGATCGTGTGTCGTATAGTTTTTCTCATGAATTTTAAGTTGCCTTGATGCATATGCGATTACCTTTCCTCGTTGCATAAGAACGCATCCAAGGCCTTGATTAGAGGCATCACAATAGACAACAAAATCATTCGTACCATCAGGAAGAGTTAAGATAGGAGCATCACACAACTTTTGCTTAAGTGTTTGAAATGCTTCCTCTTGGGCAGGACCCCACACAAATGGCTTTCCTTTTTGAGTTAGAGCAGTGAGTGGTACAGCGATCCTAGAGAAATATAAAAAGCTTGAACCTTTGCAGGATCAACGTGAATACCCTTACTGTTAACAATGTGCCCCAAGAATTGAACTTCTTTAAGCCAAATTTCACATTTAAAGAATTTTGCATACAATTGCTCTTTCTTTAGAAGTTCTAACACTAGGCGGAGATGATTTTCATGATCTGATTCTGATTTGGAGTAAATAAGAATATCATCAATGAAAACTATGACAAACTTATCAAGATACGGTTTACAAACACGATTCATGAGATCCATGAATACCGCAGGTGCGTTTGTTAAACCAAAAGGCATGACAGTGAATTCGTAATGACCATATCTTGTGCGAAAGGCGGTCAAGGGAATATCATCTTCATGCACACGAAGTTGATGATAACCAGAACGAAGGTCGATTTTTGAGAAATACTTGGCTCCTTGAAGTTGGTCAAAAAGATCATCAATTCTAGGCAAAGGATAACGATTCTTGATGGTAAGTTTATTGAGTTCACGATAATCAATACACATACGAAACGTCCCATCTTTCTTCTTTACGAATAGAACAGGTGCTCCCCAAGGGGAGGAACTAGGACGAATGAAACCTTTATCAGAGAGTTCTTGAAGTTTCTTAGAGAGTTCCTGCATTTCGGAAGGTGCGAGATGATAAGGCGACTTTGCAACAGGAGTAGCACTAGGCACAAGGTCAATGCGAAAGTCAATTTGGCAAACGGGGGGAAGACCTAATATGTATTCAGGAAATACTTCTGGGAAGTCCCGAACGACTGGGATGTCTTCAATCCTCTTTTCCTTATCACGAACTTCCACAATGTGAGCCAAGAATGCCGTATACTCCTTACGTAAGTACTTGCGGGCTTTAGTACATGACATGAGTTTAAGCCCGTTGGATGGTTTATCACCATAAATTACTAGGAATTGACCATCTGGACGAGGAATACGAATGGTTTTATTGAAACAAAATAACCTCAGCATGATGTCGAGATAGCCAATCCATGCCTACTTTGATGTCAAAACTCCCAAGTTGCATAGGAATGAGGTCAATAGAGTAAGAATAATCACCAAAGTTTAAGGCATAATTTTGAATAATAGAGTCAAGGGATATTGATTTACCATTAGCTACTTCAATAGAGATAGGAGGTTCGAGTGCAGTACGAGACATAGCAAGCAATGGTTCAAATTCTAATGAAACGAAGATCCTATCGGCACCCGTATCAAATAAAACGGAAGCATAACGGTTATTAATAAGAAACGTACCGTTGACAACTTCCTGGTTTGCCTGAGCCTGATTAGCATTGATATGAAAGGCTCGAGCAGGTGCACCACGATTAGCATTGTTTCTAGGAGGATTTGCAGTGATAAGCCTTGGACATGCATTGCAGAAATGACCAGGATCCCCACAATTGTAGCATGCACGAACACGTGGAGCCTGAGCAACATTAGGCTGAACAAGCTGACGAGCCACTAGTTGAACCATTTGAGTTTGAGTACGAGCAGGCAATCGGCAAGTATTCATGAAGTGACCATAGCAGCCACAATTAAGACAAACTCGACAAGCAATCGTGGTTGGGTGATGAAATTTGCAGGTGTTGCACAGAGGATGATTGCCGGTGTAAGGCTTTTTAGCAGGAGGAGCATCAGGGGCAACCTGATTAATGGGTACAGCAGGTATAGCAGGGGTAGTAATGGCAAAGTTGCGGTTTTCAGACTTCCGCTTTTTTTTGTTGGCCTTGGAAGACCCAGCCTTAGATCCTTTATTTGATTCAGACTTAGAATTCTTCTTAGATTCCTGTATGGTTAAATTTCCTGCCTTAACGTGGTTATCAGTTAACCTTCCTGCAAGAGCAATGATGTCATCAAGTTTTTCGATTCTGCTTGCCCAAACAGCGTCCTGCATGACCATAGGTAGTCCACTGATGTATCTCTCGATAGCACGATATTCAGGAGTAATGATATGGGGTACCAAGATACTTAATTCATGAAAACGATCAGTGTAGGCTTGATTTTCTCCACTGTCTTGCTCAAGTTCCCAGAGTTCATCCTCTAACTTCTTTCGTTCACTAGGAGGACAAAACTTACGTGTCATCAGTTCTTTGACTTCATTCCATGATAAGGCTAATAGAACATCAGCACCACGATTACGCTTCTCGTTGTTCCACCAAGTGAGTGCCTTCTTGGTTAAGGCACTAGTGGCATAACGGACTTTAAGATTTTCAGGACAATCACTATTAACGAAGGTGTTTTCGATACCTTCGAACCATTGCAATAAACCGGTTGCGCCATCAGAACCACTGTACTTAGGTGGGTTACATGAGTTGAAATGTTTAAAGGAACAAGTAGGGGTAGGAGCAGCTGAAGGAACTGGATTAGCATTTAGATTTTGCTGAATTTGGACCATCATATCTGGTATGACTGCTGCCATTTGTTTGGCAATTTGAGCAGCCAACTAGGAGCAGCCAACTTGGTACCAGAATTCTTAGAACGATGATTACGACCCATGAGACGCTTAGACATGCTGAAAGGAAAAGAAATGATTTATGAGTCAAAAGATGTGAAACAACCGATAATAACATCTGAGTGGGTAAAAGGAATTAAAATCGGAATGGTATAGAATGTAGATAATTGAGAATCAATAAAAGTAGTGCACAAATAGAAAACCATGTTGGATTTGTGTAAAATCAATGGAACGGTTTCATTTCTCGATTGAGAAATAACACCAGGACAATTCAGAGTTATTTATAGTTTCTAGCAGTAATTAACATGCTTTGGCCTAATAGGTTTCAACACTCTCACCGGGGCGTCCCAGGTAGGTATCTAGGTCCGACGGTAAGTTCGAATTTGTACGCAACACCAACCTTTGACAGAGACCCCAGCTACCGGTGTTTTCCCCCTTCCAGTTACTACATGTCTACTACTAGAAACTTAAACCCGACGAGAATAAAGAAATTAATAAATAAAAATAATCAATTTTTCATAAATATTATTATTATGAAGAGATGTTAGGAAACCTAAAGAGTTTAGTGTATAAGTGTGTGTTTAAGAGTAGAAATGAGATTTAGAGGAAAGCAAGATTAAGAAACATCAAAGGACTTAGCATATAAATAGGCATACTATACATGAGATTATCATGTGGACACCTATGGTATAGTCTAGGTCATCCGTTTATATTAACCTAAATCCCTATAGCCATGGCTCTGATACCAATCTGTCACACCCCGACCGACGGCGGAATTTGTCAGAGCGTGATTAATTGTCCAGATGCTTACAACCAAATAATATAAGTTGCGATATACTTAATCATGCCATTTTATTACATAAACATAGTAGTTTTACAAAACATATAACAAAAAAAACATGATTAAAGTTTAACTAGGTCCAGCAGAGCCTAACGTGATAACATAACGGAAGTCTCAAGTAGCATTTCTTGCAACATGTATAAAATATCTGTCAACTACAATGAGTTGGTGAGTACACATAGGTTTAATATTAAGTATAAGTATAAAGTATGCGATCAACATGCTAAGTGTATGATTAAGAATATGAGAAACAAGTATTAGTGGCAAGATATAAACGCGTAAAACAAACCTTGACAATTTAGGTTCCAATCACCTATTTGAAGACAAGATTACGTCTCAATATCCTAGGTGGGTTGTCAACCAATAGCTATTAATGAACCAAAGGCTTGGTGTTGTTAATGTTTACGCAAGAGTAAAGTTTCAAGTTTATCAATTTTCAAGTTTATCAAGTCTCAAGTCTCAAGTTTCACGTATCAAGTCTCACACAAGTAAGCATATCAAGAATCACACAAATACTCATATAATCGCATTGTTTTGTATCAAGAATAAAGAATAACGATTTTTGATATAGGATACATGTTGCACCCCAAATAACAAAAAGAAGAGGGGCTATGAGTACTCACTTGATGAGCGGATTGAGGATGAATGATAACGCTGAGAGTGATAATGATAGACCTTTGAGATTAGCCTATTAACATAAATAGGCTAAATAAATACAAAGAATATAGTTTCAATTGGACAGGGTTCTTGAAGAGTGTAAAGTTTTATTATTATGTCAAAAGACTATATCTGTATTGATTAAAACAAAGATTAGTGATAATATGAAAACACGTTTTCCTATAAGTAAACACTCACTCCAGGAATCCCCAGGTAAGTCTGTCAGGTCCAACGAGGGATTTATGTGACATCCTTACCTATGCCAGGAAACCCAGTGTACAGGCGTTTACCCTTCCGGTCCGCGCGAGTTATAAATAGTTTTATAAAAATGATATTTCATAAAATATAAATTATGAATACTTATAGATCTTGATATATATATATATATATATATATATATATATATATATATATATATATATATAACAATACTAGTCGTGTGCCCGCGCGTTGCGGCGGCGACAGTTTATAACGTGTTATTTGTCTTATGTTTGCGCGTTCGACGGCGACGATAATTTACAACGCAATATCCGTTTATGTTAGCACGATGCAGCTCGATGACAAGCGAATGGAAACAAATGAAAGTGTTTTACAAACAAAATAATGGTAAGAGTTTTGAGGAATAAGAGTTTTGTTGGGTGAAACTAATAAAAACAAACGAAAGTATTTTAAAATGATACTTTTATACAGGATAAGTTTCATGTTTTAGTTAAGAAGAATTTAAAAATGTCAGAATGCAAAATAAACCTATAAATTATATATTATCTAATTAGGTGGTGCAAACAAATAATATTCTTGTGTGGCTTAGTTGTTTAAACCCGTATAAATTACAAGTATTATAATATGATCTTCAATTAGTGTACAAAGATTAGCATAAAAATTTAACTTTTAGAGTCCATCAAAATATGTTTTAGACTTCAATTTTTTAGTTTAATAATAATGGGTGTCATCTTAACAACAATTTAACGAAGATACCTAAAACTTTAAATACTCTTTATACGAAGATAAGGCTACCCGTGTTTCATTATGGGTATCATCTTAATTTTCTCAAACAAATTTAAAAATCATCTCATCCCCTCTTTTATTTATCTATCATCTGAAAATATTCATTGTTGATAATTTTATTAACTATCAATATAGATTTAGATTTTGTAATATTAAATTAACTTGAGATTAAGTAAAACCACAAACAAAAAAATAAATCAAAAACCACAAACATGAAAAATCCTCCTAAAAACTAAATTAATAACTTGCAGCGTCACATGCTTATCTCAACAACTTATTTATTATTTGAATTTAATTCTTAACAAAAAACATTAAATAGATAATTTTAGCTCCCGTTAGAAATCAACCAGTTAAAGTTAAAGTTTTTAGTATATTTGTTGGCATATACATTATTAAAAATCTTTTATATATTTACGCCATATTCGCATGTTCGACGGCGGTAACAATCAACCAACACAATACATTTTTTTGTTAGCTTATTAGTCCTCACATAATATATTGTATTATACGTGTATTAGATTTCTCATTTGTAGCATCAGCGTGTATATCTAAATCACAAATACAAATAACAATATAACATAGATCCCAAATGAAGTTACACCATTACAAAATGAAATATCATATATATGACAATGCTCGATTCCTCAACCATTTCGGGTAAGATCGACCTTATTCCTATTCAACTTTACATCAACATTTCTATCTATTTCGTACAGAACAAGTGTCGGTGAACTAATGTTAATTGCATTACCTTTATATAGATAGATGTGTGGTGTCAACGGACCAATCAAGACGTGAGAACAAAACACCATAGGCAAAAAAGGTTCACTAAAGGATCAAATGGGTCATTTAAAAGTATGTTGAACGGGTAAGTCCAAACAAGTCAAACCAATCGGATTAAACCAACACCACATAAACTGCTTTCAAACGTATAATCTCAAGACAATTCAAGTGGCAGTTTAAAGTGCCAATTAAAATGTAATACTCTTTATCCATTTGCTTGCTGTTAGTTATTTTATAAAAAATCTTTGTTTTCATATTCCCAAATCAATATCCATCTTCTTTACCTAAAAGTTAAGTCCACAAATCAACTTTGATGGAGCAAAATATATCGAACATATCATACTCTTAGAAAACCGATAACAAAACACATCAAATATAATCATTTAGAATTGTTGATATCGTACTCAATAATTTACAATTATGATCATGCATAATATCTCAGTGACTACACAATCACACATAATGGTATTTCTTCTATACTTCACTATAATTATTATTAGTATAGTTGTATCATAATCTATCAAAACTACATATAGAATTCTTATAACTGATGAAGCAAAATACACAAATAAAACTAACAATCGATTCCAGGATCTGGTTTTATAGCAGTCGATTCTAATTACTTTCAAGACGCAAATCCAAACACACTTACAGTTTAAAAAAGTAAGTATTTAACCTAGTATTGGTGACGAAAAAAATCCATCACCATCTCAAAAGGAATGGTTGATACTTTCACTCCTCGAATCAGTTCAAGCTCACAAAGAAGATGATTAATATCTGCAAATAAAAGCAAGTTCAACCAATATATTTGCCAGGAAGAAACATAAATCATAATCAAGTCATATAGCACAACAAACAGTGATGTAATAACACCTAGTCACGAGATCTAACCATTACAAAACTTTAAATACAATTGATGTGGTACAATTTACAGTACCATTTACCCTTGTTCCTAATCCATGGTCTTTCATTCTAAATTTAGGCCTACCAACAATATGTTCACTTTGTCAAACCAATTAAATAAATTGCAAATTAAAAAAATAAAAACTGTATCTATAATGATGCCAATTTGACTTTTTGTGGTCAACATTATGAGTACTCAGTTGATCTACTTACCATATATATTTTCACACTTCATATGATAATATTTAATTAATTTATAAAAAACAACACTTACAACCATTATCCCGGCTTCATTAAAAAGATTTCTTATATTTGCTTCAGAATACCCAACAGTGCGGAAGACCAGCTGTACAATTTTTAAATGATAAAGTGAACTTATGAAACCAAAGCCTCCTAATATAATAAAATAAAATAAAAAAGAACATGAAATTGCCAAAATTACCTGTCCAAAATTGACATCCTCAGCAAGCTGCTTCCCAGTAATGAAGAATTGAAGACCAAAAAATTACCCTCACCTACAGAATCGTGGATTTAAAGGAACAAATTGGACTGCAAGAAAATTGCAAATTGAGGGCTTAAACAACCTGCAAACCAAAGTGTCAATTGCATTGGTGTTGCTCCAACTATTAATTCAGGAGCATGCATGCCATAAGGCTACTCAAATATCAAATTCATCACCAACAAGATCAATGTAACTATGTGATTTTTCCGCATCTTATTTTTATTAAAATTTTGAAGAAAACTTTCACAGACTCTACAAACAAATTTACTGATATAGTGATAGGGATGACGTATCACAACTTCTAGAATCAATAATCAAACTGAAACAGAATGGTCTCAGGGTTACCCGACAACAAAAACCCAGAAGCAAAGACATAAAACTCAGCTTGAACCGTTGATAAACTCATCAGATATTTAAAGACAGAAAAAGAACACGAAACAATTATCCTATGGTAGAAACAGCTTCTGTGAGAGCTACCATGGCTGCACAAAAAAAAAAGACTTACAACTGCTAATCTTCAGTTTCCTATTCTTTCTCTAACATGCTTTTCCACCAAACCTACATTCAAAGATACCATTAATTGTGAGTACAAAATCATGATAAATTATTAAATGCCATGATAGCAATAAATTATTAAAAGAGTATATGATACAAAATCGCAGAGGTGTAATGTCATTCCAAGATTATATACTAAAATAAGCACAACTTACAATCTTGTATAAATTTTAAGCATTTTGATGCTTAAAATAAGATCAGCTACACCTCCCTAATCTCCAGCAGGCATACCATCAACTTCGTCCATAATCATCACTACCTTTGGCTGCTTTGTGCTGCATCATAAATCACATAAACAAATGCCAATTCAGTAGCTAATTTCTAGATGTGCGTAATATTACTCAAGGTGGTAGACGTTTGAATAAGTTTTAACCATGGGGAAAACATATCATATAAGTAGAACTATTCAGTCCATTCAAAGAACTATATCATAAAGCATGAGTAAAATCTATAAAACCTGATTTGCAGTCATTTTAATCGTCCAAATACCTCGTACAAAACCTATGAATGAATCATAAAGACGAATCTCAAGCTCAAGCTATTTATAGAACACAAAGTTGTAGCTTAATGACACCCACCCAATCCTGAGGTTCTACATTAATTGGTAAAACCTCTCATAATGTAATTACAAACAAAATAACAAGAGTAAGTGACAATTTCTCAAAAATTCAATTTAATTTATCTCATTCTAGTTTTGTGGAAAGAATCATATAATCATAAGTTCATAACCCGTGAACTGAAATTATATCTCAAAGTGAGAATACACAAACCATGAAAAGATGATAGCTTTGAATAAAATGGAAGAAATGAGCTTAGACACTACCCCAACATGCAGAAGAACAAAGGTCAATCCTGTAGAACTGCAAACAAAAAATTCAGAAAACAATTGACGATACGCAGTATGAATCAGCGAAAGGAAAAAAAATCAAAATAACAACTTGTAATGCTTGTAACAGATTTATGACATGTCACAAGAAATATCACAAATAATCAAGCCAATAATACAATAGCAGATCAAATAATACAAAAGCTATGCGTATGCTTCAAAGAACTAATCAAATAATCACCTGTTAGTCCACTGCTGCATTCACTGGTTCAAAATCCTAGGAAGTTACAACCATCATCAAAGCAATAACAAAATACAAATTAACTAATTAACTTTTTTGAACGGATTGAACGGGTTAAAGCTCACCTTAAGGTTCTGGTTAGGACTGGTCAACTTAAAAGCAACAACATGATGGGTTAAAATATGAATCTGTTAAAAAAAATACATACATATGACAGATTTACAACAGATTTATGACAAATTTAAAATAATCTCATTACATCCACAAAGTAAACTCATTTACATCAATAGCTATTTTTGATTCTTTTAAAAATTTACACCCTAAGAACAGATTTACAATAGAATTTTAATTCTTGCAGGAACTTACAACAGATTTTTAAAAGGATGGTGTCCACCCTAACAAAGATACAACATAGCACATATAACTGAAACAGGTCAAGGAATCATCCAGGAAAAAAAGAAACAATATAAATTGTTATGCATCATCTTATAAATGAAGGTTCATACTATTAGAAACAATGTACCAATGTTATAAAGTTTTGATCTTGGTACTAAAAACTAAAATAAAAGACCAAACAGACATACCTTGACTCTAACAAAGATACAACATAGCTCATATAACTGAAACATGTCAAGGAATCATCCAGGAAAAAAAGAAACAATATAAATTGTTATGCATCATCTTATAAATGAAGGTTCATACTATTACAACAAAGATACAACATACAAATGGAATAACTGGAATCATATGAACATTGCAGAAATAACAGTTGGTAATGGAATAATAGTTATAAAACTGGTTGAATGCATCTGTTCTTCTATTTCAGTTATAACAGCAGAATAAGAACAAGAGTTCCAAAATAAGAAAAAGCATTTGCAAATTAATTGTTTACCTCAAACAGGAGTTCCAAAATAAGAACAGCAGAAGTTCCTTGCAATCTTCAGAGTTAAAACAGCAGATTTAAAACAAAAACGTAAACAAAATTAGAGTATTCGAACAAAAATTAGAATTAGAACAAAGGAGGAGCAGAAATAACCTTGAATCGTTTAGAATTGTGAATCGGTGAATGGAAATTGAGAGGTTGTATTCAATTTATAGAGCAGCAGAATCCAAACCCGCGCCTTCAATCCGTTTGAAAGTCCCTCGATCTTGGCCATCCAATAATCAATCAAAGGATATGAGGAGTCGAGGAGTTCACTGTGATGGCCAATTGAAGGGAGAGAGGGTGGATGGCGGGTTTGCCGAAGGCGGCTGGTTTCTTCACCATCGAGGAGTGATGACAGGAAGCGGAAGGTAGCGTGCGTGAGGTGTTTGTCGAGGATAATAATGACCGGAGAAAAAGTAGTTTAGGGTTAATTACTAATTTAACCATAGATTTTGAGCAGATTATCTTGAGATTTAAAATAACCATACTTTTCATGCTTTAAACCCTTGTACATGTTGCATAATAATTTGTAAGCGTCTTAAAATTAAGGAATTTTATGACGAAAATACCCCCGATGACCAATATGTATTATATAGTAGTATAGATATTTAATAATTGTAAATATGTATATTAATTTATGTTTTTAAACATATATATTTTTTATAAAATACATATATATTGATAATAATGTTTGTAAAGTTATATATATAATATAATCATAAAATATCAAATATTTAATTTTATGATCATATATATATATATATATGTGTGTGTGTGTATATATATTTGTTTTTAACAAATATTTGTATTTATAAATTGTACGAATAATATCAAACGTGCTCGAAAAATGATAAAAACACAGGGTTTTAATCTTGATGGTATATAAAGATATCCCCTAAAGTTTGAAATTCCAACTCATAACCATTTGTTAAATTTGGGCATTATAACGTCGTATAATACCGTTTTTTACTCGAAAAAAAATGTTCTCCAATTATGAAATTAACTTAGGGGTTTCTTTTATTATGTGTTCGTATGAAGATCCTCAAAATTACAGCCCTTAATTCCCAACGGTTTGTTCCAATTTTAGAAATTAAGTTCAAGAACCCTAGCTTTTTAAGCAAATTCTGGAATTCGATCGAAACATAAATATGAACTGAAATTGATAGAGAGCTTTTGTTCTACGTACCAAATAGAGGAGGACTGCAGATTTTTAGACCTCGAGAGCTCCTGGATTAACCGAATTTGAGCAGAGAAGATACGGGTACAATTTAAGGGTTTTTAGAGGATTGATTCCATTAAATTAAAGACTGATTTTGAATGATTGAAGCTGGTATTTATACTAACAGGGACGAAATGATGTTAAGACACGAGTCCTGGTGATTAATCGATCAAATTGACACATTTTGGAAGGAAAAACAAGCTGGTTACACGAAGCAAAACTAAAAACACGTCTGCACGTTTTGGGGCGTACCGCCCAGGAATTAGACATTTGGGGCGTACCGCCCTAAAGTGATGTTGGCAGATCTACACTTTTAGCCCCTGAAGTTTCATTTTTGCAGTTTTAGCCCCTGAACTTTAGTAAATTGACACTTTTTACCCCCAAAAAATTGTAAAATATATTTTCATTATATTTATAATCTTGGAGTATAAATATTTTGATTTTGATAATTTACGAGACCTCCGGTTAATACCGAAATCGTGTAAAGTACCGAAATTTCATTATTTTTGTCATAAACCTCCAACTTTTTATGAAACCTCACTAGTATTTATTTGTATGTGTGACTAGTATTACACACAAATATAATACATGTTTGGATTTGCTAAAGTTGTCTTGTTTTAAATTAAATAACGAAATTGATTGAGATAGAATTTGAATTTAGACTTCGAGATAATTTCTATGAATCATATAACATAATATAATTCTTTATTGATTCAAGATCATAATTACAATCCGGATTTGAAAACGGGTCGGATAAAATACATATGGATTGACCGAAGTGTCACAGATGTGAATGATATGGATGAGAAAGAATACCTGGTTAATCGCTGGAGGCGTTTAACTGGAAATTTTCTGATAAAGTGAGAGGGAAAAGTATCTGATGAATCGATAATAAGTAAATTTAGTTCGAAATTTTGGGTGTAATGTGAACTAATGGTGGGAAATTTAAAATTTTGGGTGAAAATTTTTAATTAAAAGGGGGGGGGGGATTGTTCAAACTGATAATAAAATCCAAAATTAATATAAACAATATGTATATTAAACATAATTAAACCTAAAATTAAACATAAACATAATTAATTAATTAATTAAATGTCTCCACGTGGCTCTTCCGGCCGGTTCTTCTTCAAGATGAACTTCATCATCCAGTTCGTAAAAGTCTTCAAGTGCCTCTTCTTGTGGGTTTGCAGGTTCTTCTTCAAGATGAGCTTGGTCCTCTTGAGGTGTTGAAATAATGAGATTGTGAAATTGTACGAGTACATCAATTACGGTTGACATAATTGTGATCCTTTAAGCAGATCTGGACGACGATCGAAGTTAAAAGCCCTAACAAAATTATGTTTTAATATTAATTTTATTATTTTCTTTTAGATATAATAAACAAGATTTTAATAACACGTGCTTTGTGGCCATGATAACGCAACTACAAAAAACGGTGACATTACTAAAACACAACTCAAAAATGAAAATGATAAATTACTATGCAATTCAGAACAAAAATACGAAAAGACCGCCATGTTGCGAATTTCTCATGTATAATAATTTTGTTTCTAAAAATATTAAAAGACGTCCAATTAGGATGGTGAGGAGCAATTAGGAGCAATTAGGACCAACCAGACTCAATGAGGACTAAATACTGACAATTAGTGTCATTTAGTATACTTTAGTGAAGACCAATTATGGTCAATTAAAATGGCCAATGAATACGAATTAGGACCAATTCAATGAGAAGGCCGATTATGCTCATAGGACCGATAAGGACGAAGCATGAAGGAAGTGATTAATGAGGATCGATGATCAAGTATGACCAATTAGGACTAATTGGGGTAAATTAGTTTGAATGAGGAGCAATGATATCAATAAGGGTAAATCAGGGTTAGTGATGGTCGATTAAGACCAATTAGGTTCAATTAGGGTCAATGAGGACCCATTAGGACCAATGATGGTCGAATATGCTCGATTAGGACCAATAATGATAAATTATGACTTATTAGGGCCAGTTAGGACCGATGAGGGCCAATTAGACAGAATAAGTACCAATATGGCTCAATTCGGGTTAATGAGGAGCAATTTGCACAATTTGGACCAATAAGGACCAATTAGTGTCAGTTAGCCTCAATAGGACCAACTAGACTCATCGAGGACCATTTACTTTGAAGTACAACAAATTTGAGTCAATTAGGCCTAATTGACCCCAAATGATTATAATTGGTCCTAAATGAGCCTAATTGGTTGTAATTGACCGTAAATGATCTTCATTGAACCTAACTGAGCCTAATAGACTATAATTGACCTTCATTGGCCCTAATTCATACTAACTGAGTGTTCACTGGCCCTCATTGGTACTCATTTGTCATAAATGACCATGATTGACCTTAATTCAGTCTACTGGTCCTCATTGAGCGTAATTGGCCCTCAATCGGCCTAATAGACCCTAATTGGTCATATTTGGTCCTCATAAGGCGTCATTGAGTAAAATCGACCCTCGTTAGTTATAACTGGTCTTCATCATTGACCCTAATTGATCCTCATTGACCCAAATTGACCCCAATTTACCCTAATTGGGCCTCGTGGCTTCGTTGGTCCTAATTGGTCCTACTTTATATTCATTTGTCCTCATCGGTCCTAATCGACCCTAATTGATGTGGATTCAATTAAAATAAATTAATAATATTATTCTAAAGCAAATTAAATTATCAAAAATTTCCCCCATCCCAATTTTAACTAAATGGGCAAACTCCAATAACTCCCCCTGATTGAATTCTTTGGGTTCATTGTGATCCAGAAGAACTGCCGTTAATATAAAACTGTATTTTTGAAAAATAGTTAGCCTTTACTTTCTCTCTAGGTTTCTAATTGGCGATTTAAACCTAAACCTTACTCTCCAATTTCTCACAAATGGAACCCAAATGAATCGAAAGGCTGCATCAAAGCCTACTTAACTGTTCTTCGTCGAACACAATGTTGTAGTGTACTTCGAGAAGTCTGATAAGTCAAAGCTATTTGATGAAATAAACGATTTCCTTAAGAAATCCAACACTCAATTTGCTTTAACTGTGAATCTTGTAATATGCAAGAAGAGAATTGCTGAATTTTGGGACTCGGCCAAAAAATCTGTTGATAGCAACGGGGTTGGTAAAATTAACTCTAGAGTCAATGGGAATGAGATTAGTTTGACTGAAGAAATGATCCGGACGCATCTGAAATTCAATGATGCAAGAGGTGATCCTGATTACAAGTCTGAATTGTACTTGAATACGTACGAAGCAATTAGGTATGGGGGTGACTTAACTTGTGGGACCATCAAAAAGGGACAACTACCCTATGTTTGGCAATATCTTGCTCATACCATTCTCCACTACCTATCTCACAAGAAAAATGCATGGGATGAACTTGCTGCACCTCAATCATCCACTTTTCATGGATTGGTAAATGGGCTTAACTTTAACTTTTCAAAAATGATATTTGATGGAATGCTAGAAAATCTAAAACTTAAAAGGATCTTTTACATGTACCCCAAATTCATCCAACACATTCTCAATTGTGAATTTCCAAATCTGCAAATCTCTGATCAACATCTTGAACTAAAATCTTTTACGAGTAAAACATTTTCTAACATGCAAGTGAACAAAACTGTTTTTCTTGGTAAGACACATCACACCCTATGCCTAAGGCCAGGACTGCTCCTGAGCAAACTTCCCCTGGTGACAACATTGTTACACCAACAAGTGTTGAGCCCACACCAGACCGACCATCCTCTTCCACTGATATACAAATTCCCACCAAAAGGAAGAGGATGTCCACAGGTCTACCTCAGAATGAGGGTGATATACAAATTCCCACCAAAAGGAAGAGGATGTCCACTGATATACAAATTCCCACCAAAAATACCATACGCACTCCACAATCACCCAAAAGGAAGAGGACTAGGTCTCCTTCATCCGGTTGAACAACTTCATCCGGAGGAAGAAGGCCATGTTGATCCGGTTGAACAACTTCATCGGGTTGAACTAATTGATCCGGTTGAACTAGTTGATCTGGTTGAATAACTTCATCTGGTGCAAGTGACTGCTGATAATCAGATTATCATAAGTGTGATGAGTGATCTGCAAACCACAAATGTGGAGATAGCTCCTGAAGCTCTATCTTTCATGAGAAAAAATGATGATTAGGAATACTCTTAACTGCACTTGGTTAAGGAGTGCTCCAGCTCTGCCCATCATTCCTGTTTTAAAGCCTAGTGATCCATCTTTGCCCATCATTCCTCTTTTAAAACCTAGTGCTCCATCTCTGCCCATCATTCCTATTTTAAAGCCTTGTGCTCCCCCTGATACTCCTGAAACAGAAAAGGTTGTTGAAGCTGATGTTGGAGAAGACGGAGTCAAAGACAAGGTGTTTGCACCTGTTAAAGAAACAAAGCCTGTGGAGCCAAAGACTGAACCTACTGATGAGAATGATTTTTCTGCTGAAGCAATCAGATTTAGGAAAGGAAAAATAGTGATGCCCCAGTACCAATCAAATTCTGACAAGGTGTTTGCAGCTGTTAAGAAGACAAAGCCTCCAACATTCATTCATGATCAACAGGTTTCTCTCCCAGAAGATGAGGTAAACATGATAAAACAGGAACTTGCAGATGCTGAGAAAGCTGAACAAATAAAAAGGGATGGAGACATGGCCTTGACATTCAAACTACAAGGAGACATGCTGCGTTATTCAAATGATATAGTAATAATGGGCCTGATAAATGAAATCAAGAGAAGGATCTATTGATGAAAAATGGCAACAATGGACTCTGACAAGGAGACAAGAAAAAGAAGAATGGCCACATAATCTGACAAGGAGATCAAAGCTGAACAAGAAAAAATCTGACTGTCAGATAACCTTCAGAATGCCAAACTCCTTATGAAGTTCATAGATATTATCATAGCCAGGGGATGGGCAACTCCTGAACAAGCAAATTTAATGACTACTAATCAGTTATGCGATATGATGTCCAGGGTTGTTCAAGAGGATGGTGAATTAAAACTGAAGGAAAAGATAGATGCTGATGAAAGGCAGTAGAAGATAAAAAAGGGAAGAAGAGATACAGAAAATCCTAGAAAAACCTATGATAGAGGAAGAAGAACTCAAGCTTCACAAATGCTATTTCATTAAGATGAGGGGGGAGGACCCAAAAAAGATCAATCCTTCTAGTATTAATAGCTTGAGAATCATATATTCAAATACCATACATGAACATAACAAAATCTCAAATGTTACAAATGAACCAATACCACCAGGTGCATTTTCTGATCTGAACAGAACCCTAGCCTCACAGCAACCCAGAAGAAACCCTCCTAGAACTAGTAGACCAGAAAAAAGCCTAGACATGTAAAGTCTCCTAAACGTGTAACATTAAAGCCTCTTCCACCAAAGTTTAGAACAAACAACTTCACACCCTTTATACCACAACCTAGAAGTGGTCATACTCTTCCATCTCCATATCCTCACCTAAACAAACCCCCAAAACCCTCATCTCCACCCAAGGCACCAGAAAAACCACCCACCAAGAGAATGAAGTCAATGGCTAAGAGTGGAAAGGAAAAGTGATCAATGAGGATAATAAATACAGAGATGTCCATGCTGAAAAGAGAAGAATCATTTCCTAGTGGTATGATCATCAAGCCAAAGTATACCTGTTCACAACCAGTTCAGATGAGGTAATAAAGTTTACAGCTGAAGAAGCTATGTATAACACTACTGACCATGAGTTGAGTGATGTTAGACAGTTACATGGTGATATGAAGGGTACGTGTTCACAAGAGGACTCCTTAATGCTGTGGATAAAGATGTATTTGGATGACTTATATGGGGAAGTAGATGAAGCCACACAATGCAGCATTGACAATCCTGTGTCGACGCTTGAAGTTGATAAAGATGGAAAGTTGGTAGTCTATAGAGCTGATGGGTCATTCACAAGGCATAGTACAGTTCCAGATCCAGAATGGAGCCAGGCTGACAAAGACCGAATCCATTTAATAATAATAACTAACAGGCTTCATGTGGTTAAGAGAAAAAAGGTGACCAACTGGGATTATAAGAAAGAAACAGACATGTATCACATTTTCACCAGTGAACATGGCGAGACAATTAGAAGCTTAGAAGATGCTCTAAATGGGCTTTCTAAAGATGAGATACGAGATATTGTCAAGATTGGTGATACTGAGAGCAGAATAGTGACCTGGACCTATCATGAAAGTCTCCTATTTCACAAGGCCAAATTTTGGTTACAAGCTATTGAAGAGGATATCAAGATGGGAACCGGATGAACTTGGCTGGAAGAAGAGTTGATCGCTGTATTTGTGTACAATTGCATAAGTTGTTCCAGTTTGTATGTTAACATGATAGTTGTTACAGTTTTATTCATACACTTTTCATCTATAATAACATACACATTTTCAATGAATCATAGCAGACCTCTATTTCACTCATAATTGTGATCTTACATGAAGTATATATTCATATGCTATGTTAGTATATGTTGGCATTTTGATATGGTGGGATGAGATGATTTATAAACAGGATAAATTTTACTTCTAAATTGGAAGAAGAACAAAACCGGATGAACTACAATTCCTCAGGAAGAAGAGTTCATGAGTATTGAGAGAAGATGAACTAGAGTTCTTCAGGATAAACCGGATAAACTAGAGTTCTAAAGTTCTTCAGGATGGTTAACCAGTTTTTATCTATAATAACATACACATTTTCAATGAATCATAGCAGACTCAATTTTACTCATAGCTGTGATCTTACATGAAGTATATATTAATATGTTATGTTAGTATATGTTGACATTTTGATATGGTGGGATGAGATGATTTATAAACATGATAAATTTTACTTCTAAATTGGAAGAAGAACAAAACCGGATGAACTACAATTCCTCAGGAAGAAGAGTTCATGAGTATTGAGAGAAGATGAACTAGAGTTCTTCAGGATAAACCGGGTAAAATAGAGTTATAAAGTTCTTGAGGATGGTTAACCAGTTCACAATAAAATAAAAATCACATCAGTTCACAATAAAATCTATTTGCAACAATCAAATTCAGAATAAAATCAACTTTAATGATTGAGATAAAATCTATCTATATAATTAATGGGGTTAACCAAAACAAAACAGGAGGAAGAGTTAACAAAAAATTTAATATATATATATATATATATTCATCTATATACAAATATTTTCATCAGATCCTATACAAAGATCTATCTAACTAGCTAAGACCTAGCATCCGCCAATAGTCTTCATCATCAAAGAAGCTGCTGCTGCTGTCATCAGGAAACAACTTTTGACCAGGCGGAAATCTCGGTCCCAATGTCACACCCTGGACTTTCGGGAACGGAGGCGTGTGACGTCATAAAATCATAGTCGTAGATACTTAGAACAATTAATAGTAAAACAATTGATAAACAAAACATCATTTGGATTGCAGCAGAAATAGTGGTAAAATATTATTGTCTTACAATTAATAATAAAAATGGGAATAGTTCTTAAAATTTAAGATAGTTCCTAAAATGCTTGAAAATAGTTAGGTGGATAAATCGGGACTATGACTCCATCAACAGCAGGTCTGTTTATGAGTGATGGCTCCATTTGCACATGCGGATACATTTAGTTACCTGAGAAAATCATGAGTTTAAAGGGTCAACATAACGTTGGTAAGTTCACAGGTTTAAGACTCTACAAATAGTTTGTAAATGGTTTAAGGTATAGAAGATAATGATATGGTCACCGTGATGTAATGATTAGCAATGAACTTTGAATTTGGAACTAACAGATTTACCCACTCATAGCATCTTCCCTAAAGATACTGCAATGGAACAATAATAACTGACTTGTAATACTCGACAAATGCACACGTTGGGATTGGAGCTACCAATCAAGTAGGATTGTTAACCCAAATAGATCTATTCACTAGTTATCGTTTCGAACAGAACTAATCAAATTCAATTAATAGTGGGATTTGTGACAATTCGTTATGTAACGAAATGTACTCATTTGTAGCGTAAGTAAAGAACATTTAATCATACGGCAGAGTACAGTTCATGGATATATCAAGTATAAAACAGTTTAGTTCATGATTTCTCCCCCAAAGTATTAAATCAGTTTAAAAGAAAGGGCTGTGAGACTCACCTGATCTAGGTGAAATGGAGACAAGTATGTAAGTCCGGAAATGAAATGGTGCAAGTAACGTCCTAATAAGACAATGCATATATATATAAGGTATTTGGTTATTGAGTAACAATTACGTCACCCAAACGACACCGGTCAAGTCTTGATATAATATCCCGTTAGTATTAGTTTTTAAAGTCCGTTTGATAATATTTATTGATCAAATAAATATACGAAATCCATACTTATATTTATGTCAAAATAAATATAAAGGAAAGTTAAATAAATCAATAAATCAATTTAACTTAAAAGAAATCAATCAAGTTTTAAACGTTGAAATAAATTATAATGTCTATTATTATTTATAGATAGATTTATATATGTCATGACTTAAACCTCTTATAATTATTTGACAAAATAAATATATATATTTTCAAGTAAAAAAAAATATGTGACAAGGTTTATTGATATAGCATAAGTGAGTTAAAAATAAATACAAGTCTTTGTATTTATACTTATACATTTATAAAAGATTTTATAAATTCACTTTGACAAAAGTTATAATCATAGGATGACTTAAGATGACCATCTTTTAATAAATTAAAAGTTTAAGTGTTATAAATAATTATATTTTCAAATATAATTATTTGACGTTTGAATCGTAGAAAACGTTTTATGTTATCACTTAAAATGCGAACGTCGTTATTTAGAAATCGTCAATGATTATTTTCCAAGTCAAAACGTTTGGTGTCGTAATCGTTTTAAATATTTTATAAGTAAAATATTTATTTAGAGTTTATAGAAAACGTAGTCACCGGTTTTGTTTAATAAATAGACTTTTATTGCTTTCGGACTTTATATATTTTTAGGAAATGTCAAGAATATTCATTTAGGTTAGTTTTAAGTCTTAAAATATATTTTTGGTCGGTTTTAAAATAAGTCACTAAAATTGAGTTTTCTCATTGCATATTAATCCGTTTTGATCCCGATATTCTCTCCACGCAACGTTTCTCTATTTCGTTCACTTTGGTTAATTTAAAACATCAAAAATATGTGTTAAAAATGTGTCGGGATCAGATCTGATCCGTAACAGTTTTTATGAACTTTTTATAAATAAAAGTCATGTTTTATCTTATAAAAATCACAAACTTGAAACTAGTCTTTTAGGGGTTGATCAATGTTTATAAAAATGTATTTTTATAGTTAAAAATATATATAATAAAGTCCAAATGATTTGTCATAAATGAGATGTTATAAATGCATTTTTACTTGATTTTAGTAAACTTATAAAATCTATTTTAAGGTTTTGGTGAATTAAATTCACCAACACATCAAAGTCTTGAGTTTTGGTGACTAGTTTTTATAAAATAAATATATTTTATAACATGTGGACTTGAGATTATTTAATAAAATCCAAGTCATTTTTAAGTCAAAAATCCATTTATTCCATGTCTTTAGGAATATTCCATTTATTAATTTTTAAACAAGTCTTTGTTTATCAAAATTAAATCCATGATTTTTGTAGGTCATTTAACTTGTCCAATGATTATGTTTTATATTTTCATGACTTACAAAGATTTTTACTAACACTTATGTGTTAGGATTAAGTCATGGGTTTATTTAAGACAAGTTAATGTTGTAAGATCATTTATTTAAGTCTTGACTTAGTAAATATATAACAAGTAAAATAAATAATCAACTAGCAAAAGCTAGGACCTTTATGTTCAAACAAGTGAACAAATCTTACTAATACTTGAAGTATTAGGACATATCTACTAACACATTTGTGTTAGGACCAAGATAAATAAATAAGAAGTAAATAAATTGCAAGAAATTGAATAACAAGTAATTAAATGCAAGATAAATATAAATGATCTAAGTTTGATACACAATACTCCCAATTTGTTTTCTTTAGTGCACAACCTCACATCTTGGCTATTTTAAGCCCTAAGGCACCAAAGATGTGTTAGATCAAGTCACTTGTATTATTAACCAAAATGTTGGTTGTTTTAGAGGATTAGAGAAATAATTTATTTTAAGTTATATCAAGACTTGAGGTGATTTTGGGTGAGTGACTAAGTATAGAAAAGTGGGGAAAAAGGGGTTAGTTTACTTACAAAAGTAAAGGTGGAATAGTGGTGGTTCACGGTGGTAGTGGGGTGATCTGGCGGTGGCTAGGTGGTGGTTCGGTGGTGACCGAAAAAGGGAGAGAGAGAGTGGGAGTTTGGAGAAAGGTAAAAAGAGTTGGGAGGTGCAAGTAGAAATGGGAGCCTAAGCCTCATATTTATAAAAAAAAAGTTGCTTAATTACCCTTTGGGTAATAACCTTGGCAACTAATAATTACTTTTTATTTTGATAAAAAATAATCATCAAAATTAAGAAGTTGGTGATCTCTTAAAAAGATGGAGAATTTTTATAAAATTTGGAGGTGTTTTAAGGTTTAATAATTTTATATAAGTCCATGAGTTGGTTTAAATATAGTGGACTAATGTTTATAAAAAGTTTGGAAATTAAACACTAATTTTAGTTTTTATAAAAACTTCAAGGGTGGTGGACTTTTTATATAAAATCTTGTTGGGTTAAAATCTATAAAAAGTGAGCTTAATTTGTTTGGGCCGAAATTATTTTTAAAAAAATAAGTGTTGGGCCGGTTGGGCCGAAAAGTGGGCCGGATCAGACCTGGCAACCGGTTCTCGGTTCGGTTACTGGGCCGGTTAATGGGTCGGGCCTCGGGTCGGGTTACGGGTTGGCGGGTTGAGTCAAAACGCTCGTTGGGTTACACTGAGTCATTGGTAAAATTTCCAAGTCAAACGGATAAGTTTTGAGGCTGTTGGGCCTGACTGGGCCCAACGGGGTTACATGTTCAGTGTTCGGTTGACGTTCAGATTTTTCTGAGTGATACAGGTTGAGGAGTTCAAGCCTTGACAAACTTTTGAAAGAAAACAAATTATTTTAAATTTTTGACGTGTCAAACAGTCAGTTCGGACACCGGGCGGAGAATATATAAAAGTCACATTTTATATATTTTTCTTGTTGTTAAAATTCCATTAAGACATTAATGGTTTTTCTTGATTTTTAAGTCGGACAAAAATAGTTGGTACAAACTTCGGAATTATTTTAGACGAACATATATATTCCTAGTTAACAGATAATAATCAGATAGTTAACATGTAATTAACAGATAATGCACGTATTAATGGTAATAATAAAAGTCAAAGTCAATGGGTTGACCTGGTTTTCACCGAGGTGTCACACCCAACTCGGAGGTGTAGGTGGAATCCCTGTTCCAGATTAAATACACATCCAGCTCTCTCTCCCCCTCTGGTCCGTGGAGATGAAGTTTCATATCCCCTACAACTTTGATAGTGATGAAATCAGCGTACTCAAACCCGTATGTGATGGACAGAGGTGGGATCCTCCAGTAAATAAGGAAATAGCCAATCGATGTGTGGTTTAGGTATTGCACAATTTGATTCAGATCATGACAATCAAATGTGCGAATGTCGACATAGTCGACATAATCTACCTTTCCCTTCCACACATCCTGGCCGGCGGCATTCCGGTGGAAATCACCGTAGTGATGGATCTTGAGGCTGAACCTCCGACCACCTGTAAAAAACCCAAATGCAGAGTAGAGAGTAAGTAATTAAAAAACATAAAACCTTAAAAATAAAACTTGCAGCCATTGTTGAGTGAAAATACACTTACGGGGAGTCTTGCCGAATCCTCCATTGTTTACTAGGCAGCCATTGATCGATCGAAGTTTTTTTTCTTGATGATCAGGAGTTCGTACAGAAGATTTTGGTGGCGAAAAAGTGGAAATTTAAAGGCAGACATGCCACGCTACCAGCTATGGTGGGAAGAAGTGGAAAGGTCAGGCCACGATAACCGTGTATATTTTTTACCTTTACCACGCAAATCCTGTTTTTACCGTGTCTATTTATTATCTTTAGCAATGCAAATTTTGTTGATCAATTATTGTTTATGTGATGGAAGTAATTAAATAAGTTCTGGTTAAAATATAACCAATTAACACTTCTGTCTCAATGGTTCTTCTTAATCTTGTAGTGTGTTCTTTTCTTTTGACTGACCCAGGTTCAAGCCTTGTTTTTTGACTGACCCAGGTTCAAACCTTGTTTGCTACAATTTATAATTTTTTGATTGTCTAATAGTGGATGACATGATTGATAAACTGGATAGATTTTACTTCTTCAGTAAATTGGAACAGGAACAAAACCGTATGAACTAACAAGAACAAAACTGTATGAACTAGAATTCCTCAGGAAGAAGAGTTCATCTGGAATGAGAGCAGATGAACAGAACCGGATGACATTTTTAGACAACTGTTTCACTGCCTTGGCAGACTGAGATGATTTATAAATAAACATGATCAATTTTAGTTATTCATTAGAGAAAAAGAAGAATAGAACCGGATGAACTAGAGTTCGTCAGGATGATTTATAATTAAAAAAAAATATATATTTGCAACGGAAAAATTAAGACTCATGTATTTTTCTGGAAGAACATTCATTCCGGATGAATGTTTATAACCTTCTAGAACATTACCTTTCGCCACGCATATAATTTCATACCGTGACCATTCGTCATCTACTATTTAGTCACACAACCTAATAACAGTGGCCATATGTACTAGCTTTTAGCCACATAACTAAGTAAAAACAGTGGTCATTGCTCACATTTAGCCATGCATAATATATACTTAATAGTTTTGTTTTCTTTAATTTACTAAGTAATAAAAACTACACTTCCGTCACACAACATTATTTAAGCGTGGCCATACATTCCTTTTTGGTCACACGAATAAAAATCATAAAAATTCCTTGGCCATTTGGTGCATTTCGCCACTATTTTTTAAGTGTGACAAATAAGTGCCACATGTTTTTGTAAAACAGTGGCTAAAGCCACTGCACCTGATTGTTGTTGTCACATAAACAAAAAAAATATGTAGCTAAAGGGTCCAAAGGCTATATATTTGGCCATGGGTACAAAATATGTGTGGCTAAAACTAGTGTTTCTTACCTTTAGCCACGTTTTTTTTAAACCATGGCAAGGCGTTTTCGAAAAAACCGTGGCTAAAACCACTTTTTGACATAGTGAATGGTGTTCTCGCTTCTTCTTTTTATCCTTTTTCTATAGCTTCAATTCCATGAAGACAATGTTATAATATATTTACCTAATATATATATATATATATATATATTCACGTAAATATATATATATATATATATGTAATATATATTATGTGGCCTTAATCATTTATCTTAAATACTCAGTTACCTAATTAACCCTATAAGACATTTATTTAATGATAGTATTAGGGTTTCCCCTTCGGTGTATATATAGAGCATTATTAGAGAAGTTAGAGGCTAATCACTTACTCATAATTTCGTCTCTCTCTCTCTCAAAATCGTAGCCCTCCTACGATCACCATCATTACTGTACACCCTAAACGGGAACCAAAGCTACCCCCAGAATGGATAATATGACTGCTACTGATCTCAACCAGATGACAACATGTAATCTCTACATACGTATTATCTGTTTATTATTACAACGACTCAGGATTCGATCAACATGTGGTATCAGAGCATATGTTTCTCAATCGAATCATAAATCTGAATTCGTTTAACCCTATTTTCAAAATCAGATAAGGGTTTTCGAACCTAGCCTAAATCCTGAAAAACCCTAATTCGTTTTTTTTAATCGCAAAATCGGGTTTTAATACAAATCTAAAACCTAAATCAGATCTAGTTTTCGAAAACATATGATAAAAAAACCCTAAACTGATTTTGACAGGTTTTTATCTTTTCGATCGAAATCCCTATTTTGATCGAAAAGCTTACTTTTCAACTAAATTCTTATTTCTCGATTGAAACTGTGGCCTAGTCCCGTGTTTTCGATTGGAAAATATAGCTTTTTGATCCGCAAATAGACTTCTCGATCGGCTTTTCGATCAGCTCAAGGCCTTTTGATCGAGAAACCTACTTTTCGACCACTCATGACCTTTTCGATCGGATTCTGTGGCTAGTCCCAGGCTCTTCGATTGAAAAGTGAACTTTTCGATTCAGCATATGCTTCTTGATTAAGCCGTTATTCTACCCGATCGAAAAGTCAGCTTTTTCGATTTAGTTTTCGATCCATTCAAGTTTTCGATCGAAAACCTTACTTGGGGTCGAAAACCTCATCTTGGATCGAAAATCCCTCTCCGATCGGTTACCAACTTTTCGATCGGTCAACCCCTTTTCGATCGAAAACATGCTTTTCCATCGGATACTAGCTTTCCGATCGGATAAAACCTTTTCGATCGAAAACCCCCTTTGCGATCGGATTCCCGCTTTTCGATCAGGTATACCTTTTCGATCGGATTCCCCTTTTTCGACCGGATACCCTTCAGATTTTTTTTTTGTTTTGTTTAAAACCTTAAATGCTCATGTTTTACAAAACAAAAATATGTAAGTTAGATTAGTTTCTTAACTTTTATTAGTCATTGACATGTAGCAATTCTGGCCAACGCTGATTTGCTACCTTAACCAATGCCATTATTTTTCTAATACAAGTTGACTTATTTAAATTAAACTAATTTATTCGCTTAAATTGATAACATCTTTAAAACCTAGATTCTGGCCAACGCTGATTCGTTGTTTTTACAATGATTATCAACTAAAATTAAGCATTCACCTTTCTTATACAAGTGTTTCTCTTCTGGCCAACGCTGATGATTTTCACCTGTATTCAGCGAACCTAATTTGTACATAAGCTTAGATGTATAACACTGATGTGATACATCACTTTGTGCACATACCCTTATCTAGTTCATAATGCTTAGGTGATAGGCAAGTAACCAACGCGAAAGCTGATTCATTTAAGTTGAACCTAACTAGTCTGCTATTTTGATGATATAACAGACTATATCACATCTTCTGTTGTTTCATAATTGCACATTACTATTAATTATCAGAATGCCTTATTATTACGTCTTAATTTAAGATCATGCATTATTATTATGCCTTAGTTTATGATAATACATTATTATTATTATGCATCATTATTATGCCTTAGCTTATCATTATGCATTATTAATTGTGTCTTAGTTTTAAGTACCCCATAGAATCACTCTTAGATCTTCTTTCGAACCAAGTTAACTTTTAATCTCCATAATTAATCCACTCTAAATTTAAAATCACTAAACGTTTCCACAAAGGTTTTCTCATCATAATGATCTTGATTATCTCTTAAGACAAAAGACTCTTAATTACTCTCTCAAATAAAAAGTTTTACAACCAGAAAATTAAAACCGAGTAAAGTCTACTCAAATTGTCTATCAAGATAATCAAAATCCTTTTAAACAATGTTATCAGGGGAGATGTTTTAGATTTCCTAGTCTAAACATCGTGTTTTTTTTTTTGTTTTTTTTTGAGGTAAAGGGTTACCCCGGTAATTTTATAAACAAACACAAATAATACAAGTAGTAAGGAGAGTCCTTACTAGTTCAAACGTAGGGGCATACCCCTAGAAAAAGGAACCAAAATAAAACCACAAAACAACCAGACAACGCAACCAAAACAAAACCACCTAGAACAAGAACCTAGGGGAGACTATCCAGAGCAGGCCGAAATCACTACGTGATGCCCGTCCCATCTCGTTGAACGCTTCTAAGACCCCAATCATCAAGAGTCTGCATCACCCTGAAGGTATTCTTCAACTTTAACCCAATAAGTCTGCACCGAACAGTATCCCAAATGATGTCAACAAGAGAGTCAGGAGGGCGCGTTTGATTCTGGAAAATTCTATTATTCCTCTCCTGCCAGATGTAATAGACAGAAGCATGAACCACAAGCTTAGCAACCACCATCTCTAACGAAGCAGAAGACCTTCCGCAGAAGAAACCCACGATGTTAGCCCAAGAGTTCCCATATTGTTGATGCAGGTTTTAGATCTAGCTTTACTCCAAACCTGCGTAGAGTACCCACACTCAAAGAACAAGTGATGATGGGAGTCAAAACCTTTGAAGCATAACAGACAACACATCATGTTCATATTTCCACGTCTAGTATACCCCCATTCCAGGATTTTATCCTGAGTTAAGAGTCTCTCCCGCATAACCAACCACACCATAAAAGCATGACGAGGAATGCATTGAGTGAACCAAATAAATCTGCCCCATAGGACAACAGGCCCGCAAGTACGGAGCGAATCCCAGACCAGCGAGGCGGAGAAATTAGCCCTTTCGTCTCCAACTCTCCATTGCAACCTGTCTCCAGTCTCTAAATGTAGGACAGTACTAGTGACCTCATTCAGGACTGGAAAAAGATTATTCCAAGCGATAGGCCAATTTCCCCCACCCTGCGAAACCAAATCGGCGACCTTAGCATTCTTCGTATACCCAGCACTGTAGATGTGTCGATGAGAGATATATTGACTCAATGGTCCAGATTCAGACCCTTTGTCAAACCAAGCAGAAGTGCTCCTACCATTCCCAACACTAGACCAAACATACGGGCGAATAATAGGGCGGATAGCCACAATCTTCCTCCGACTCCAACAACAAACACTGGGGCAAGGACAGTCCCAGAACGATCTATTCTTGAGACTGTGAGAATAGATCGAAGCCACCCACAACGACTCCCTTTTAGTCAAAATACCCCATATATGGTTCGACATGAGGGCCTTTTTCTTGTCACCAATGCGTCTAATATCCAGACCCCCTTCATTCTTGGGCTTACAAACATTTCTCCAAGCAACTTTGGCCATGCCTCTTTTAAATGCCCCACTACACCAAAGGAAATCTCACGTCTTCTTCTCAAGTAAGGAAGTAATATTAGAAGGAAGGATAAACACAGAAGCCCAATAAATGTGCATAGAGGAAAGAACAGAGGTGATAAGTTGCACTCTACCAGCAAAAGACAAGAACCGATTCTTCCAGCTATTAATGCGGGTATCCAGATTATCCACAAGAGGAGCACAGTCCCTAGCTAAGAGCCGAGTGGAAATCAAAGGGACCCCCAAATAACGGATAGGGAGAGAACCTTCAGACATACCCATAACCTCCAGAACATTAGCTTTAGTTGTGTTGGGAAAATTGCAGAAAAACGCCATATTTTTCTGAGGGTTAGGCACCAACCCCGACATACTGGAGAACCTGCTTAGAGCCAGCATAATACAAGAGGCAGATTGGACATCCCCCAGCATAAATAAATCGGTCATCAGCAAAACAAAGGTTAATAATTCTTTGCTTCTCACACTTATGATGGAACTTGAATGAGAAGTTCAGCTGCGTAGCATGATGAAGCACCCGAGTAAGAACTTCTGAAAGTGCGTGAGCATGCGGATCTTCTACTTAGTCGTAATGAAATCAATGTAATACGAGATGAAACACAAAGAGTAAATACAAATGACTTGTATTAACCACAGAGATGACCACAAAGTACACTCAGAGAATATGACACTCAAGCTTAGACTGTTATCCTCTTTGAATACAACACAAGACACACATATTTATACTAGAGAAATACGCTGGTCCGAACCGCAGGTTAGGCCAAAGGTTCGGCCATGTCCGAACTCCAGGTTCGGCCTGAGTTCGGACCTCAGCATCCTTGTGTGAATCCGTCTTGTATTCGATACTTCACATGACGATCAAGGACTATGTATCAACAAACTCGCCCTCGACATGTGCAGTATCATCTCCACTCTTCAAACTTGTATCTTGTATCTTCAATCAAACTCTTCCTCGATCTTGACGATGAGTTCAATCTTGAATACTTGATATTGCATCGTGTGTAATCTCTCTATCAACAAGCTTCAGAAGACTTGAAGTTGTGATGCTCTCTTCCCACTTAGAAACCTGCCAACATAAATAATCTTGGTGTAAAATGTCTCTTCGAGACTCCAAGCTAGATTAATTTTGAAAACTTGATTTTGTATTTCGTGTTGATCAATCGAAAACAAATAAGAAACAAAAACTTTTTGGCTTAAAAATTTTTTTATATCAAAACACACCTAAAATCTTTTTGGTACTTTCTGATAAGAAAAGTAAAACAATACCGAAATAGACACTATTTTTGTGTTTTGTGAGAAAGATCACAACTTGGGATCATATTGGTCATAACATGCTGAACTACATTTCAATTTTAATTATTGAAACACAAAAACCATGCCGATTGCAGATATAATTTGTCCAACTTTAAACTCTGGCAGAATCATACTCATAACATTTGGATATGTTAAAGTATTGATTAAGTTTGCATTGACCAGTGTACCCCACACTATCAAACATACTCAGATATGCTTTGCTTATCACATTTTGTGATTTCATTTGTGACTTTAATCACATAATGATTGTAACCATGATATAGTCAACTGTGTTCCATGCAAAAAGAAATAAGAACGTTAAATCGTCTACCTTAAGGTCGATCTTTCGATACACAGATAAGGCCTTGGATTTAACAAAATAAGAAAATAAAACAAGTTGAAATTGTATAACTCAACAACAATCAGGTCGGTACTCCCGTACACGCAGAGAAAGTCCGATGAGTTATACGAAACAACAAAGAAAATAAATCAGAACGTCAAACGAACAACAATCAGGTCGGTCTTTCGACACGCAGAGAAAGTCCGATCGTTTGACAAAATAAAGAAAATCAAACAAGTTTAAATCTTTGCAAAATGAACACATGTATACACAGTGACTTCCCATTTTATTTTTCACATATCTTTTTCTTGATATATCATGAGATATGCATCAAGATGTTGTCCACTAGGTCAAGCATCAAATTTAAGTGTATATCACATTTGTATACTTTCTGATTTGCCGAGCCTACCTAGCACATCGATCAAATGGTCTTATGGCTTTTTCATTTACTTTATCCATGAGTCAGACACTGTCAGCCAATGTACCATCATTTCCCAATCATGTTGGATACAATTTCTCATTTTTCAATGTTTTTGTCTTTGTCAAATTTCTCCCCCTAAAAATGACAACTCTATTTATAGATTTTCATATTTACCAGTTGAAAAACAACACACTATTTTTGTATTTTTGCAAAAACAAACTCCCCCTCAGAATGAGACGAAGTGAAAAACAAGAAAAAATGATCAACCAACACGAATACTAACAGATTAGCATTTTGAAAAACAAAATGGATTTGGAAATTCAATTTAACTAGAACAAATATTTCACAATCAGCAATTTTCCAATCACCGAAAGGTCTTCCTGAAACACCTGCTTGACACCAAATAAGACATTAGTTACGTTGGGATCGACCCGAATCAACAGCGTCGGGTCGCCCGGTGTCTTCCACAAAGTCCTTGTTGGCCTTGGAAACAACTTTTGGTTTCCAAATTTGTAAAAGTTTTAATTTTTGATCAGAGCCTGAATCATATTCACCCGACGTACTCGGATTAGACCAAGACGATTTACGAGTTGACCTAATCTTTGAAGACTATGGTTCATAAAAAATTTGACCTTTGTTATCCACATATTTTGCAGTTTTGTGGATATATGCAGTCGTCGGACAATCAGCAGCTAAATGTCCTGGTTGACGACATACATAACAAAGTCTTTCTCTAAAATTGTTTGAAAATTGTTTTGATTTTTGAGAATCAAATGAATGATCAGAATGAAAGTTATCAAAGAAACCATCAGAAGAATCATACCTAGGAGATGGACTCCTTGAAGATGAAGATCTTCCAGAATAATGAAAATGCGTGAACATCGGATCGTCTACTCGATCTAGCTAATCGGACATCGAAACGTAATTAACCGATTGTTTTATTGATCAACAAAGAACAATTACAATCAGTAAACACTCAGAAATAGACTTAGAGAATACACACTCAGAAACACATACTTAACAGAACTCGCACGCTCAAAAGTCTCCCAATTACAAAGATCAAACATCTATATATACTAGCTGGTCCGAGCTTCGGCCGAACCTCAGGTTCGGCCAGTCCGAACTTCAGGTTCGGACCTAGTTCGGCCAGACCTAGTTTGACATGATCTTGATCTTGTTTGATACTTCACATGACGCACATATCATGTATCAACAAACTCCCCCTCGTCGTGTGCAGTATCTCTTCAATATCATCAACTTTGTATCTCCATTCAAGCTCCCCCTCAAGTGTAGAATCCGTTCGTTCAATGAAATGAATCTTCAAACAAACTCTTCCTCAACTCCATCGTAATTTGATCTTGAATACTTGATGACATTTTAGTGTATCTCTGATCTTTTATCAGCATCTTCAGAAGACTTGAAGTTGTGATATCTTGCACATAGCAACCTGCTCAAACATTTAAATAACCTTGGCGCAAAATGTCTCTTCGAGACTCCAAGATATGATTTTGAAAATGATTTATATCACATGTTGATCAGATCGAAAATAAAGCAGAAACAAAATCTTTTTGATTTTTCAAAGTTTATGCTAAAACTCACCGAAAATCTTTTTGTTCTTTTCTGAAATGAAATGAAATTGCAAAATACAGAATAAAACACTATTTTTGGTATGAGAAAGATCACTATATGGGATCATATAACGCACTGAACTGCACTTCAATTTCAATTAATCGAAGCACATAAGTCATGCTGATTGCTGGTATAATTTTTCCAACTTAAACTCAGGTAGAATCATACTCATAACATCCGGATATGTTAAGGTATTGATTATATTTGCTTTGACCAGTGTATCCCACACTATCAGACATAATCAGACATTTCCAGCTTTTCTTTTCTTTTTCCTTTGTGTGACAGCACTTGTGATTTTCCACAATGCATAGTATTTTCATGATATAGTCAACTGTGTTCCATGCAAAAAGAAATAAGAACATTAAATCGTCTACCTTAAGGTCGATCTTTCGATACGCAGATAAGGCCTCGGATTTAACAAAATAAGAAAATAAAACAAGTTGAAATTGTATAACCCAACAACAATCAGGTCGGTACTTCCGTACACGCAGAGAAAGTCCGATGAGTTATACGAAACACCAAAGAAAATAAAGCAGAACGTCAAACGAACAACGATCAGGTCGATCTTTCGATACGCAGAGAAAGTCCGATCGTTTGACAAAATAAAGAAAATCAAACAAGTTTTAATCTTTGCAAAATGAACACATGTATACACAGTGACTTCTCATTTTGAATTTCACACTTATTTTTTTTTTGTTCATGAAATATGCATCAAGATGTTATCCACATGATCAAGCATTAGTATTTAGTGTATATCACATCTGAATACTTTCTGATTTGCCGAGCCTACCAAGCATATCAAACAACGATCTTGTGGCTCTTTCATCTACTCTATCCAGGAGTCAGATACGTAAGCCAATGTACCATCATTTCCCAATGATCAATTTCTCACAATTTTATATATTTGGCATGAATTCACCTTCCTTCATTATATATTTGGCATGTATTCACCTTCTCCCCATAACATGCATTTTCTCAGTTACTCCCCTTACTTACAATTCTCCCCCTTAAAATGAAAACTCTATTTTTTGGATTTTCATTTTACACAAAAACAAGACTCTATTTTTGGTATTTTTGAGAAAAACTTGAAAACAAAGAAAAATGATCAATCAACACGGATAATTTGCAGATTTAGAATTCAGAAAATTTGCAGATTAGAAAGATTTAGCATGAATATTTAAATTAAGCAGAATACTCCTCCATCAACAACTTTGCAATCGTCGATAGGTCTTCTAGAAGTACCTGCACACTGGTCAAACTAATTAGTCCAAAAATGACCCGAAGCGAATCGCTTCTGATCGACCAGTGTCCTTGTTTTGTTTAGAAACCACCTTAGGTTTCCATTGCTGTTGTTTTGCTAAGTTAGTTCTTGATGAAGCAAACACAGGTGACTGTGATGGGGAAACTACATTTTGAGCTTTTGAAAACATTGGAACAAAACGGTTTTGTTTATGATAAAATGTAGCCTCAACTTCATCAAAAACTCTGCCTTGTTCATCAAAGAACTCTGTGGTGGCAGGTTTACCAAAAACAGATTTCTTGTGAAATCTTTGTGGTGAATCAGCAGGTGATGGACAATCTTTTGCCATATGCCCTGGGCGACGACAAATATAACAAATTCTTGTCGTTTTATCCCATCGGTGATGTACCTGCGAAGAACACACATGAATATCTCTAACATGATCAGAATGAGAATCATATACCTGATGCCTGTGATCATGTACCCATTTAGATGTAGGGCTTAGAGATTGAAAACTTTCAGAAGAAATGGTTGCTTTCACAAAGACCTCAGCAATCTTCCGAGCATCAACACAATGAAGTGGAAATTCTTTGTCAGAAAATAATTGATCCGAACCCTTGAGTTTGTAAAAAACGCTTGGGTTGAATTTTATCAGCTTGAAAAACTTCCTTCTTCACTTGTTTCATCTTTAATTTCTTCAAATCTGGAGATGATGATGCTGGAACCGTTTCAGCTTTGTTTTTCATCCCGTAAAAACCCAATCCTTCATGCTTTCCAGAAATTTCTCCTCAGGTGAACCATGACCATGCTTCGCTAATCGAGAAAATTCAGCTTTTACTTCAGTGACATTCTTTTGATCATAAAAAATCTTTTCATCAAACTCAGGTTGAGACAGAAGCTTGTCACTAGAAGTAGCCGACTTCTCATTATCAGCAGACGATGATCCAGATACAAACTTTGGTGCAGGAGAAACCTCAGATTTCTTTTCCTTCTTCTTCTTATTCTTCCTGTTCTTCTTCTTCGGCACAACTTTCTCATCCTCAGCAGTAGATGACGAAACCTTTGAATAATCAAATTTATCAACCTGTTCCTTCACTTCTTTGACAGCTTCTTTGATATGAGCAGGGGGTGAGGCAGTCTTATCAAACATTTTCTCAAAATTTGCATCATTAGCTAAGAAGCTTGTGAAGACCTGAGAATTTGAAACATTATTGAGTAATCGGTTAGCATCAAGAACTTGAACTTTCAGATCAGAAATTTTCTGTTGAGCCTCAGCAAATTCCTTTTCTTTAGCAATCAAACGCTTCGCAACTTTGTGAGTTTCAAAATTTTGCAAGCGCAGATTATCCAGTCCTTCATGTAACTCCTTCTTTAATTTATCTTCATTTCGCTTTTGAATCTCCAAATTTGCGGTTTGAACTTTATTTATACGGACCAACTCCCGTTTCTCATCCAACAACCTTCCCTTATCAACTTGATATACTTCAATTGTAGCAGTTAATTCTTCAACATTCTTTGTAAATAAATAAAGCTTTACTTTGGATTTATCAAACAAATTCTGAAAATCATTAGCCGTATCTTCTGCTTCATCCTTCCATTTCTTGACATCTTTTACCAATACATCCCGTTCTTCACAAATTTTAGCTTTTGCAGCTTCAACATCCCGTTTATCTTGTTTAGAAGTTTCTAAAACTTCATTCAGCAATTTGATTTCTTTAAGTAAACATTCATTCTTCAAAACCAATTCTTTCTCCTTTTCCTTAGAAATACCCAACTCCGAATTAATCATTTTGAAATCAGCAGTAACTTTCTTGACTTCTTCAACCAAAAATTCTTTTTCTTTCATCAACGCTTCAATCTTAGATTCAAACTTTTCAGTCTCAGCAGCATCATATGAACTTGAATCAGAATAATAATCATATTGGTCATGTGTGACAATTAATGCTGAGGTATCATATCCAAAATGTTGACCCCAATCATAAACACCATCATGTTGAGCTGTCAAAGCTGTTGTCTTGCTTGTGTTACTCGTAGATGGTTGAGTAAAACCAGGCTTGGGTGATTGAGGAAAACCAGGCTTGCTTGCATGAGCCTGTTGACAATCTTTGGCAAAATGTCCAAGCTGTGAACATTTATAACATTTTAGCTTAGACTTGTCAAAACCCAATTTATCACCAGAAAGATTTCTTCCATGTTTCTTGAAGAACCTCTTCGATCTTTGGCATAACATAGCATATTGCCAAGATATATCCAATTCAGTTAGCTGATCATCATCAAGTGCATCAAGATCATCGCTGGTTAACTTTGCATCAGCAACATTCTTAATAATCGAACCAAAAGATGATGAGATCAAAGCAGAAATCATTTTAGCACAATCTTCCGTTGATTCAGCAGAAAAAGTATTCTGATTTGAAAGATTTGGAATTGTAAAGCTACAACCCCGTGACGACTTTTTATCAGAATTATCAGACATTCCAGTCAAGAAAGCTGTACTGGGTGCAGAACTCAGACTTGGTTTAGCTTTAGCATTCATGCTTGCTGTATTCTCACCATGATACAATTCTGGATTTTGCATAGTAGCAGTTGATTTCTTGGAATTCAACATTTCCATTTCTCGAGCATGAAGTTTTCCAGTAAGCTCGTGAAATGTCATGATAGAATAATCCTTGTCATGAGTGAGTAGCAAAACATAATTCTCCCATTTTTCAGGTAATGCTTCCATGATCTTTTCCTTTAAATCCGCATCAGACTTTTCAATTCCAACAACCTTCAATTCACTAATCAAATGTGAAAATCTTAAAACTAGAGTAGTAATGTTTTCATTGTCATAGTTCTGAAAATTATCAAATTCTTTGTTCAAGACTTTCTTTCGACTCTTTTTATAATCAGCATTTCCTTCACATCTTGCGGATAAAGCATCCCACAATTGCTTAGATTTCTTGCAAGTGCTAAATTGATGAAGCAATTCAGTAGGTAAAGCCATAGTAAGATAACCATAAACTTTCTTTTCAAGCTCATAACTTTTTCTTTCAGCACCATCAAAATCGTTCATACAACGTTCGAATTGGAATCCATAAATCAATGTCATTTGTGCTAATATAAGCAGAAAATCGTTTCTTCCAATTTTGATAATCTTCCAGCTTCAATAATTTGGGAACTTTCTGGCTTGTTCCAATTTCATTATCAAAATTCAGCATGGTTTACATGGCACTTTGCATTGCAGCAAACGCGTGAAATTTCGACATCGTTCGAAAAATTAAGATTCTGCCGGCCGAACTCTCTCCGAACTTATAACCAAGCTCCGAACTTTGTCCGAACCTAAAACCAACCTCCGAACTTCGTCCGAACTTGCTCCGAGTCAAAATCAACAGACCGAACTCCTAAAAGACTCCGATCTAGCACTGAACTACCTCCGAACCTTGATTTAACTCCGAACCTTGTCCGAACTAGTGACCGAACACAGAAAACTCCGAACTTTGACCGACTTAACACCGAACTCTCACCGAAGATGGTCCGAACTTCAAGTTCGGAGCAGTTACTCCGAACCTGATCAGGAAACTCCGAACTTCGACATAATTTTTCAAAAATGCTCGATTTTTAATGAATTTTGACGAAATTTGTAACAGTCAGACCAGAAAAAAGATTAGGAACGATTTAGGAGCAAATTTGACACAAAACGCACGTCAGAAATGATTGAAAGAACAAAATGAAACACGAGAAAACTTCAAAAACGCTCAAAAGTCCGAGAATAGCAACCACAGATCAGTAGAGTGAACCAGAAAGCTCTGATACCACTTGTAAATGCGTGAGCATCGGATCGTCTACTCGATCTAGCTAATCGGACATCGAAACGTAATTAACCGATTGTTTTATTGATCAACAAAGAACAATTACAATCAGTAAACACTCAGAAATAGACTCAGAGAATACACACTCAGAAACACACACTTAACAGAACTCGCACGCTCAAAAGTCTCCCAATTACAAAGACCAAACATCTATATATACTAGCTGGTCCGAGCTTCGGCCGAACCTCAGGTTCGGCCAGTCCGAACTTCAGGTTCGGACCTAGTTCGGCCAGACCTAGTTTGACATGATCTTGATCTTGTTTGATACTTCACACGACGCACATATCAGGTATCAACAAATAATAAGAAAATTCCTTCTGAGATGGTGATTTCTTTGTTACTTTTGCTTTAGGAACCTTCTCAGCCTTCATTGATTTCTTTGCTTGAACTGGTTCTTCCAACACTTTGTAACCTAAACCTTTGTGTTTAGATCCTTGAGTTGTTGAAGAATTGGACGAAGAACCTGAAGCAATTCTTGATTTAGCATCACTAGTAAATTTGGCTTTGATATCCTTCAGCTTGTTCTTTTCATTAAAAAAATTTTCTTCTTCGGTTGCAGATGAAGAACTCGGAGCAACCTTATCAAACACTTTCTAATTTTCCAGCAATACAGACTTTGAAATAAACTTTGGAGCTTCACCGAAAGGTTTCTCCTTCCTTTTAGACTTGGACTTGTTCTTCTTGGGTGGAGTAGCAAACTTTGAATAGTCATGCAATTCATTGTGTGGATCAATCTGTGTAGAAGTAACTTCAATCAAATCCACTAGTCGAGGTACCAAATGAATATTTTCTTCCTTAGACTTCTCTGAACTCTGATCCTGCTTGTATAAGAAGTTTAGCAATGTTGGTGACAAATTACAATTCTTAACTAGTCTTTTCAATTCCAAAATCTCCAATTTCAAGTCATTAATTTTCTGTTGACCTTCAAACACCTCTTGTTGTGACTTGATGAACTTTGAATTGAGATCATCATACTCATAAGTTTGTAACTTTCGGATCTCACATTCAGCATATAATTCTTCAAGCACATTTTCTCTCTTTTGTTTGTAGATCTCAACATCTATTGTTAACACTTCATTCTTGTCTCTGTAAAGAACATTTTCATCTTGAAGCATAGAGATCTTATTTTGAAGCTTTTCAACAGTAACAACAGTTTTTGCAATAAGAGCAGTAGCCTTTTCATATTTTTGTTGAACCGGATAACTCTTCTCAAACAGATTCTCAAAATCTTGAGCTGCATCTAACGCTTCAGCTTTGGCTTTCTCACACTCTTCAGCCAATTGAGCCTTTTCCTTCAAAACATCTTCATGAATATGAACCAACTCATAATATTTCTTTTTAAAAATCCTCCAACTCTTTCTTTAACACACAATTTCTTCAGTTGAAATTTGGCAACTTTGTTCAAAACTTGCAATTTCCTTGAACATCTTTTCACATTTATAACATTTAAATTCATCATCTTTTGAATTCTCAGAAATCTTAGGTAAGTCTTCTTGAACCAAAGATACACTTGAAGAAGTATCAGACTCAGTTAAAAAACTGTCATCATCAGCATGTTGAACGTTTAAAGCAATTGAGATTGGAGTATGATTCTTTTTAACTTCTGAATCGGCATTCCAGGCAAATTCATCTGGATGCATAAATGTATTAGTCCAATCATGAGCAAGAGTAGCAGATTTATGTTCAACATTATCAGCTTTATCTGATGGATGGAAAACTAAATGTTCATGCTAACCAGTCTTCAATTTACTTTCTGCAGAACTTGGACATTCACGAGCAAAGTGACCATAAACTGAACACTTATAACATTTCACCTTAGATTTGTCCAATCCAATCTTTCCTTCCTAATTCAGTCTCTTCTTACCAGTTCTATTGAAAAAATTATTTGTTCTACGAACCCACATAGCATATTGCCAATTTAGATCCATTTCCTCCAAATGATCATAATCAATCTGATCATAATCTTCATTTGCTAACTCAGCATTACTCACAGAACCAGTGATAACACCAAAATATGAAGATACCAATGCATTATAATCATCGACAGTTTGAACAGACAATGCACTTTGAGTCGAAGAACTAAGAATTGACACAGTACAACCAGCAGAAGAATAACTTGGAATTTCAGATTTACCTGCCAGAAATGCTATAGGAGGTGCAGAACTAAGAATATTAGACTTTCCAGCATTCAAAGTTGAATCATTGTTGCCATAATACACTGCAGGATTCTGAATTTGCTCAGGAAGTGACTTGTTTACTTTTAACTCCATATCCCTAGCTTGGATTCTTTGAATCAGATCATTAAAAGACAACCTTGGATAATCCTTATCATTAGTAATCATCATCACATAATTTTCCCACTTCTCTGGTAGAGCTTCCATAATCTTTTCTTTCCTATCAGCTTCATCTTTTGTAAGATTCACCAACTTCATTTCACTCATTAAATGTGCAAATCTTGCAATCAGATTTGGAATCGATTCATTTTGATAATGCTTGAAGCTATCAAATTCCTTCTTCAACACCTTTTGTCGACTTTTCTTATATTGGTCATTGCCTTCACATCGCTTTTCTAGAGCATCCCACAAACTCTTTGCGGTATAATTGCTTGAAAATTGATGTAGTAAATCAGTAGGCAAAGCCATTGTTAAAGTGCCATAAGCCTTTTTCTCAGCTTGATATGCTTTCTTTTGTTCACCAGAAAGCTTCCTTTGAAGAATTGGTTCTCCATCCTCACCCTTAGGATATGTATATTGTTCAGAATACGATAACCACATATCGATATCATTTGCGGAAACAAACGCTTCAAATCGTGTCACCCAACTATGATAATCTTCCAATTTAAGTAATTTGGGAACTTTCTGACTTGTTCCGATTTCATTATCATAGTTAATCATTGTTTGCATCGTTGCCTGAACCGAATTTTGAATAGCCGCGAACGCTTGAAAATCGGACATTTTTGAAAAACAGGTTACTGTTCACTCCGAACCTCGTCCAAACCTCCTCCGAGCTGCCTCCGAACTTCGTCCGAACTTGACAAAACCGAACTCTCTCCGAACCAGTCCTTCGGACGAACAAAAACCAAACAACTCCGAACTAGCTCCGAAAGACCACCGAACTCTCTTCGAACCTAGACCGATCTCTCACCGAACCTAGATAAAGACCGAACTTCGTCCGAACTTCGAGTTCGGAGCGGTTACTCCGAAGTTGTCCGAACCTCAAACGAGACAGCTTTCACTCGACCTCATTTTCTCGATTTTCAACGTTTTTGACTAGAATTTTCGACAGGAATTCAAGCAAACACGATAGAAACAATCTAGAAACAGATTTTTGACGAAAAACACACTCGAGACGATCAAACGAACTCAAAAATGATTGACATTTTCGCAAAAACGTGAATTTGAACTCAAAACTCCGAGAAACACTGATTTCCGACTAGTAGAGCAAACCTAATGCTCTGATACCACTTGAAAGTGCATGAGCGTGCGGATCTTCTACTTAGTCGTAATGAAATCAATGTAATACGAGATGAAACACAAAGAGTAAATACAAATGACTTGTATTAACCACAAGGATGACCATAGAGTACACTTAGAGAATATTACACTCAAGCTTAGAGTGTTATACTCTTTGAATACAACACAAGACACACATATTTATACTAGAGAAATACGCTGGTCCGAACCGCAGGTTCGGCCAAAGGTTCGGCATGTCCGAACTCCAGGTTCGGCCTGAGTTCGGACCTCAGCATCCTTGTGTGAATCCGTCTTGTATTCGATACTTCACATGACGATCAAGGACTATGTATCAACAACTTCCATAACTAACGTAAATAAATAAGGTGACAAAGGGCAACCCTGTCGAAGACCTCGTTGACCTTTAAAGTAGCCATAAACATTGCCATTAACACAAATAGAAAAAGAAGTAGTGGAAACACATGTCATAATCCACTTGGCCATCTTCGTATAGAAACCAAATCCCAATAGAACATCCTTCAAAAACCGCCAATCAACGGTGTCATAGGCTTTCTGAATATCAATTTTGAAGGCGCATCGAGGAGGACCTTGATTTCGGTGATACTTATGCAATAACTCTTGAGTGAGAAGAATATTATCAGAAATCCTCCGCCCTGGAATAAAAGCCGATTGATTAATCCCAACGATATTATTAAGCTCCATTTTAATCCTGTCAACAATAATCTTGCTAATACACTTATATAAAACATTGCAGCACGAGATAGGTCTATAATCAATAATAGCCGCAGGAGTAGTAACTTTAGGAATAAGAGCAACAGTAGTATGATTTATCTCCTGTAACAATTTACCAGTACAGAAGAAATCCTGGACAGCACAACATAATTCCTTACCCACAACCGACCAAGATTTCTTGAAAAACGCTGCAGAGTAACCATCCGGACCACTTCATGCTGCTTCACAAACAGACTCGGGTCAACACGGGCATCCGTATTACCCTTAGAACCAGGAAAAAGCTCATAATGCTTCACAAAGGCATTAGCAACCTCTCCCACTTCATGCTTAACACCATTTTTGTCGATAATTATATCAATGTGGCTCCAATGTTTCCTGCATTTCAACGAAGCATGGAAAAAAGCAGTATTAGAATCACCAGTAGCCAACCAGTGAGCCTTAGACTTCTGTTTAAGGAAGTTTTCCTCATCTAAGGAGGCCTCATTGAAGTCAGCAAGAGTGCGAGACACCCTGTCCCTCAACAAAAGATCAAAACGGTCGTTGTCAATAAGCTGCTGAACTCTATCCAGCTCCTTTCGAAGAGTGGCCACCTTCTCATGTAAATTTCCCTGCTTAAAAAGTAAAGAACGGAGAGGAGACTTTAGCAACTTCAACTTTTTAACAACACAGAATTGCGGAACACCATTGATCTGATTACCCCAAATCCTGTTAACAGCCTCTAAAAAACCAGGCTTATTCGTGAGAAAGTTCGCAAACTTGAAAGGCTTTGGCTTACGGTTACGCTGAAAATCCATCTTGAAAATACAAGGGAATGATGAGACACACTATACGGCTGAAAGATAGCACAAGCTGATGGGAACAAATCCAGAAAAACCGTATTAGCCATGACCCTATCGATCTTTTTGAGAATGCCAAGACCCGTTTTCGGTTTTTGATTCCAAGTATAATGAAGGCCTGTGCTGTTAATATCAAAAACCCCAATATCCGTGATGCACCCTTTGAACTCTTTCATTCCCGGATCCGGACCAGAGGAGCCACAAATTTTATCCTCAACAAATAAGGCCGAATTAAAATCACCCATTATGATCCAGGGTTTATCATTAATAAAGGCTCTATGCAGCCGAAGATCCTCCCACAAACGCCTCCTACAAATATAATAGTTATCAAGATAAATAATCGAACAAAAAAACGTTTGCAGAGTATCCTTACAAATAATTTGGACTTGCATAACCTGATCTGACTGATTAATCACCATAATATCAAACACATTCGGATCCCAACCCAGAATAATACGAGTGCCCTTTGCACACATGTTTCCATTAGACGTCCATTCCCATCTTCTAAAAACATCCTTACAAACTTTAAATAAGTTACCCAAATTAACATGGGATTCAAGAACATCACACATACTCAAATTAAAATCCTTAACTGCACAGCGAACCTCCTTTTGTTTAAGGGCTCGGTTCAGGCCCCTAATGTTCCAAGTTACGATACTACCCATTGGAAACTTGGCCAGAAGGAGTGCTTGCCCCTTTAAATTTAGGAAGACCCAAAGCCATGAATTCCTCCGTCTCATTATTAAATTCCCCCAAAACATTGTCTTCCCCTTCCGTATCCATAGTAGACTGCCTAGCTGAGGACGATTCGGCTACATAAGCAGCATTGTGACGCCTTTCAAAACCCAAACAACAATCATCACTTCCCAAAATATCATACTTGTTTAAAGTAATCACCCCCCATTCTTTTGCGAGTGTTTCTTAGGATCTGATTTTGTTTTCGAGTGGACTGAACGGTATTCAAATTTCTGTTTCACTTTGGTAGGAGCAATATTCAGTTTTTTAGCAACTTGCTTCCCTTTGGGTTCAACAAACCCATCATCATCAACCTTTTGGGTTGTTTGCCTCTTCCTTTGCTTAGGACAATCGTTTAGGCAATGACCATAAACACAACAGTGGCCACAACGTGGAGGGAGCCACTCATATTCAACGCTAATGGAATCCATGACAAAAGCGTCACCCTCCATCGCTGGAATAGCGACCCGGATATTATCAACAAAATTTGTCTCAGCCGAAATCTCAACGAGAGCTCTAGCATAGCTGCTTCTCCCCTAACTATTGACACACATAGAGGCCGTGAGTGAATCCAACATCTTTGGCTTACTCACTTTAGTTGCTATTAGGCTTAAACCATCATCAGTAAACGCAGCCAACTAAACATTATGGAGTTTAATCCAAACCGAAACATTCTTAATATCATATTTTTTTAACTGAGTGGTAGGTGTCCAAGTGTTGAGGAACATAGGGCGGTTCTTGATTTGCCACGGACCACCCTCCAACGCGGCAAGCATACCCTTCTCATCTAAGAACTTAAAGAAAAAGAAACCATTGGTGTTCATAATAACTTTTACTAACCCAAATTTCTTCCAAACTTGCTTCACATAATATTCCACCAGAGGGAAAGAAATACGATCATCAAGGAAATAACCATAAAGTGTAAAGGATAACTTCTTATGAACCTGACGCACCGAATCCATAGGAAGAACAATGTCAGCATCCTCACGAATCACATCAGAAGTAAGGGTATGAAAGTTGACTGTATTTTTTGAGGTACCCCCGGTCACCAGAGCAGCGTACGACGCTACAGGAATTGGGGGAGCTTGCTTAACAGGCTCCGGAACAGTCACGACAGGAGGCACCGGATTCAAGCCCACATTCTGCTGAGGAACTGTTGCATCCGAAACCGTAATTTGGACACCCTCCTTCTATTTTGCATGCATGACCATATTCCCTTCTGGTAGGACCTCCGCCACTCTGGGACTAGTAGTTTTTTGCGGACCAGAATTTCTAAGAATGCCCCGAATTGGAATTCTATCCCCCGGAGCCGTAGAACCCTTGTTGTCGGGTGGTTTAGAACTCATACCGTTGAAACCCTAATCGTTATTCGCAAGACGCTAGCGAGTTCGTTTCTCCGGAAAGTCAGTTCAAGGATCTATATAGATGCGACTTGAGATTAACGAACCAAAAAAACAGATCGATAAACACCCGGAATGAACGACGCGGGAATCCAGAAAAACGAGAAACAAACCTCAACCCTAATCACCTGGCTACCGATAGTAAAACTTGTTCCACCAAACGCAACACCCGGAGGATACGATCACCAGTGGGGATGGGAAACCCTAGCAACCCACCAGTGAGATCACTACCCGAATGCTAAATCCGATGAACACAGGAATACTAGGGATGTAGGATGATTAGCACCAAGAAAACCGATGACTCATGAGAATTCCGGTAGAAAAGTACCGATGACGACACAGTTCCGATGAGGAAACCCTAGTCGTTGAAATCGCCAGAGAGGGTTCTCTAAATTTCTAGTCTAAACATCGTGTGAAGTAATAAATTTTAAATGAACTTCTTAAATGTGTGCAAACACTCAACATCTAATATGCTTAGTACAAAGTATAAATTAGGCTAATGATTTAGTGAACACATCATAAAACATGACCCTTAAAGGGCTTACACATGTTTTCAAATTGATGTTTTTTCTAGTGCATTTCTTAGTGAATCCTTTCTTAGCACAATTACATGCTACTTAAAATTAGTCATGACACTTATAAGTACCAGAAGGAAAATGAGTGCTTGATAGCATTATGCATAAAGGATACATAATGCCTTAAATTAGAAAAGTAGATTTGTTCACCTCACAATCACTAACCCTTATATAATTAAGATAACTTAAATAAGGAGGATAGTTCTAAATTCTAAAATAAGATACAAAAAAACTTCCAGTTCTAAATCCTTATAGGAACAACTGCTAACAAAGAATAATCAACAATGATAATTGTGCTTATTAATTTTTCAAACTAACACAGTGGATTAAAACTAGTCTTATAAAGATCTCTTACAATCCATACACTAGGAATAAACCAAACAACCACTATTATGGGAGTAAGTGACAAAATCAATGTCAAAGTTGCACAAACCATGAAAATATATCAATGTACTACACTTTATGATACCTTATTATGATCCAAGATCACTTGGAACATAGTATCATTACTAAAGTAAGACATCGACGGTTATAAGGTTTCAAACGACAATGACAAATGTCACTACTACCCTAAACTCTCAAAGTTGTTGGTTATACTTATCTAGTTGTCTTTACGTGGATTGAAATGTTTATAACTTATTGTTGGGTTTGTGGAGGCTCGATTGGTTTGGGCTTGATCCGGTTTAGAAGACATCCAGTGGCAGATTAATTAAATTGAAGACATGGCCCGTTTTATTTAATTATGGCCCGTTAGCAGTTTTCTTGGGAATTAAGTTGTTAACCCTAATTGTATCTCTATTTATAGTGGCTAGTAGTTGTAATCCTGTATCATGAGAGCTGTAAGGCATAAAGCAATAAAAGAATCCTGGTTGTAGCCCCTGGATGTAGGTCACATCAATCGAACCACGTAAATCTTTGTGTGTTCTCGTGTTCGTTGATTGAGTGTGTCACTTCCGCGTGCGTATAACCTAATAAGTGGCATCAGAGCTACGTTGTTTTACACACCAAAATCCGATAGCAGAAGGTTGTGAATCGATCTAGGGTTTTGGGTTTTGAGGGCAGCCGCCTCACCGTATACCCACAAATCACCGTTTTTTTATTTGGTCCGTTCCTCATGATTTGTCATCGGATTGCCACATATTGAAAAAAAAAATTTGTTTTTGTGTTGCTGTTCACAAAGGAGATTGTTGTCGCCACCATAATTGGTAATTTTTTGTAGGTCTCATTCTTCCACGAAGAAAACGACAAGAGGCAGGAGCAATAGGTGGACATCAGTTACAAACAATTTATAATTTTTGTGGTTTTGTGGTGATTTCGCAGAAGACATGAAAATGTGAAATTCTATTTTAGTGGCACGCCAGACGAGAAGGGATTAAAGTTTTAATTCCATGGTAACAAATTAATTTTCTGATTAGTTTTTATTTTTATTTGTCCAAAGATCAGAGAAACGTGATTCATGTGTCTTTTAGTTTCGGTTATTTCAGTTTTGTTCTTGTGTTTCGATCCAGTTTCTATTAGTCGTGTTTGTGTTTAACATGGCAGAGGATGGGAAATTTTCAATCGATAAGTGTAACGGTACAGATTTTAGTTGGTGAAAGATGCAGATTGAGGCTGCATTGTGTCAGAAAGATCGTGATGTTGTGCTAACGGGGAAGAGACCATAAAATATGGAACCAGCCGAATGGGAATTAAAAGACAAGAAAGCTACGGCAGTTATCACGTTGTCATTGACCAGAAGTGTGGCATTTAACATCATGGAGGTGACCACCACTAGTGGTATGATGTTGGCTCTTTCTAACATATACGAGAAGCCGTCGGTAGCAAATAAGGTCTTCTTAATTCGTGAGTTGGTTAACACAAGGATGAAAGAGGGCAGTTCGGTTACCGAGCATATTAATATGTTGAATTCGATCTTAGCCAGACTTGTGTCCGAGGGTATTAAGTTTGATGATGAAGTTCAAGCCTTTCTACTGCTATCGTCGTTGCCTGCCAGTTGGTTTGGAACGGTTACAGCGGTTACTTGCTCTTCAGGAACCGACAAATTCACTTTTGAGAAGATTCGTGATCTCATTCTGGGCGAGGATTGTTAGAAGAAAGAGTTCTGGGGAATCATCAAGTGGGTTGTTAAATGTCAGTAGAGGTAGAAAAAATAGCAGAGGTAGTGGGAGAAGGAACAGACAGAGGAGTCAGTCAAAGACTCGGGATTATTCTGGGGTAACATGTTGGAACTGCAGCAATCAATATCCAAATGAAAAGAAACAAGCAAACTATGCAGGAAACTACACTGATGAAGAAGATGATGCCTTGGTTTGTAGTGTAGAGAGCATGGTGGATTCCTGGGTTATGGATTCTGGTGCTTCATTCCATGCTACCCACAGCGGTGAAGCATTGCAAAATCTAAAGGATGGTGATTTTGGAAAGGTAAGGCTAGCGAACGATGAGGTTCTTGACGTGACGGGCATGGGTGACATAGATCTAAAAACTTCGACCGGTTCATGGACTTTGAAGGATGTCCGAGTTATTCCAAGTTTGAAGAAACGTTTGATTTCTGTTGGGCAGTTGAACGAACAGGGACATGAGGTTAAGTTCAAAAACGGGTAGTGGAAAGTTGTTAAGGGGAATCTAGTTGTTGCTCGAGGAAAGAAACAAGGTTTGTTGTATATGGTTAGCTTACCATCTGAGGGAGTGACCGTCCCAGATCAAAAGAAAAACAAAATCTGGTCCACAGAGTCTCGTTGGCAGTATAAGGTTTGTTTTGCAGATGACAAGCCCAGAGCCACAGTTCAGATTCAGGTTGAATGTGCTAGGAAAGGTTCAGGAAAACGTGTCAAGGGTTTTCATGGCAGTGGGAGCATTGGTAGTCAGCCAGTCAAAGCTTCAACCAGAGTTACCAGAAAATGGGTTACGAGAACCAGTACTCCAGATGTTAAAGTCTCTCCAAAGGATTATCTGCTTTATTTGGGGAGTGTTTATTCTCATGGTGTTCCAGGATCCGGCAGTGCGTGTCAGTGGGAGCCGGTAGGGACGGAGAACGAGTCAAGGGCATATTTCGCCATGACTAATGTGTTGGAGCTCGATGGAGCTTCAACGGGCCTTTCAGTTGACTGATGAAAAGGCCGATGCAACCAGGATAGTTGATAAGGATTACTAGACGTACAATATTCACAGTGGACGGTAGTTGAAGATGATCAAGCCTCCAAGTGGGAGATTGTTGGGTTTGTGTAGGCTCGATTTTGGGCTTGATCCGGTTTAGAAGACATCTAGTGGCAGATTAATTAAATTGAAGACATGGCCTGTTTTATTTAATTATGGCTGGTTAGTAGTTTTCTTGGGGATTAAGTTATTAACCCTAATTGTATCTCTATTTATAGTGGCTAGTACTTGTAATCATGTATCACGAGAGGTGTAAGGCATAAAGCAATAAAAGAATCCTGGTTGTAGCTCGTGGACGTAGGTCACATCGACCAAACCACGTAAACCCTTGTGTGTTCTCGTGTTCGTTGATTGAGTGTGTCGCTTCCGCATGCGTATAACCTAACACTTATAACTAGATAATAAATGTTCACAATCTTTGTTATCACGTAAGTGAGAATTTAACAAAGATAATATGTGTACAAGGGAAAAAAACAAGTTTCCACAAAGAGTTCTAACTCATCAAAACTCAAATATATTAGTGGACCTTATCCAAAAATGGAATATCTAGGCATAAACATTTATCACTCATTTACTGATTATTTATTCTTGTACTTAAATAAGAAATTTTATCTTTTCTCACCTTAAACTTTTAAGGACGAAGTTGAAAATCAACTTAACCGTAAAATGAAAGTTGTAAGATGAGATCTAATAGATTAAATACTAAGATTGGCATACAAATAATGGTAACACTCTCAATCCGCTAGGACTATAGTAGAGTGAACCACTAGATCATGTATGATACTTCTAGAGATACATCATTAAGTTGTGCATCTAACTATCCTTATAAACATGATAACAAATATGTCATCTAAGTTATACATCTATTCCTATAGACCAAGGCTCTAAATACAACAACTCATATGCTAAACAAGGTTACCTAAAATGTCCCTAAGAAATCATTCTGAAATTCGGACATGAAGGCAACCATGTATAAAACATATATTTGGTTGTTAGCCGCAATTAAACCTTAACAATCCTCAACACTAAGCATGTTGCATGCCAAGTTCCTAAGAAATGCTAAGATTAGTGGGAGCAATCCAAGTCCTTATCAATGACTTGTCTTCTAGGGTCAGTGGGAGCAGTGAAAAGTCCTTATTCATGACTTACCTTAGGGGCAGTTTGGTAATATCTGCGTTAGTAAGCGCTGAACCAGTAAGAGGTCTGATTGGGTAAGAGGTCTTGAACCAGGTAGTGCTGAACCAGTTAGTGCTGTTTGGTTAGATCTCTGAATGACTGTGTATAATGACTATTTTACCCCCCTAAACTATTTGTATTATTTTTTGTTAAAGGGGACGGTAACTCAATAAATTTTATTAATAAGGAAATAATATTTACAACCCAATGACACTGAGAGTCCCAGGATATACTACAAAGACCTCAACCCAATGACCAGTCTAACAAAATGAGCATGAAAGCTCAACCAAGAGCGTAACAAAATGACCCATTTATTTCTCAGAATCCCTCTATTAACAAAAATCTAAACAACAGGATCATCAAAAGGAGAAACTTCATTTGCAACATATAATTACAATTTACCACAAAGTTAATTACAACAAAGTTCAATAACTATTTGTAGTGGTTAATTACAACAAAGATAACGATATCCATGTGGTAACTGAAGTAGACATATTTGTGTCCACATTTTAATCATATCCATTACCGTGTAGTGTGTGGGTTTTTTGTAGCAAGCCTTTGGTGTGCGGCACCAAAGTTTAATGGAATATTTGGTTGTGCACCATCGCTATAGGAATCAACAACTCTTCCTTAATTTCCATGAACTCCTGGGTTGCATGTCCGTTGATCAAGCGCTATGAAATTGATGTGCTATGTCAAGCCACCTTTCCTGTACACGATAACAAAAATTTCAACAGCCACCTACTTTTAGCATCAAAGCGCCACATATGGATAAAAATACAAAGACACGGACAGTTGGTGGATGGCAGATATGGTCATGTAAAAAGGCAATAAATAAGCACAACACATATATTACCAAATTCCAACCTAAAAGCCTCCATGTTTTCGCAACAATAACTTGCACATTACCGTGAGATTCATTGTATTTTTAAGTAATTGTTTAAACATGATTTATCAATGTATAATCTTTCACTTCATTTATGTAAATAGAACACAGTACCATATATCTATTTCTTAAAATTTCATCAACAAGAAATGCATACAATGATTGCAAAATAAAGATTGAAACTGTTAGTAGAGCTGTTCAATACATTGTGATCACTAGTATGCAATTCAACTACGGCATGGGGGTGAGGTTGTGCGGAGAAGATGATTGATTTGGGCGACCAGAGGAGAGGCAAACAGCAGAGAAGGAAGGGGAAAACAAGCACACGAGAACTATAGAAAAAAGCTTAAAAATGCAAGTTCTAAGTTTGATTACAATGATTAAAACCCTAAACATAACAAAATATAACAAGTTCAGAACACATCTAAAGTATAATCCAAGTTGATGATAGAAAATCTGTAATCTAGGTGATTAACAAAAAGAAATACATATCCACTCATAAAAATTAAACAACATAGTTCATTCAAATCATAATAGATAACAATTAGCTTGTTTAATACAAGTTGTATGCAGGTATACAGAAGCATCATGAACCTGTTTACAACAATTAGTGTTGGTGATCAAGAGTTTATTTCAATTTCAAATGCAGGCTTCAAGCGTGTGTTAACATAAAACATCAATCCAACAGTGTGGTGTCATTCTACACACAATATCAACTAATCAAACATCAAATATATCAAATAATCAAGCAATTACACAGAAAAAATTAAAAAAAAACCCATAGCTTATGTAAAGAAGGTGTTGTGCTCAAAATTAAAAAAAAGGATCAATGATGTTTAAGAACACAATGAACATAATAGATTACCTAATCAACCATGAAACATATCACATATGCAAAAAATTGAAAAGAAATCCGTGAAATTTGAAGCTGTGGAGATGGAGACAAGAAAAAGAAAAATCGTACCTTAAGGGAGGGAGCCGCAACGATTGACTGTCTGGAGGGAGCCGGCGACCGGAGATGGATGGCGGCGCAGAGTAGTTTTAATGGAGGATGGAGGCACCGGTTTGGGAATGAGGGGGGAGGGCTTTGGATGCACACAGGAAGAGAGAAGGTAGGATAGGGAGGGCCTACCTTAAGATGAGTGGGAGCAACTAATACAACACTTACCCTTATATACATTATTTTAGGCAAGTAATATGTTAGTTTTGTTGCATGGGTCAAAGCGACTTATTCTCGCATAATTTTGACATTAAAGATCTTGAAGATGCTTCTTGTAAGATAATCATCAAAAATACATCAAGATCAACCAAAAACGACATTAATTAAGTCTCAATAGATTTAACTACGTGTTCAGCACATTACAACATGCAACATTACTCTCATTCTGCAACTCTAGTAACTAAAGGAGATTACTAATAAAGGTTCAAGAAAATAAATCTTATGCTTCATTAGTTAGAAGTCTTACGTATGTTCAAGTCTATACTCATTTAGATATTGCATTCATTGCTGAAATACTAGAAATGATGAAAACCATTTCCTAAGTTTAGTGCATCGTAAAGCATTTAAGATGACATTTCAATATCTATAAGAAACGAAAGACTATAACTTATATATATAACAATGAAAATTGATAGATGAATAGTGAGTTTTTTGTTTCTCATAGTTTGGCCACGTGACTTTGGTGCTATGACGTTTTCTACCCCTAAACTTTTACCATTTGTTATTAATGAAATAGTAAACTTTAGGTTTTCATAGTTTGGCCACATATGTTTCATACTTTTACATTTTCTATCCTCTAACTTTTAAAGTTTTTTTTTTGTTTTGTTTTAAGTTTTGTTGTCTTTTACTTTGGCCACGAAACTTTTAACTTTTCTACTTTCGTTTTTAGTATACTTTTATATTTTATATTTCACCACGAGACTTTTAGACTTTTACGTTTTATACCCCTTAACTTTTTAACTTTTGATTTTTATTCGACTAATTTCATTTTTAGTATACTTTTAGAGTTTTTGACTTTGACGATGACTTTTTTCATAGTTTTATACTTCGTCGAACTTTTTCTTTTTATTTTAAGATTTGTTGTCTTTTACTTTGGCCACAAAACTTTTAACTTTTTATTTTCGTTTTTAGTATACTTTTATATTTTATACTTTTACCACAAGACTTTTAGACTTTTACATTTTATACCCCTTAACTTTTTAACTCTTTAACTTTTAAAGTTTTTTTTTGTTTTAAGTTTTGTTGTCTTCTACTTTGACCATGAAAGTTTTAACTTTTCTACTTCCGTTGTATACTTTTATAGTTTTATACTTTCATCACAAGACTTTTAGACTTTTACGTTTTATACCCCTTAACTTTTTAACTTTCATTGAGCATACAATTCAACGTCGAGCACCACGAGACTTTTAGACTTTTATGTTTTATACCCATTAACTTTTTAACTTTCGTTATAGTTTTATATTTTCACCACGAGACTTTACGTTTTATGCCACTTAATTTTTTGAATTCCGTTCAGTATACAAATTCAACCCCGTAGCAATGCGCGGCGTGGTAACCATCTCGTTTGAACTATAGAAGAAGTGAGAAACTTAAAGTAGTTGACTATCTCTAAATTTTGACTTTATTGTATTCAAAGGATATTAAATGTCAACTCAAGGGTATATCCTCATGTCTGCGGACAGATTTATCTCATGGATCATGGAGCAGTCATAAGAACCTGATAACAACAACCTAAGTTATTATGACATAATTTGTCACTAGATGTTGTTGGTAAATTTATCAGTAGACTCATAATTCCTAAATTCCAGATAAATAACATATTGAAGGCTTACTGTGATAAAGTCAGCTACCCTAATCTCTTAAAACAGTAACAGTTTTGAGCGGAGCTGCATTAAATTTTCGATACAAGATTATTGTTCATTTAAGAACAAATAGAGGAAACTGAGTCCTTGTATTGAAAACATTCATGATATGCTTAAGGATCCTATAACTTAAGGTCTATCCTCATAAGCCTTTTTTTAAGAGCTCGTGATGAAGACGAGGTTTACTAATGACCAAGCATATCACAATATGAATGACTAACTATTAATTATTCCTCATACGTTCTGATTTTGTATCTGAATATGTTATGCATGCATTATTGACATATAGACAGTTTTATTATAAATCAACGTTAAGGGCTTATATTTGTGATTGATTCTGAATTTAAGTTGAATATTAAATTTGGGGTTGTAGCATGATTAATCGGGGTCTTGAGTTGGATAATCAACTCTATGACTATATTTTTCTGCTGCAATTTTGGTTTAAAATTGAAATGAGTATTAAATTCTCATCAGACTTGGCTAATAACTCATTATAAATGATTGCTTGGCCAAGTAGGAGAATGTTAGAATATATTTACCTAATATATAGGGAGAGGATCATTTGAGAACCAATTTGATTTGAGAACTAAAAAGAACTAATTTGAGCCATAAGTTTATTTACATGTATCCCCCCTCCCATGAATTGTAGTGGTCCCCCCTGAAATTTGTGGTTGGAATTTAGTTCTCAAAAGTTCTTAAAACAAAAAGTTCTCATTTGAACCTGACCCTATATATATATAGGAAAATTAGATTTTAATAATATAAGTTTTGCCTTGTTGGCGGATAATAATACGAGTTTTGAAATTGCCTCACAATAATACGAGTTTTTTAGGTATTGGATTGTAATGATACACCGTTAGTTTTTTACTAACGGTGTTAGTTTTTGCTGACGTGGCATACTATATGTTTCTTTTAACAAAGTAATTAAAATAGAGGGACTGTTTATGAAATTTCTATAATTTAATAAAAGAAGATAGAAAAAGGAAAAGTAGAAGAGCGGGGAGAAAGGTCGTAGGAATGAACTACCTCCTGTCGGCGACCAACTGGTGACCTACCATCGTCCTCCAACTTCATAATCGTGGTTACCGGAATTGAACAGGGAGAATGAACCCACCACCCTCGTCGCCTGATTTCGAGCGTACAGTGGCACCACCGCCTCTGCGGCTGTAGCTGGGTTTTCGCCGGAGGAAGAAAGAAACGAAGTGTACCAGAACAGCGGCTACGCCGGAGGAAGAAGGAAACAGTGGCACCTTCGCGTGAGTTTACTGTCGCCGGAGTGTACCAGAACAGCGGCGACGCCACTGCTGCTCCTAGGCGGAACCCTAACAGCCGCCGCCACTGTCGTCTCTTTTTCCTCCAGTCGTCTTCTCCTCCTCCGGCAATTCTTTTTTTCTTTTTATCTTTATAGAAGTATATATATTACAAAATCAGTCCCTCTATTATAATAATTGTTTAAAAAAACACATTGAATGTCACCTCAGCAAACTACTAACACCGTTAGTAAAAAACTAACAGTGTATCATTACAATCCAATACCTACAAAACTCGTATTATTATCTGCCAACAAGACAAAACTTGTATTATTAAAATCCATTTTTCCTATATATATATGTATATATATATATATATAGGGGAAGGATCCTGCGAAAATACCCTTTTTTGTGAGAACTGCGTAAACAAATCTTAAAACATACATAACTTTTTCATACGTTAATATTTTTTTAAAAAATTTGCACCAAAAGTCTTAAAATTATATTATCTTTAATCCTATAAAAGTTTTAAAAAAACTTAACGCTTTTTTTATTTTTTTAATATTTTTTTTGTGTGGTGCACATGTGCATCACAAAAAAAACTCATACTTTTAGTATGAGTTAATATTTTTTTTTCTTAGTCGCACCATATGTCATATATTTTCATAATTTTTTTGCGTTTTTATTGAATGATGCACATGTGCATCATACCAAAAAAACGCTCATACATGTGATATACATTGATAGTTTAAAAAGAAATTGCACCCTAAATCTTATAGTTGTGTTATCTTTAGATTTAAAGAAAAAAAATAGCATTTTATAACTTTTTTTAATTATATGATGCACATGTGCATCACACGGGAAAAAAAAACGTTCAGTTTTTTTTTTAATATTGAGCTCCAGATTTAAAGATAACGTAATTCTAAGACTTTTGGCGCAAATTTTATGAAAAAATCGTTAACGTATTAAAAAGTTACGTGAGTTTTAATATGTGTTTTCGCAGTTTTCACAAAAAGATGTGTTTTCGCAGGATCCTAACCCTATATATATATATATATATATATATATATATATATATATATATATAGGGGGGAGGATCATTTGAGAACAAATTTGGTTTGAGAACTAAAAAGAACCATTTTAAGCCACTAGTTTATATAAATGGAAAACCCCCCAATGAATTATAGTGGTCTCCACCTGAAATTAGTGGTTGAGATTTGGTTCTCATAAGTTCTCAAAATAAAAAGTTCTCATTTGAACATATAGGGAAAGGATAAAATGGAAACCAACTTGAGTTGGAAAAACCATGAAAACCAATTTCTAGCCTTTGATTCAACTCATCCAATGGTTGTGATTTTTTTCATCATTTTTCTTTAATTTAATTAGTTCAATTATTTTGTCTTTACATGAAAAAGGGTATTATAGGCAAATAAAAAAATTGGGTGTGTACTTTTTCTGGATAACATCTCATCATTACCTCTTTTCAATAAATCTCCACACCAATCATCCATAATAAACATGATTTAAAAAAAAACCCATTACCATCCCTTCATCTTCCTCATCTCTCATTCAAATCTAAGAAACCCACAACCACCACCAACCACCTCCACCACCACCTACCACCATCTTCTGGTATCAAAACCTCCATCTTCTGATGCCGTACTCTACAATCTCGACCCGTAATTTCATCTTCAGATCTGGAGCGTTCCCACAGTACTCATGACATAGAAAAGAAAACTGGGAAGAAAATGGAAAGGCTTGAATGTAAAGAAAATGAGATGCTCGAAAATATTACAAATGTAAGATTTATTCAAAGCGTCTTTACAACATGTTCTTAAATACTTGAAAAAATATAACTTTGCAAATTACTAAAATGGGTTCTATTGTAGAATAGACATAGTAAGAATTCTAGTGGGTTTTTTTCTGCTTTTTTTTATCATGGGTTTTTTTCTGGGGTTTTTTGGGTTTCTAAGAAATAAAATCATGGGTTTTTATGAGATTTAAGGAAATTATGATGACAAGAATACCCTTTTATTTATTTCGGTTTTTATTCATGTTTAATTCCTTAATTTATTGTTCTTGATCGAATTGATTCGTAAATGAGTTTATTGCTCTTGATCGAATGGATTCGTAGTTGCCTAATTTAGTGCTCTTATTTTGGTTTATATTAATAAAATTATGGTGATACGAATACCTGTTACATATATTACAAACAGTTACATATGTTACAAGCTATTACATGTTCATGTGTAACGTTTATGTATATGAATTGTTGGTGCATATGTAATATCTATTAGTACATATATTATATCTAATGTTATGTTTGTAATATCTATTGATACATATGTTATATCTAATGTTACATATGTAATCAGTTTATTGCACTTAATCGAATAGATTCGTTGTTACCTAATTTAGTGCTCTTATTTTGTTTTATATTAATAAAATTATGGTGATAGGAATACATGTTACGTATGTTACAATCAGTTATATATGTTAAAAGTTGTTACATGTGACTTTTAACAATCATAATTTTTGTATGTAACAGTTTGATTGGTATTGAAAAATACATATGCGACTTTTAGCATTCACATTCTCATGACCCTTTATTTTTTATCAGTTTATTTCTAAATACTTGTTAAATGTGTGTATCAGGTTATTTCTAAATTAATACTAAGAATGATAAATACTTGATAAATACAAACTGGTGTAGTTTGTTACATATGTAAAATTCTAATGTTACATATATATATTTACTTACGTAACATGCGTAGCACACAAATTTCTAAGATAATAAATATATAAATATGTAAATTTACTTACATAACATGCGTAACATGCATATTACATATGTAATTATACACACATATCCTGTTATATGTTACATGTTACATATGTTACAAGTTGTTACATGTTACATATGTTAGAAATTATTGCTAAAATGATAAACACAAACTGATGTATTTTGTTACATATGTAAAATTCTAATGTTACATACGTATATAAACAGATTAACTTGTTTTCTTTGTATGTTAAATGATTTTTTATGTCAAAAATGAAGATGATTATCAAGAACCGTAGACTAATTAGCTTTTATATATTTTTGTTAGGTTGTTATATATATATATATATATATATATATATATATATATATATATATTATATTTTGTCAGCTTTTTATATGCTTCATGTGTTATCACATTATCTATTTAAATTTACATATTTAAACTCGTCCTCCATATGTAAATTTACATATATTTTATGCTTGAACTGATGATACAATGAACTAATATATATGTGTAGATGATTTACGTACGTAACATGCTATGACTAGAATATTTAATAACAATAACACATTTTTTGCATATGTTTTTTTAATCATGTTCCATAAGTAATATCTTATGTTACATCTGTAACATGTTACATACGTGAATTTCCTTATGTAACATGTTACATATGTTTATGGTTCTTCATAGCTCCTTAAATTTTCTATGATTTGACTAAGAAGTCGTATCTCTGTGATGTTTTTTTATTCTTGTCCCATAAATAATATCTTATTTTACATATGTAACATGTTTCATAAGTAAATTTCCTTATGTAACATGTTACATATGATTATGGTGTTTCACGGCTCCTTAAATTTTACATTATGCGGCTCATAATTTTTTAACGAAATATATAATGTTACATCTTATGCTACATGTATCATGTTGTGTTTACGTATATGAACTAATGAAATGTTTTCTGCGCAGGTTAATTTTTTTTTATGTCAAAGATGAAGATGACTATCAATAATTGAAGGATAATTAGCTTTTATATTTTTTTGTTAGGTTGTTATTTTTCTTTTGTTAAGTTATATTTTAATAATTCTTTTTAAATATTTTAGTTCGTATAAAATATTTTGTAACGTTTATTGTTAATGTAATTGTTTCTTTATAAATTAATAGTATATAATTGTCATTTTTCCATATGTAACATGCAATACATATTTACATATGTAGCACGGAGAAAAAGAATATAACATTACCACTAATAAACTACATTTTAGATAAATAACACAAAAAATATAACAAGCTAACAAAAAAATATATATATAAAAGCTAATTACGCTTTCGTTTCGTTACGTATGTAATATCTAATGGTACATATGCTATATCTAATTTTACATATGTAAAAAAACTAATCATTAATAAAACAAAATTAAATATAAATTAAAAAGGTAAAATAGATGAAAAATATGAATAAGAAAGAAAGTCAATCGAGATAAAGAGATGAGAGAGAAATGAAAAAGAGAGATGTGAGAGGAGAGAGGTGAGGGAAAGAAATGGGAGAGGAAAAGGAGAGAGAAGATAAAAAAGTAAAAAGTTATATGTTAATTTCCTTTTCTGACATTTTTCTTGAAATTTGATATTTGCAGAGATGAAAAGGGATAATTAAATAGTGTGGACCATTTTGCCCTTCAAAAAATCAATCAAGACAGCACCTGTGGGTGAATCTGGACCCTTCATCATGGTTTTCATGGTTTTTTCAACTCAATCAAGTTTTCAATATATCCATCCCCTATATATATATATATATATATATATATATATATATATATATAGAGAGAGAGAGAGAGAGAGAGGAAGGGTAAGTTGCAAACCATCTTGAGATGGGAAAACTTTAGAAACTATTTCTTGACCTTTGATTAACACCATCCAACGGTTGTCATTTTATCTTGATTTTCTAATTACTTTTAAGAATACTTTTTATTACTTATTTGCACGGCATTCTTGGTAGTTACTAAAAAATAATAGTACTCTTTTTCTTTTTCTGCTACCGCCTCCTGCATGCAGCAACCTATCCCATCAAATCCATCATCGAACTCACACCCTTTCTTCTTCTTCAATTTATCTTCCCCCAAGTAAAGTTTTGAAATTCATATCACATACCCAACCGAGACTCCATCTTTCTAGTCTTTTGTTCTTCTTCTAAAAATCCCATCTTTCTAGTCTTTTATCTTTCCCCAGTTTTGATTTATGTGTGCTCATATGTCACACCCAGTCAGAAAAACCTTGCGGAAGCTCGAGGGGTGACGATCATGGATCAAAACGATGATTATATTGAATGAAAACTATATGATTTTAAAATAAACCACATAGTTTATTATAAAAACAGTTTATAACGGTACCTGTATTATACAAATAGCTTACAACAGTGACGTTTATTATACAAACATAAGCAATTATTATGAGTTCGCAATTTGAAGGATTTTATTTAAAACATAGATAATATATGGTAATACGAATCCCTCCCGACATACTTGTCCCATTTTGCAACTCCAAAGTTCGGTACGCCACTTAGTTACCTGAGATTAACATACTTTGAAAAGTCAACATAAAGTTGGTGAATTCACAGGTTTTGATAACTTGATAAATAAAGTTTGATTTGCTCGTAAACATGTTTTATAGTACATAAAACAATATTTATTATTGTATATAGTTCAACAATAAACCTAGAACTACTAGCATGAGCCTTATAACGCTACTTGACCCAGTTACCAAACGGTATTGCCCCACTGATATTTTATAGCACAATATCCACCGGAAATGACTAATTATGTACTCGTTCGATCAACCAGAAATGTTAGCGCTACTAACGATGAGTAGGGTTGTCAAACCCAATGGATTCCATTCCTAATTATCACGTTTTACACAGAAATTAACGTTATAAGTCCGAAGGGGTCTTCGAGCTTTGCTATACCAGATATACAACTCATGAAATAAGTAGACCACTTATTATTTTAGAAGTTCATGTTACGTGTATGTTAATCTCCCCCAAGAAATCACTTTAAAAGGGGCCGTGGACTCACCTCGATCTAGTAAAAGTTCTCAACCTTGTAGATTTGAATAATCGTGTTATAAACGCCCTAAAAAATTGAGAATAACGCTATGATCTACACACATGATAATATAAAGTTCATCCAACCTTATACTAATTTTATTTTATAAAAAAGACTTTTATAAGAAATTTAGCGTCGTTCACAAAATATATAATATATATAATTATGAAATATATATATCACTGCAAGATTTAATTTGTAGAGTAAATATTCTTTAGATGTTTAGTATAAGCCAAATCACGTTTAAGAAGATATCAATGCAACACCTTAAGGTTATAATCTTTCAAACTTCAATAAAATAAACATTTATTTTTTTGCTCTTCTTAATGGGAGGAAACGTAACTGCTTATATTATGGATATTTTTATGAGTTGGTAATATCATCTTAATTATTATTCTTTACTAGTAACCATGTAATAAAATCGGGTGAGAAAGTGAAAATTATACATTTCATTTTATAATCAACTTCTTATGAGATCAACATAAATTAGAATTTCTTACTTTTATTACTTGATTAATATTATAAATCCAAGATCATTCTTTTTAGATAGTTAAAGTATCATTTTCAAAACACCAACTTTATAATCTCCTCCAATATGTTTATATAAAATTGTTTCTTTTATAAACATTTTGTCAACTTTTATCAAGCTTTTCTTTTATAAACTCAACATGAGCTTTTTTTTAACTACTTGCATTTTCATAACTTATTTACATGAAAACTTTGTTGAAAACTAGTCTTTTGTCCTTGATGAACTCTAAATTTTAACGTAGGATTACCAACAAAACAAAAAGAAAAGAAAAGAAGTTTACCTTTAACAAGTAAATGCTAGATGAAGAAATGTTGACAATTCTAGCTAGAATCCTCCAAAAATAACTTCTAAGACTTGATGAAATATCAAGAGTTTATTCTAGGTGACCATGAGTTTTAGGTTGAAAAGAAAATATTTAATTGAAGGGTGATATGGTTGGAGTTCTCGGCAGAATATGTGGGGGTTAAATGTGGGTTGGTTGTTTGAGTGAGTTATGGTGAGTTAAGTGAATTTACTACCATTTACACATGCTATATAAATGCATCAATTATGCTTAAAAGATTTTACAAAATTTACTAAAAACAATACTAACCATACGTACATTTCTCCACATGTCCTACTTGACCCACTTGGCCCACTTGCATCAAGGATTAATTAGCAATATATGAAACATGGTGTGAGGTTTAGTTAACAATTAGATATAAATCAAGGGACCTCTTCAAATAATCAATGATTTAAATGTAGGTAAAAATAACTTGCGAGAATTTAATATCCAATTTTTTTTTTATTCTAGTGCATCTCTATGTTTTACGTTCAACGCTATAAAAGTAAATCTATTTTTTTAATTCTGATATGACCTTAATACCTCGAGATCCCCGAATTTGTAAACTCATGTGTAACTAGAAATTTCCATCCCAGTTAATTAATTGTCTAGAATTTTAATCAACTAAACTCGTTAATTAACATAAAATATTACTTAATTAAATAGATTCATAATTAAATAATAACCTAATATTTCGAGATTGTCACATTCTCTCCCTCTTACTGAAATTTCGTCTCGAAATTTGAAAACAAGCATCATTGATTTATGCACAGGCCGGGATACTTCTTTTTCATGTGATCTAGACTTTCCCACGTGAACTCAGGTCCGCGTCTAGAATTCCATCGAACTTTTACTAGCTTAACACGACTACGCCTTGTCTTGTGGATCTTCCAGTCAGTAATTTCTATTGGTTCTTCCATAAAATTCAACTTATCATTAACATGAATTTCTTCAGTTGGCGCTATAAGAGTTTCATCAGAGAAACACTTCTTTAAGTTTGAGACATAGAATGTGGGATGCACATTGCTGAGTTCTTGCGGTAACTTAAGCTTGTAAGTGACTAGACCTACCCTTCTCAAGATTATAAATGGACCAATATATCTTGGGTTTAACTTTCCACGTTTTCCAAATCTAGGTACACCTTTCCATGGTGATACCTTTAACAAGACCCTGTCTCCGACTTCAAATTCCAACGGCTTCCTTCGAATGTTGGCATATTTCTTTTGTCTATCTCGCGAGGCTACTAACCAATCCTTGATTTTGAAAATCTTGTCGGTGTTTTCTCGAATAATTTCTGGCCCAGTGAGCCGCTTTTCCCCGACTTCAGCCCAACACAATGGTGACCTACACTTTCGCCCATACAAGGATTCGTATGGTGCACACCCAATGCTCGAATGGTAACTATTATTGTAAGAGAATTCTACAAACGGTAGATGAGTATCCCAATTTCCACCAAAATCTATAACACATGCCCTCAACATGTCTTCGAGAGTTTGAATTGTTCGTTCACTTTGGCCATCTGTTTGTAGATGATAGGCTGTATTCATGTCCAATCTAGTACCTAGTGCTTCTTGTAATGTCTGCCAAAACCTCGAAGTAAAATGACTGTCCCGGTCAGAAATGATAGCTTTTGGCACTCCATGCCTTGCCATAATTTCTTTGATGTATAATCTGGCTAATTTTTCCATTTTATCTGTTTCTTTTATTGCTAGAAAGTGTGCTGACTTCGTGAGTATGTCAACAATTACCCAAATGGTATCGTGCTTCTCTTTCGTTGGAGGTAACTTGGTAATAAAATCCATAGAAATTTGCTCCCATTTCCATTCTGGGATTTCCGGTTGTTGCAACATTCCTGATGGTTTTTGGTATCCAGCTTTTACTTTGGAACACGTTAAACATTTACTAATGTATTCAGAGATTTCTATTTTCATATTCGGCCACCAATACAATTTCTTCAAGTCCTGGTACATTTTATCGGAACCTAGATGTATTTAATATCTTGACTTATGAGCTTCATCCATAACTTGTCTTCGCAAGTTTCCAAAATGTGGTACCCAGATTCTGTTCATGAAATAGCGGGTTTGATCTTGGTGAATCTCAAACTGTTTATCCATGCCTCGTAATGCTTCATTCTTGACATTTGTTTCTGTAAGAGCCACAAGTTGTTGATCACGAATTTGGGATGGTAGGTTCGAGTGAATGGTCATGCTCAAAGCCCTTACTCTTATTGGCTTGACTCGCTCTTTGCGACCCAGGGCGTCGGCCACAACGTTTGCTTTCCCTGGGTGATATTTGATTTTACAATCATAATCGTTTAATAACTCTACCCAACGCCTCTGTCTCATATTCAATTCCTTCTGATTGAATATGTGTTGCAAGCTTTTGTGATCTGTAAAGATCGTACACTTTGTCCCGTAAAGATAGTGCCTCCAAATATTCAGTGCAAATACCACCGCTCCTAGCTCAAGATCGTGAGTAGTGTAATTCTTCTCATGCACTTTTAGTTGTCATGACGCATAAGCCATGACCTTTTCCCGTTGCATTAGCACGCATCCTAGCTCTTGATGTGACGCATCACAATAAACAACGAAATATTGAGTTCCGTCGGGTAAGGTTAAAATAGGTGCACTGCACAACATATGTTTTAATAATTGAAAAGATGACTCTTGCTTCTCGCCCCAGTCGAACTTTTTATCTTTCTGAGTTAGAGTCGTCAACGGTTTGGCTATCTTAGAGAAATTTTTGATAAATCAACGATAATATCCTGCTAGACCCAAAAATTGCCTGATCTCTTTTGGAGTCCTGGGTGCTTCCCAATTCTTAATCGCCTCCACCTTCGCGTGATCTACGTGAATCCCTTCATGATTCA